>CM053784.1:152960494-153482994 GCA_028749045.1 Cupressus sempervirens | reverse complement strand
GCATGGATTTTTAAAAAAAAGATATTTTTCCTTCCATATTCTGACTAATCTAAAAGATTTTAATAGATGGTCAAAATTTTTGGTAGAAAAATGAGGTCAAATGTACTAGTAAAAACACATATATTGTTTTTTGTGTGTGAAAGGAGCTTGTAGTTGGAAAAAGTACTCACATATATTATTTTTGGCATTGCTATTTTGGAATGGCAACAAGATGTGGTTGATAGAGCCACTTGCCTAAGAGTTGCTAGTGTTGGTGAGTAGTGAGAGATAGTTGCTTGAATATCAAGAGTTTTATGCATGTTTGTGTTGGAAGCTCTGTATATGATAACAATGTTATGATTCTATATATGGAAATCATTGCATAAACTCAGAAGAGATAAGTATTCTATGTTTATGTCTTTAAGTACAGATATTGAATTTCTATTGTTATATTACTGGGGATAGTTTTGATCTCTATATTTGACTACAGGATGCATCAAAATGATGAGAGATTGATGAATGTGAGAATGTTGATTGTAGTCATTAGGGTTGATACCCAAGCTACTAACTGCAAGATAATTACTTGCAGATTTGGATCTTCATCTACCACTGCTCCACCACTTGGAACCCCATTTAATAGATGTCCACTAGAGATGATGAGTCAACCTTAAATCAAAGTGTTTAGTCAAGATTTATAAAAAAATCTTTGAAACATTAGATACCTTGGATCATATTACTAGTATATCTTCACAAGTCCAATCTATCAATTGGAATGCTAAATACCATAACTTAAATTAAATTGCAAGTCTCTCTTTAGTTCTCTCAGATGCTTAGCCTATTATTATAAATTAGATTTAATTTGCAATTTTCTCTCATTCTCTTGGATAGTTAGCCAGATAAATTTGCAACTAATTTACTAAGTTTCATGTTAAGACTGAATTCCTTATAGTTGTTATGCTACTCAAAGTCTCTACTTCAATTCTGAGCATATTTTTCTAGCTACATGGTTTTTTCTTGAGAGCTACTTTTGTAGATGCTTTCCATTTAATATATGTTGCAACATTTGGGAGCTCTAGGCTGTGTGTGTGTCTTGGATCTTGTTTTGTCATGTGCTTTTGTGTAAAGCTTGTGTTTCTCCCTTGACATCTTCTCCATTTGGTTTCATTATCAAGATTTTTTGATGGATGGCAAGACTCTTAATTTATTTTTCAAGGTCTTATTCTCATGTGTGTGATAGACCTCCTTGGTGCTTTGAGTGTCATCACAATTTACCATGTTGGTCAAAATTTTCCCTACAAAAACATTTGCCCAAATACTTCAATTTGTGCAGCTTCATACTCTGGAGGAAGTGTCAGATAAAGATTGTCCCACTCTCCCCATATTTCATATCTCCCAAATTATTTCCTTTGAGTATTAACAGTTTTTTTAGCAAATTGAGCAACTTTCTTTCTTAGTTTCAAAGGTGTGAGCTCTTTCCTTGCCTCTTGCTCTATCGGCTAAAGAAATTTGAGCTCAAGCAACTTATATCAGTTTTACCTTGAGATATTTTATGCACTGCTACCATGATGGAAACCTTCTCTCCAAATGAAGAATTGCCCAGTCCATAGCCCACAACAAAGATGAAGACCATCGGTTTGTGGTGCAAGTCAATCACTATTAATAATTGGTGCAAGTTAATCTCTAATATATATATATATATATATATATGTATATATATATATATATATATATATATGTATATATATATATATATGTATATATATATATATATATATGTATGTATGTATAGAGATTTATATATGTATATATGTATATATAAATGTATATATATATATATATATATATATATATATACAAATTGTATTTATGTAGATATATATGTTTAAATGTATGTTTCCATATATGTATATATGTATGTATGTATATATATATATATACAAACTATCTCCCATAAGTATATATACCTGTATATGCATACATCTACAAATCTGAATCATTCATATGCTCTCCTCTATATAACTATACCTACAATTCATGTTCATGGAAAATATAAGCACCATTATCTTGATGTCTTTGTGAATGTGTAACATATTTAGTTTTGGTTACATATAATTATAATTGGCCAATGTTCATCTATGGATAGGTAAAGTGTTCAACTGGAATGTGCCACCCCACAAAAAAATTTCCATCTCAGAAGATTCATATGTTTCCAGGATAGTTTGATAGTTTTTGAGATGTTCAGGGTTTGAATCTTGCAAAGAGTATAATCTTTGGATGTTATTTTGGAATCCTTGGGTTTTATTCTATAGAAAGTTATTTGAAAGTGAGGATCAATTGAGATTTTTGGTTTTTTTAAATATGTTTTTCTCTTTTGGTCCTAAAGTCCTCAGTTATGTCGAATTCCTCCTATTATATGGATTGGGTTTAATTTCTCAATAGACTTCTAGTAAGAATTCCAATTTTTTGCTTCGACAATTCTAGAAGTATCTCTACATATGAACCCTATCCAATGTTGTCTGGTCATGTAGAATGTAGATGTGAGGAGGTTGTGAATAGTGAGCCTCAATATCTTCAAGGCCATACTTGGCTTGCTTCCCTTGATTTTATGTGGGGTGATCTGGATGAGAACTAGTTGACTAGTGTTTCAACATTGGAAATAGATTTGACATGGGATGTGCTTTGTAGCACTCAAAATTGGTAGTACTTCAAAGCCAAAAAAATTGGAGCAAAAACTTGAGACTCAAGTTTAAGCATCTTTGGTGGCCTATTCTCCACCTAGGCAGATGTATATTTAGAGAGACTATAAGTAGCTATGGAACATTTGATTTTCATAAGCAACATGATGTGGGATTGGGAACCACTGATTCGTGGGAATTTAAAGGGGTGTTTGTCAAATCACTGAACTATGTAGGGTAGGAATGATATCTTTGTATCTCTCTTATATTAATCTTATTGTCTATAGATTTTTGAGGATACATAGGATTAAGGAGTAAGTTCAACTTTTTATTTCTTGTATTGATACCTGTATTCATATTGGATTTAATTTGTGGTGTTAAATTAATATGATATATCTATTTAAGCAGTTATCATGTTGTGAATGTCCCAATATGCTTCTGTGCAAAAAAAAAAATCTTTGTTTTTCAAAGTTATGATAGCCTATAATTAGCTTCAGAGATGAATTCCATAAGTGTTCTAGAATGTGACATTAGAAAAAAATCAATGCCAATGATTGATAGAAGTGAGGAGGTCATAGATGCTTGATGTTAAATGTTTACTTGAAAAACATCAACTTGATTTTTAGATTATGATCTGAACATCAGAGAAACAATTTTGTTTCATTTATGACTGATTTGAAATTCTCAATCATTGACATCAAGTAATTAAGATAAAAAATTTTGAGTCTCGATAGACTTTTTTTTATATTGATTGAATTTGATAACAAGGTGATAACATTAGGCAATTAAATTGTTTTATTGTGTGCCCTCTAAGGCACCATCCTCGGCTCACCCAATATGTTTCATGGTTTCTAGGGCTTAATCTCTGCCATTCTTATATATGTACTATCCATTTTAAGCACCCAAAAACAAACTAAGAGTTGGGTAAAGGAGTTTAACAACACATAAAAAACTAGTAGTGTTCACTTTGTTTGTGAATTCTGTCAAAAAATTCACAAGCCTTGTCTATGCTTCCATTTTTTAAACATGTCTACCATGGAAATTGTGACTACAACATCTGACAAAAATTATTTATGCTTTAATGCATGTCCATAGCTTAATCCAAAGCTCTTTTTTTGGCACAGGCATCAGTAATGCTGGCAAAGGTTGTGTGATTTAGCTTTATACCTACCAATTGCATTTTCTTGAATATAAACACACATGTTATACATGTGTTTAAACATATATAAACACACAATTTTCTTGGAAAATTGAGTAGCTTTCTTTCTTAGTTTCAATGGTGTGAGCTCTTTCTTTACCTCTTGTTCTATAGACTGCAAAACTTTAAGCTCAATGGACAGCCCATGGCAATCCCAACCAGGCACATAGTGCACCTTATACCCTTCAAGCAGCATATATCTATTGATAAAATCTTTCAGTATCTTGTTCAAGGCATGCCCAATATGTAAATCTCCTGGCACAGATCCTACTCATGATTATGAAGCCACATATCCTACACATGACGAAGGCCCTGATGTGCATCATAGTGATAGAGGTACATATTCAATTTTTATTGAAAATTAATTATGTAATTATTAATAAAATTTGGCATCTTAAATTGGAATTGGTGTAACCTTTATGTGATAGTTTTTGAGTATTGAGAACATCATGGTAATGGAGTCTAGTGTGATGTTAGTGTTGATCATGTTGAGGTTGGGGCTAAAAAAAATGTGGTAGATGATGTGGCACTATCAAGTAAAGAAAAATCCTTGTTATGTTCTTTAGATTAATGAAATACTTATAACATTAAAAAAAATGTTTGGAATTAAACCCATTTATTTCTTATTACAAGGGTGCATCAGCCTTATGCTTGAAAAAAGAAGAGAAAGCCTCATGTTATAAGATTAGAACCACAAGAGCCATAGGAGAATGCCAAAGATAGTCACGATGTGCCTATTAGCCTTTATGCCAAAGATAGTCATGATGTGCCTATTGGCCTTCATAATCATGGGTAGGATCTATGCCAAGAGTAGAAGGATGCGATGAAATATCATGCACATTTTTATCATTGTTCAAAATTGTTAGAATCTAAAAAGATTAATAACCCAGAAAACTAGTGCAAAGAATAAATATCTAAATTATGAATGCAAATGATACAAAATCAAAATAGCAACACAGAGTTAGTCTCCAAGAGATAAATGCAAATGCTAGAAGCAAAATAGCATTAAGAGGATGCAAAAAACAAGAGATGCAAATACAAGCCAAGTAGCATGCTTATATAGGCTAGGAAGAGGGAGGAGGTGGCAACACCAACCAATGAGGAGCAACCATCTATTGGACTAAAGATAGCAAAGTATCTTCCCAAGATAGCTAATGGATGCTCACATGTAGGAAGGTGACACCTCACAACCATTCATCTAATAAGACATGCTTTATTAATCTAATTGAGATTATCAAAAGTGCAGGAAAAATAAAAAACTACACTAACACCCCCCAATAAGTGAAGCTTAGGTGGATGTAGAAATGAGTCCTAGAAAGTCAAGCCCGATGAGGTACCCATGTACATAAGATTTCCCAAAAGAGAGAGAAAAGAGGCCCCCCCAAAAAAAGTCAAGACTCCAAGTGAGAGGAAGAGGGCCCCCCAAAAGATGAAGCATCTTGCACCCCCAACAAAGCTCGCAAATGAAGGAACTTCCTCTCAATGAAGGGTTTGGTGAAGATATCAACTTGTTCGAAAGTCAAACAATAGCGAAGGTCAATGACATGACCATGGATGAGCTTCCGAATGTAGTGCATGTGGACCTCTATGTGTTTGGTCTGCTGATGATGAACCGAATTCTATGAGATCTAAATGGCACTCTATTTGTCACAAAATATGACTCATGGCCATCTAATCTGGATACCAAACTCAGTGAGAAGATGTTGAATCCAAATGGCCTCAGTGGTGGCATTTATGACCCCTTAATTCTCAGCCTTAGTAGAAGATAGAGCAATAGTAGACTACTTTTTGCTCGACCAACAAACAGGACCTGACCCAAGTGAGAAGCTATACCCTAAAGTAGACTTGCGATCCTTAGAATCACCTGTCCAATCTAAATCTGTGTAGCCCACCAAATCAAGCTCAATACCTACTGTGTAGTGAATCCCACAACTATGAGAACCCTGAATGTAGTGAAGGATCGGCTTGGCTTTCTAGTGCAGCTCATGGGGCTCCTACATGAATTGAGAGACCATGCCTATAGGATAGGAGATGTCAAGTCTCGTATGAGTTAGATAAATGAGACTCCCAACAAGTTGGCGGTACAAAATGCCACCAACAAGTGGAGAAGAACATTGAGCCTCAAGTTTGACTCTAGAAAGGAAGGGAGTCAAAGCAGGCTTACAGTCAGCCATATGAAACCTCGAGAGTAAATCTAGAGCATACTTGGATTGTGTGATGGTGATCCTAGAAGGAGACTGAAGGATCTCGATCCCGAGAAAGTAATGCAACAAGCCCAAGTTAGTCATCAAAAAATTTTCCTGAAGGGCCACTTTGACATCCTTAATGGTGGGTGAAGAACTTCTTGTGATTAACAAGTCATCAACGTACAAAACCAAAAATAGAAGCGAATCACCCTGTTGCAAAATGTAGACATTAGGATCAGAATGGCATTGAGTGAACCCAACTGACAGAAGGAAGGATTCCATCTTGGCATACCTAGCCTGAGGAGCCTGTTTGAGGCCATAGAGAGACTTTCAAAGATGGCACACAAGTGAAGAATCTTGAAGGAAGCCCTGTGGCTGCTCCATGTAGATCTCCTCATGAAGGTCACCATGAAGAAAAGCACTCTTCACATCCATTTGATGTACTTCCCAATGATTAGTTGTAGCAATGGAAAGAACAATTCGAATGGAATTCATTCGAGAAAATGGCGCAAAAGTCTCAGAGTAGTCAATCCCAGGAACTAGGGAGAATCCTTTGGCGACCAAGCGAGCCTTGTGTTTGTCAACTGACCCATTTGTTGCAAATTTTTGTCCGATAGATCCACTTACATCGAACAATTTTTCTTCCTTTAGGAAGAGGGACAAGATCCCAAGCGTGGTTCCTCATCAAGGAACTATACTCTTCCTACATAGTTGTATCCCACTCAGGAATACCAGAAGCCTCAAGAAAGGATTGTGGATCTGAGGCAGTAGCAATGAAGACATGTGGAGCATCTTGGAATTATGAATGATTTCACCTGGTGTCTGATGGATCCCCAACCCAATCACCTATAGACTGCAAGGTCTCTCTAGCACAAAGTGGATAGGACGATGGAGAATCTGGAGGAGAATCATTAACCTCTGAATGATGACTAGGAGAGGAAGAAGGTGAGTTCTCAGAATCACTTTCTGCATCAGAAGTAGAGGTAGAAAATTGTTCAGGTGAATTTGACTCATCAGAAGATCTGTCATGTATTCCAAGTGACTCTAATGTCAAGGTAGAAGGAGTTGGAGAAGTGATAGAAAGCAAGCTTGAAGATCCCTCCTCAAACTGAACACTCCTCTCAATGAATAACTCATGTGTAGTAGGGTGGAGCAACTAATAACCCTTCACACCATCAAGATAACCTACAAATATGCAAGGTCTGCTTTGTGGATCCAAGGCCTTACGTTTCTCTATAGGAATGTGGGCCCATGCAGGGGAGCCAAACACTCAAAAGTGCTTAACTGATGGTTTTTGACCACTCCAAGCTTCAAAAGGAGTAACTCCCTTCAAGGCTTGGTGAGGAACATGGTTCTGGATATAACAAGCACAGTTAATGGCTTCTGCCCAATACTATGGTGCAAGAGATCTAGAGTGAATCATACATTTTGCCATTTCCTTCAAGGATCTATTCTTCCGTTCTGCAACACCATTTTGATGAGGATTGTATGGAACTGAATGTTGTAAATCAATCCCCTTTGAAGTGCAAAATCTTTCAAACCAATGGTTGACATACTCACCACCATTGTCTATGCGCAAAACCTTGATGGCTTTCCCAGATTGTTTTTCTATAAAAAAATTGAAGTCTCAAAAATGATCAAATACCTCTAACTTCTATTTGAGAAAGTACACCCATGTATATCAAGAAAGGTCATCAATGAATGTGAGGACATATCGGGCCTTGCTGAAAGAAGGATGTTGAAATGGACCAGCCAAATCACTGTGAGCTAACTCTAGTATCTGTGAAGCTCTCCATGCCTTACTTTCTTCAAATTTTTCCTTAGGATGCTTACCAAGAATGCAACCTTGGCAAACATCTCTTGAGAATTGAATTGAAGGTAACCCTGTGACCATGCTCTATTGGTTGAGCTGATGCAAATAGCAAAAGTTAAGATGGCCAAACCTCTCATGCCATAATTTACTCACATCATTAGAGTGAGTGAGCAAAACAGATGAAGGAGGATCAAGAATAAAGTGAGAAAACAAATAGAGTTGTGACTAATGATCTGCTCTCCCAACTGTAACTACATAATCACTATGCAACTCACGTATCTCCATTGAATCAAGAGTGAACTCAACCCGCTTGCCTAAACCTATGTGAGTGATCTGGTATATTGATAGGAGATTAGTTGATAATGACGATACATGAAGAACATCATGGAATGTGCCATCCCCCACATCAACAGACCCTCTCCCACACATCTCAACAAGAGTGTCATCACCCATCAAAATAGAAGGCATAGTACATGGCTCCAAGGATGCAAGTTCTTCCTTAGATGAAGCCATGTGGTGTGAAACACCCAAATCAAGAACCCAAGTGGATGGTGAGGAAGCAACTGCAACAAGAGCCTTGCCCTTTCCTTTCCCCCTGTTGTTTTCTTTTGCCTTGTTAGACTCTTCATTAGAACTTTGTTTGATAGACTCAGGAACACTAATATTATTCTTCTCAAGAATGTATGTCAAGTGATCAATTTGTTTCTTCAAACATTTATGTTCATCATGACCGGGTCTTTTACAATAGGCACATTTAACCTTTTCTTTCTTAGGCTTATCACCCTTAGAGGATGAGGTATCAATAGTTGCTTTTGAAGCAATTGGTATCTGATCCTTCTTTTCCTCACTATTATTTTATTTCTCATCCTTACTGTTGTTGTTACTACTTTTCCCTTTTTGTTCTTTTGTGCCTTGGTTGGCAGCTAAGGCATGTGACTTAGAGGACTTAAGAGTGCCCATCTGGATTACCTTGTCATGTTCTCAAGTGAGATTGACAACAAAATCATCTAGAGATGGCATGGTGAATTGAGTACCTAGTGCACCCTTAGTAGCATAGAAGGTAGAGACAAACATAGAATATTCTGAACTTAGCTTAGAGAGAATACTAAGAATCAGTTGTTCATCTTTCTTTTCAATTCCACATTATTTTAACTACAGCGTTAGTGATTTCAATTTGGTGAAAAAATCTTGGATTGTGTTGAAATTGCCTAGACTTAAACTAATTAATTCATTTTCCAACATATGACCCCTCATTGAATCTTGTGTGCCAAATAGTGTTTCCAGCTTTGTCCATATTTCATTTGGTGTATCCAAAGACTCAATATGAAATAGCAAGTCAGGAGAAATAGACAAACACAATGTTCCATATGCCTCATCAGATTTGTTAAACCACTTAGGCTTATCTTCATCTTTATCAGGTTCAGTTTCAAGTCTGATAGTTATCCTATTTAATCCAACTTTCCTTAAGTGAATTGTCATGCGTGATTTCCACTCAAAGTAATTGTATGGAGTTAGGATGGGCATATTTGTTTGATCCATGATGAAGAAATGCATAGAAGAAATGCTAAAAAGAAGAGAACCCAACCACAACAACCCCCCCCCTTTTTACTCAATTAAAGAACCCCCCCCTCCCCCAAAATAAATATGATTTGGCACTTTATTTTAGTGCATTTACAACTACCACTAGAAAGATATACTTAATGGTCTTGATTTCAATGCATTACAAACCATCATGAAGAGCATATGCTGAAAGTAAAACTTAGGCACAATAATCAAGGTAACAAATAGCACCACTATGATCTACTCAAAAAATTATACACTTTCAAAAAAAGAATCACCTCGATACAAGGTCGTATGAGAAAGTTATGATCTTCCAAAGTTTCCAAAATGAGAACTGTGCACAGTTACGACCAAGAATCTGAAATTTCTAAAAAAATTATGCATGAAAATAAATAAAAAACTCCACTAGTGGATAGAGCAAAAAAAAAAATCCAAGGTCATAATAAGAATCGTCAAAATCAGAGTTTGTATGAGCAAGAATGAGACATTTAAAAACTGCATTCCAATTTGCGACTACCAACGGAGAGGGGTACGGCTATAGCTTTCTGCGCTCAATCCTACAAAATATATAGTTTTCATACAAAATCTAAAAGATACCCAGATGGTTTTTCGAGGCTACGAACAAAACCTCGAAAGTATTTCTCTTGCTAATGTACAGAAGATGTAGCTATAGTGTAAATTCGACGCCTTTAACAACAACAAAATGGCCCAAACAACCAAAAAATGACCCCAGAAACCAAAAGATGTCATGAAAAGATTGAATCAGCTACCTAAGTCAATAAATGGCATGCTGGAACCTGCAATATTGATTGAAAACACCAAATATGCAAGTTGGTTGTTAGATTTGAGATTGAAACCCCAGTTTTGCAACTTGTATGATGATCTCTGATCTCGATGAAATGAAATCCAAATCTAACTTTCTCAAGCTTGTTGGACACATTGGAACAACCAAAAATGCTACAATCACTTAGAGATTAAAAATGTTTTTGTCAAACTTTTCTAATTCTCAAGATCATCCGAAGATGCGAGAGAAGAGCATACTGGGTTTTTCAAAAATTTACAGTAAGATTTATTAGCCCCCCCTAAATCTCTCAAATAAGGAAACTAAAATCTACTCTTGCACATAGAAAAGTTATGATACCATGTTAGAATCTGAAAAGATTAATAACCCAGAAAACTACTGCAAAGAATAAATATCTAAACTATGAATGCAAATGATACAAAATCAAAATAGCAATACAGAGTTAGTCTCCAAGAGAGAAATGCAAATGCTAGAAGAAAAATAGCATTAAGAGGATTCAAAAAACAAGAGATGCAAATACAAGCCAAGTAGCATGCTTATTTAGGCTAGGAAGAGGGAGGAGGTGGCAACACCAACCAATGAGGAGCAACCATCTATTGGACTAAAGATAGCAAAGTATCTTCCCAAGATAGCTAATGGATGCTCACATGTAGGAAGGTGACACCTCACAACCATTCACCTAATAAGACATGCTTTATTAACCTAAGCAAGATTATTAAAAGTGTAGGAAAAACCTAGCAAAATAGGAAAAATAAAAAACTACACTAACAAAAATTAACATCAAATAGATTATTTCTTATGAAGTTCTCAATTTTAGTTATTATTGATTAGGCCTACTTACCTTTGTTTGAACCAATGCACCAAAATATTTTACATTTCTTTGGCCACTGGAATCTATGTCGTGGCAGGCATCCACTGCTTTATAGCCTTTCTTGAAGCCAATTTGTTTGTCCTCTTCTATGGGCACTAGATTAAATTTATATATTATAGAGACAAACAACAATTTATTATTCTCCTTAGCATAAATTGTTGTTTGTCCTCTAGAATTATATATATGTATGTATGTATGTATGTATGTATGTATGTATAGAGATTTATATATGTACATATGTATATATAAATGTGTGTGTGTGTGTGTATACACAATTGTATTTATGTAGATATATATGTTTAATGTATATTTCCATATGTAGACATACATACATATATACATATGGAAATATACATTTAAACATATATATCTACATAAATACAATTGTGTGTGTGTGTGTACAAACTATCTCCCATAAGTATATATACCTGTATATGTATACATATATAGATCTGAATCATTCATACACTCTCCTCTCTCTCTCTCTCTCTCTCTCTCTCTCTCTCTCTCTCTCTCTCTCTCTCTCTATATATATATATATATATATATATATATATATATATATATATATACAAACTATCTCCCATAAGTATATATACCTGTATATGTATACATATGCAGATCTAAATCATTCATACGCTTTCCTCTGTATATGTATATTTCTATTTGTGACCAAAGCTAGAAGTGTAAGGTGCTAAATAGTTTTATGGATTCCTATTTTGAGAACAGGTGACTTATTGAATATTCTTTTAGGGGGGTAAGACCTATTAACGCCTTACCCCCCTTCTTTTCATTGCCATGGAACATTGTTTTTTTATTGTAGGTTATTCAAGGATTGCAACATTTACCTCCAGTGTCCACCATTTCTTTAACCAGACTAGAGATCTCCTCAAAATTTTGTCACTCTAGTTTCCTCCAACATTAATAGTTGTAACCCTCTCAGCCGCTATTATTTGTAATCCCTAATATGTTGGGAAGGGAATCTAGCTGAGACGGATTTTGATCCAACCTTGTATTTATTTTTGGAGGTTCTTCTATCAAAAATCCTCCCCTTGTATAAAAGGAGGCATGCCTTCTTAAAGACCCTTATAAAGGACATCTATAATGTACACAAGACTCTGGTCCTGGGCACCGAGGGTTTTCTTTGCCCTATTATTTTTCCCTCAATGCCTATAGTTGAATAGGGAAAAACTTTGGTAAAATCTTCTGGTAAGATAATATAAAGTCTTGATTATGTGATTGTACTGATTGAATCTTATAGTTCATAAATGGATGAATGAAATTAATGAAGTATGTAATTAGATGTTAATGGGGAATTTAGATTGATGTTGGGAGGAGGGGGGTGAGGCTAGATGAGTTTCTACCTTCATGTGGTTGGCCTTGTTAAGTAGAGAATATTATAGTATTCTTGAAACCAAGTGAAGTTCAAACTAACATACCAAGGAATCGCAAAACCCAAATCCATCTACCTCTCATCTTCTCATCCCAACAAGTCATCATTTCTGCCACTTTTATTTTGAAGGGTCTAAAGCTAGAGTTCATGTGAAACATTGTTTCATACTAAGAAATTATTGAGAGATGTTATGCACATATAAGAAATTATTGAGAGATGTTATGCACATATATATATTTTACATCCATTAATATTTTCAGTTACATTCCTTGAAAAACCTAAGTGGTTCTAAGTCCACTCTATGTTTGGCCAATGTCTAGCCTAAGCAGGACCATTGGGCCAAAGTCCTCAGATATTTCCAAAAGAGATTGCATTTGAAAAAGAAAACTAACCTAACCCACCCTAAAATGCTTTTTTTTAAAGAATTTGACTCTTTGTTTAAAGCAGGAAGATTTTTTTTTAAATGGCATGTACCATAAAACTAAAGCTTCAAAGGCCTTAGTTTGGTATCTTGTTTTATAAAACAAGAAATACAATTTGTTTTTGGTTGTGCTACATGGAAAATCGATATTTTTTTCTAGAGCTTGTTTGATTAAATTATAAATAATTGAATTCCATTTTTACTTGTCTTTCCAAGTTAATCCCAATTCCAATAATGCTACTTTCATATAAACCATTTTGATTCATCAATAACACTGAGCAATGAACTGTCAGTTGTGTTCTTCATTTTGAACCTTTATGCAATATAGATATATATGTATTATGACTGAACTCGATTGTATCAAACCTGGAATAAAAACTATGAGTTGTTGAACCCAAACTTGAACACAAACTAGCAATATAGGTTATGGCATAAAAAAGGTTATGCAATATAGATATATATGTATTATGACTGAACTCAATTGTATCAAACCTGGAATGAAAAACTATGAGATGTTGAACCCAAACCTAAACAAAAACTGGCAACATAGGTTATGGCATAGTAGCCAGCATTACTGATCTAGAGCAGTTTCCTCTAGAATCAAAGGGTCTAACTCTATGATCAATATTAAGCTTCTTTTGGCCATGAGTTAGCAAAACCCTCCATTGATAATCTTACATAATAGTCAACTCACGTAGTTTGCATCGTGTTGTAATCTTATTCAATAGTATCCATTATTTTGCCTTGGTTTCTTTTGGAAATGGAACTGGTAGCTTGTATATCTAGCAATGTAAACTAAAATTGATAGAGGCCTTTTAGTAATTCTTTCATTCATAGGCATGATTTTTTAATATTTTCTTCCTTTTGTCTATTAAGCTCTCTTCCAACAAGGTGACACAGACCACCATATTCAGATGTGTCAACAAGATGAGAATTGTTTTTGTATTAATTGTAGGAGTGGCATTTGAAAATATGATTGCCATAATAGAAGCTCTAATTTTTGAATAAAAGGATAGACAATTCCCAAACTAAAAATTGAAGCTCTAATTCTTATAGTATAGTCAATATTCTTTTTTTTTTTGGAGAAACACATTCCACCTTTGTATATTGATAATGTATGCTTCAATCTATTGATCAAATGATTGTACACATTCTAAAATGCCCATTTTTATCTTTTATAACTACATTCTTTCTTTTCCTTCTGAATTCTTTGCCTAAGCTTATCATTATTAGTAAATATTTGGTTATGGTTACAGGCTTTACTGGCATTGATGATCTTATGAGCCACCAGAAAATTGTGAGGTATAAATCCATTTTCACAAAATGCTAAATCATTTGTCTTTATCCTAGTTTCCTTGTATGAGCATTTGTCTTTTTTGGTATGTCCAGCATGTCTGCATTGAAAGGAAAAACTGTTGTAAAATTTTTAATGGCAAGTGTTTCACTTTCCACCCAAAGCTTTGGCATTAACAAGTTGCTTTGGTGAGATAAGAACACACTCATGCCTATGGTTTTTGTTTTGATGGGAAAGTTGGAAGTCATGAAACCATTGGTATGATTTCATGATGCAAAAAAATAAAATGTATAAATAGCTAATAAAATTATTTAGTATTAGTACATAATAAAATAATCTAATACTAGTAAACTTCATCTTCAATCTTTTTATTATAATCATTTGGATTTATGCGTTGTAGATTGTGATGGAATCAATTAATGGAGTGTGTCCTTCACCAAAAGATATGGCAGAAAAGGTTGTTGCATATTTGGAAGAAAATGGTTTCCTACAAGCCTAATAACGTACCTTGCTACTCTTACACCTAGTTGCTCTTGTGGCAATTATTTTTTAAAAAAATGGCAAAGAGTTGGTTGTTATGGTTATTCACTTACAGCCATAAGCCAAAATTTCCTCCCAAAGTAGAGACAAGACAGAGGCCAAGGAATAATTGAATAATATATTTGATAGTTGAAGTGTTAGAAAAGTTTGTTTTGTTCTATTTTCTTGTAATTGTGCAATTGTGTTCATTGCCAACACATCTCAAATAGCCTAGTTGTGTTGATGCCAATATTTAATTCATAGGCTTTTCGTCTGCTATGGTTTCAATCATAATAGGTGAATAAATGATTATTTTTTCATAGGGTTATTCGTGTCCTATGGTTTTCAATGTATTTTAAGGAAATCAAACTATGGCAAGCATGTCGTCAGAACATGCTCCCTATTTCCTTGTGGTAGAAATGAGGATACTATAAGAGGCTTTGTCATTAAAAATGTCCATTACATTATCTCCCCTCTATAGCTATCTGAATGTCATGTATTGGATAAAAATGCCATCTTATATATTTTTTTTATAGGTTGATTTTCATCTTAATCAAGTTGAATATAAATTTCGTTGGAAGGGGGATATTTAGATCCTTCTCATAGTTTTTTCTAATGGTCTAATGGTCTAATTGTCTAATGGTCTTTAAAAAAATTGCATGTTGTCACTGAATTGAGTCTAATGGTCTTTATTTTAATCTCTCAATTAATTGCTTGAATGTTTATTTTTCCTTTTGGTGATTTTCTATCAAAAATTATGTAAGAATTATGGATTTTCTTGGATTTTTGAATGTGATATTGCTGCTGGTTCTTACTGGGATAATGGAAAATAATGCTTGCAGTCCATGCTCAAAAATCCAGCCTCAAATTTGCTTGATTCCACAAGCACAAGTTGGCCATTTGGAACATCATTTTCAACACAATCAACATCAAATCTTTCTTTTCACCACTCAGGTGAGAAACCTTTTTATTTTCATCATGTAATCTCTTGTGAGCTCTCCAAGCAAATCCATTTATAGTATTCTATAGAAAAATTCTCAAATTGTGTGCTCAATGTAGGAAACATACAGGGATCACATAATGGTCATAACAATTATAACATGCCAACCATACCATCTTCTATTTCATCTTGCAATTCAAGATTTGGAGGTCTTTCGTCTAGTGGTGTTCACTAGCCCTCTGGTGGCCTTTCATTTGGACGTTTTTCTTCAAACAATCTCCTAGTTGTCCTTTCCCAGGTTTGAAAATTGTATGATTATATTTTTTGTACAGGAATTTGTCTTTTATGATGATTTATTTTTAAAAATAAATTTTAGTCATTGATTTTAATTTGGTAGGAGTAAAAATCCCTTATTATTATTATTGTCTCTTTTAATTGACTATTCTCTACATGATATTTTTTGTGTTTTATAGTTATCACATGGTGGAATACATGGGCATACAGGCATGGCAAACCATGCAGGTAGTATAATAATATGTTGTTTTTTTTCTATATTTGTTAATATAAAAAATCCAATGGTAGTGTGATGCATTTGTGGTTGTATTTGGATATCTTCCCTGCTTCAGCAAAGTTTGATAATTAGATTAGTGATCCATGTTCTGGGTTATCTCTTACAAGCAACACAGGGGCTAGGATAACAAGCTCTACTTCCATTATGGGTGGTCTAGCAAGTGTAGTTGCTAGAAGCTTGGGAAGAACTATTAGCATTGGTGGAGGAAAAACTGTATCAAGATCATCATCCCATGTTGGAACTAGTGGCATTGGCATGCAAGGGCTCATTAGACCAATGAGCACCATCCCACAACAAGGTGTTCAACTACTAACTTTCCAGTAATGAGGGAATGACTATGAGATTGAAGGACAATTGAGATGTTAGTCCACATGCACAGTCTTGTTTCAGACATTGCTACAAAGGGATAAATTTTTTCTAATGGTCATCTTAGATGATGAACTAATTGATTTTTTTTTCAAACTTGTGGATTGGTGAACAAGATATTTTGTAGTAGTTTGTTAAATGCAAACACTTGTTTAGGGAGTAGAATTGTTGATCAAGTGGGTCAGAGAAAAGAATATTGAAAAAGTTTAATCACAGTTTTGATAGAGTTCTTGTATTTTAAGATTGAACATAATTGTTGGTTGATTGATACACACACACAAACTTGAGAAAATGCTTTCTTTTGATCAGATAAATATGATCATAAAAGAACTTTAAAGGTATACTGTTTAAATTTTTTTACACCTTAGCTCTGATTCATGCAACCTTTTGTGTAAATTTGCATCAACACTAACTTGTGTCCATTGTGACACTTAATCACTCATTCTGAGAATTGGCAACCAAAGTATTTCAATATTCTTAGCTTCTTTGAGGCATTCTATAGAATAGTTTGCATGCCTTACTTATGATTTGACATTTTACATGCATCCTGCACTCTCTCATCTTGATGATGGATTATAGAGAGTTATCTAAAATGATGATGCTAAAAAATACACACAATCAAATCCAAAATGAACTTGCATTACAAATGGATTGTGGAAATTTGATATTGTTAATTTTGCATGCATGCGATTTCGACAATCCATTTGTAATGCAAGTTTGTTTTGGATTTGATTGTGTGCATTTTTTAGCATCATCATTTCAAATCACTCTCTATAATCCATCATCATGATGAGTGTAGGATGCATGCAAAATATCAAATCAAAAGTAAGGCATGTGAATTGTTTTATAGAATGCCTCAAAAAAACAATTCAACCAAGCATTGGTCGAAATTTCAACCAATGCCTAAAGGTGTTCAACCAAGCATTGATCAAAATTTCAACCAATGCTTGGAAGTTTTCTACCAACCATTGGTCAAAATTTTGACCAATGCCTGGAAGTTTTCGACCAATGTCTAGAAGTTTTCTACCAAGCATTGGTCAAAATTTTGACCAATGCTTGGTAGTTTTTGACCAATGCTTGGTAGAAATTGCACTAGGGCTTTGGAAAGTTTTCAACCAACTGATTGGTCAAAATTTTGACCAACAAGTAAGTCAATTGAAATTTTGATGAGAAAAACTTTGACCTACTGGTTGGTCCAAATTTTGACCAACATGGATCAAAATTTTGACCAATATTGGTCAAAAAATGAGGTCAAATGTACTAGTGAGGTCTTCAGAAAACAAAGGTCAATGTCATATAAAATCCCAGTGGCCAGTAGAATGCCACATGTCCAAAATATATTATCTAGAAATATAGTCCATATGCCAAAATAAATGCCAAATCACCAACTTGCACATGGCTCCACCTTTTCATACTCCAAGCGCATGAGGGACCAAAAGGACAGGCTTGGGGCATAGGGCCCTAGATCCACAAAAAGTGTTCCTTTACCAAAAATAACTAGGTGAAGGAGTAAGGAAGAAAGTGAAGGGAAACATGAAAAAGAGGTAGGAAGGAATAATGAATAAGTAATAAAGAAGAAAGTGAAGTGAAATATGAAAAAGGGAGCATTGAACACAAGTCCATCCGTGCTCCAAGAAAGGCACTATGGAAAGGGTGCTAAAAGGTCTTAAAAGGAAAGCTCGTCCATTTTAAGATGGTACATTTAGCCCCCTCTTAAGAGAGAGTATAAATTTCCTCAAACTCATGGTAAAGCTTATCAAAAGCAAAGAGTGACAAAAGATATCATCAAGACCCCAAGAGACTTGAGTCTTTGTTTCATCTAAAATCAAAATAATAGAGATAAATAGTACTAAGGGGTGAAGTTACTCATCAAAAAGGTTCATGTGTCTTATTGTGAACTACACAAAAAAGGGCAAAGAAAAGGAGAAAATGTTTTTGCAAAAGGGGGTAGCATTCAAAGGTCTAGAAAGTGTGTGTAGAATGCTAGTCAACCCATCAAAGATGAAAAAAATAGTCTACCAAGTGTGCATGACATGTTATTTAGTCCATCAATGGATCAAACTTCAAGGGAAATCCATGTCCCAAAGAGAAGAATAAGAAAAGTGACTCAGTCATAAGGATGTGTATGTCCTTGAAGGATAAAAACAAGATTGGGCTTCCTAGACTATCAATTGTCAAAAGAAGGGTCAAAAATAAGGATCGAGCATCTCAAATTGTCAATAGTTTAGAGAGATATACAAAGACACCAAGCCCCCGAGAACTATGAATAGCTCCAAGAAACTAATAATGCACATAGAGAGAGATAGAGAAAGGGAAACAAGAAAACATGGAGTGAAAATGCATAGATTTGAGAATAACATAGAAATCATACCAAACGCTTAAGGTTGAAGTACTCTAAACTATTCACATAATCTTTTTTTGCAAATTGTGGTCAAAAGATGAGCAGAGTGTATGCTCCCATGTAAAAGTGATTGTAAACACCTTAACGAGAGCAATGATTTTAATAGAAACATACATGCACTCACTAAAGAATGTTTCCACTATGAGATGCCCCCAACAAGAGAAACATATCAAGGGAAATGAACATATGAAAAAAGGAGAGAACATGAAGGGGATCTACTAACTTTAGGGTCAGTATGATTATATGATAATATGTAAATGTTATATTAGGTATGAAATATCTTCATTACCCAAAGGAATTAGAACTATAAACAAATCAAGGAAATGACACATAAGAGTCACGAAGAGCAGTCTTTTTTGGCCAATAACATGGAGACCAAAAAGAATTTGTGGTACCATATCATAAGAATTTAAGAAGACTATACAAGATCACTAGTACAAATAATAGAACAAGTATGACATAATATGTAACAATATATAAAATAAAAGAGATGAAAATAGAAGAATGTGTATGACATGGTTATACTTATCCTCTTATGCTCAACAAAGAAATAAGGGTCACCTAAAGAAATCTAAATAGGACATATAACAAAAGCACAACATAGGAGAAAATACAACACAAGAACATAGAGACTACCATGGTAAATGGAGTCCATATCTAGTTTTTTGTGTTCCCCCTCCATCTTGATTAGAAATGATAGGAAAATGATGGTGACTCATGAGAGGAATGATGTAGAGCCTAGTAGAAATCATATCCATTTCTAAACAAGGACTTTGATTAGAGTCACTATGCTCATTACTAGAAGTAATTAAAAGCTAAATAGAAAGTTAGACATGTTAGTAAAATAATTATCCATATCAATTAATTATTCATCACTATTAACATGTTCATCATCTAAAGTATCTTTCATATCAAGATTAATAGTGTTAGAAAGGATGGGATTGTCATTGCAACAAAAGATTGACCTATCAATTCCCAATACAATCAATAGTCTTATAGAACCACAAGAGGTAGTTAAGCCATGTTGAAAACCCTATGAGGTGTTAGAAATTCTTTAGAATAACTAAGAGGGTGGGTGAATCAGTTATTCAAGGTCCAAATGTCCTATTCAAACTTTTCACTAGGTGTAATGAACTCATTCAACCATTCATTCATCCAAACTTTAACCTATCTAATCAACAAGTTACTATAAATAAAAATTCAAGTATAACACATAAGATATCAACACATGACACAGTGATTTACATGGAAACCCAATTTGGGAAAAACCACTAGTAACATGCTACTCAATTCTCACTCTTCTGAAGTGATGCCTTATGAAAGGCCTGCCTTGTTAAAGGCTTACAACACAGTATTAAATGTGACCTTGTTAGAGGATTTAACCACCTTGTTAGAAGTGGGCCTGGTTAAAGGACTTTAGAACATTCACTTGGAATGCCACCCTATTAAAGGATTTACAAGAGGTTGTTAGTCCAACCTAAGTCCATAGGATTTTTAGATCTAATATTTTTGCTAGAGAGTATTAGAAATCTTGACTTGACTACACATACAACTTATCTTGTAGATCTCAAATCACTTCTCAGTTCATACCCTTGTCTGGCCTTCAATCTCTACAACTCTTGACAGCTTGCCCTTCTTTCAAGCTTTGTCTCCTTGAGTCTCCACACTCAATGTACCAGTGCAATCATCTCTTCATGACCACTCATAGAAGCAGAGCCTCTGTGCTCTTCCTTATCCTAGATGTCTCCTCCTTGAAACCCTTCTAATTACTTCGCAAATTTGGCTCTTCTATAGCAACAGTATCAATAGCTCTTTGCTTCTTAGTCTATGACTTCTTAAATAAAAGTCATGGAGTACCTTTTCCTACTCGATTCTTCCATTTTTCAATTACAATTTGCATGGATTAGGTAGGATTAATTGCATCTAACCCATATTCTATTTCCTCTAGAAACTTCTTGAATAATACATTAAAATTTGCCCAAAAATGGTTTACATAAGATTTTGTGCCACCAACTCATCATCCTTATCTTCCAACTCATTCACAAAATTCAATGTAACCATTATGTCAGCTTAGATTTGGTGAATCTTCATCTTTTGAAATAATGCAGCAGCTCAGCACTATTGAAATACTAGTACTTGACACATACTGTGTTACTCGGCATCAACTATGTTTTTTATGATGCTCGGCACCAACTAAATTTTTTTTGATGCTCGGCACATGAAGATCACTTGACACACACTAGAAATTTTTGTTACTCGACTTCTACTGAGAATTTTCTCAGCTTCAACTAACTTTCTCAGCACATACTAAAGATCTTAGTTTGAGCTTTGCAATCAACCTTGTTACAACTTCTTCCTCTAATGTTTCTAAGTGTGACCACCCTCTGTATCTTTGAGTATGTCATCAATACATTACTTAGCCATTGTCTTAATTGATCCTTGCACTTCATTACAATATCATAACTCAACCTTTTCCTTTAGGTCCTCTTGTTACATCTTATTGATCAAATCCTCTTCATCAATCAACTAAGTGATAGTACTTGGATCTTATAAGCAAATATCATCCCTGCAAATAGCAAGTTTGACATCAATTACAAAACAATTATTGAAAACATTCTTTTACAACAATCTTCCTTCTTTGCAACAATCTCCTTCCACCAGTACATTTGGGTTCATTTGTCGACCTTTATTGGTTGAATTTTTGACCCAGTTTTTGACCAAATTTTGACCAAATTCAACCAACCCATTGGTCGATATTCTTTTGGTCAAAATTTTGACCAACCTATTGGTTGAAAACCTTCCAAAGCCATTGCCTAGGTTCAATCAAGAATTGGTCAAAATTTTGACCAACAAAGGTAGAAAAAAATTTAGGCATTGGTGGAAATTTTGACCAATGAAGGTGAAAATTTCAACCAACAAAGGTAGAATAAAATTTAGGCATTGGTGGAAATTTCGACCAATGAAGGTGGAAATTTTGACCAACAAAGGTAGAAAAAAATTTAGGCATTGGTGGAAATTTCGACCAACAAAGGTAGAAAAAAATTAGGCATTGGTGGAAATTTTGACCAATGAAAGTGGAAATTTAGACCAACAAAGGTAGAAAAAAATTTAGGCGTTGGTGGAAATTTTGACCAATGAAGGTGGAAATTTTGACCAACAAAGGTAGAAAAAACCCAGGCGTTGGTGGAAATTTTGACCAATGAAGATGAAAATTTCCACCAACAGCTAGGTGTAAATTTTTTTCAGGCATTCTATAAAACAGTTCACATGCCTTGCCTATGATATGACATTTTGCATGCATCCTACACTCTCTCATCTAGCTGATGATGGATTACATAGAGTGATCTTAAACCATGATTCTAAAAAACACACACAATCAAATCCAAATGAAGTTGCACTACAAATAGATGTGGAAATCTGATATTGTTAATTTTGAATGCATGTCTACCAGGACAAATATATGTTTAAGTTGTGACTGTCCTAGTAGACATGCATGCAATTTTACCAATATCAGATTTCCACAATCCATTTGTAGTGCAAGTTCATTTTGGATTTGATTGTATTTTTTAGCATCATCGTTTCATATCACTCTGCATAATCCATCATCAGTCGGATGAGAGAGAGTGTAGGATGCATGCAAAATGTCATCTCATACGCAAGGCATGTGAACTATTTTATAGAATGCCTGAAAAACACTGACAATAACTAATATGAAGAATATATAATTAGTTATATGATTGAGACAAATCATGTACACTGTATGAAGGTAGTCCATGGCTGACAAGGCCCACCAAAAGATAAAACATATGATAAAAAGAATTATTTTCATGTTTTGAACATATGGGCTACAGATAACATGACTTATTATTGCATAATTCAACTAAGTTCAGTTAATTTCCACAAGGATTGTCTCCATTTAATGGTGAATGTTTTGCCTCATTTCAAGCCTTTTGATTATATAAAGAAATGGATAGCATGAAAAGTTTAAGTAATGTCAAGCCATTTATTTACTTGATATATAATGTGAATAGAACTATTATGTTGCTCAACAACAACCACCAAATAAAATTATCATCATGTACCCAAAAAGGGATGAATGGAATGTCAGAACTGACCTCCAACTAACTACTATCACCATCCCTCTATATTATAAGTTATAGTGGTGCTCTAGATTTTCTCTATTCCATCATACACTTACATATCATATACTTTACCATAGTCCATATCAACAAGGTCAAAGAGATCAGTTTCCTTTGAAGGAAGCTTCATCTCTTTTACCAGCTTCTTTATTTTTACTTGGAGAAGCATATTGCTTTGAATTGTCCCCATGGCTCCTTGCAGATGATGCCAAGAGTGTCCTTGTTGTTTTCTTCTGCCATAACATAATTTTCACAAAGTGTTAGAATTGTCTCTAGATGAAAAGAAACTGTAGAGGCTTAATTGACATGTGATCTTAGTTAATGTAGAAGATAGATTATGAAATATCATCTGAAATGTTGATACAAAAGTCTTCCTAAAACAAAAATGTAAACCATATCAATTAGAAAACAGAAATGTAAACCTCTGCTTGTGAAATCCTCTGGACTTGCTCCTGCAGAGCATCATCTGATAATGAAACCTATTTGGGATCACAATAATGAATCATGCACTACAAAATTAATACCAATTTCATACGCACAGTTACCAATCTCACCAATTGATTAGATTTTGGCAATTATCAAGGTTGATATTAAAGAACATCAACTTAGTATTGCAGAAGTGGGAAGATGAAAATGAAAAATAAATTTATAAATTTCTTCCTCTATTTAACTTAGATTATGATCATGATGAATAGATTTCCTATGGCTCTAGCAACGTAAACTCATTAATTCAGGGTGTCTAAGACACTTTTTTGACACAATACCACGTGGAATAAGCTAAACAATTAAAAATGTACATAAATTTTACTTCCAACAATACATTCACCAGTATAAAAACAAAATAGCAGGAACTTGAAGCTTGTGTAGGTATTCTACCCATAATATGTTACAACCATTATCTAACTTCATTGTCTGGGCATAACCTTCAAAACAATCAAATTTGGTGTTCATTTCAAAACTCAACTGCAAGCCCTCAACAAAGAAAATGCATTACGTATCTTTTTCAACTTACATGTCAAAAGGCATGATCTACTTCCATTTGGGATTCCATTCCTGGTGATTCTAGAGTTACTACCACTGTTGGAAGCTACAGAGCTGTAACTTATAAGAAATTATTGACAGTCCCAAAAGTGGGAGTCATTACAGGCTATTGATCATTGGCCCTGTAGTCTCTGTCAACAATAAACTTGTACTACAAAATAGGAGTAAACATTATACTATAAGCAGGATGGTTCAAATAAGACACCTATGGAAAGCTATTTTAAATATCTTGCATGAGACCAAAATATATTTAAATTAAAAACAAGAAGAAAACACTGGTGTGCTTCAAATCATGTTTTTATAGCCTACACAAATATACAAGTATCACAACTCATAATTGGATGCATCGAATCAAAATTATTCCTCTCTAGGTCGGTCTCATGAACTCTTCTCATGGGCTTCCAAACACTTCATCAACAATAAGAAGGAATTCCCCCAAACATATTTTACACATTGACTTGAATGCAACTTAACAAAATATGAATTTAATAATTTATGTTAATTTTGATTACAACTCATTAAGAATAGACAATCTTATGTAAATTTCCCAATATGTTAAAATTTTAAATTTATCATGATTATTTCTCAAGATTTAATATTTGAAGTGCATTTGTTGGCTCGCACTTATGAATATTTGTTCTCTGCCAATATATTTTTTGATTGAATAAATTTTTTTACATTCATCTGGAAAAAGGATAGTCTGATACCCTTTTACTTCACTTGGTCTCTTCCAGTCTTCCTGATAACTAACATGAATTCTGTTGAAACCATAGTTGGACATTCGCCAATCACACAATATTTCTGATTTTGTTTTAGTTTTTTGTTTTCACATCAGCATGTTTTTTATCAAGATTAATTCAATACGTAATTAGTGTGAAACATTGATACAATATCGATTAACAGTAAACTTTATCACTCGCAGAACTCATAGAGTGCGAGGTGGTCTACAAGTGTCATTTTAAAACATTCAGTGTTCATTTCATTTTCATGAATGCATGTTTGCCCATATATATCCATCTCTTTTGAGGCATTTTTTTAAACATTATATGCATATATTTACAAGTAAATATATAAATACACATATGCATACACACATCAAGAAGTACATATGTACGTACATACATATATATGCATGCATGCATATGCATATATGCTTACATACATGCATTATACGTGTGTGTACCTACTACATACATATACTGAATTCGAAAAAAATGTCACTAAAAACATGGCAAGTGGTACACAAACTCTGTCATGCTATCAACAAAGTGGATGAGAAAATAATGGTTGGACTTTGGACTCACATAAGTTCATAACCCTATGAAAGCATAATTATTTTTAAAATGAGATGAACCAAAGCCTATCTCTCTAAAGCTACTGCTCAAATCTATTTCCAATAAATGAGAAGTAGACCTAAAAATATTGGGGTTCTAGAGCTACTAGATTCTTGAGCTCAAGAGACAATTTTTGCAGCCTCTGAATGAAAATATGGATGTCAGTTAAAATTTGTTTTCAGGCCAAAGGTTAAGATTGTTACACACTGATAGAAATTTGTTTACCCCAGTATGAGAAATATAATAAGGTGTTAGTTATTGTTAAAAGATTGTTAAAAAAGGTGATGCCATTTCTAGTTTCTTGCCATGCTAGATGGTATTAAGAAACATGATAGTAGTAGCAGTAATATTAAATATTGTGCAATATATATTCCAATATTATGAAGCTAATCATATGAAAACTTAAAAAATAGAACATAAAGATATGCTTCTGATTCATAAAATGAAAAAGAAGGTGACAACTAATACAAATTATGGATGTCAAAGAAGAGGAATTTGTTTAGATAATGTCAAACTTCATAGCCTAAGTAAGGATTTACAAAACAATCCTTACATGTCACTCAGGAGCTTTGTGTCAATCGTACTCTTTTAGAGTTAAGGAAACCACACAACTCTGTGCCAAGTACCTATATCAGTTGCTCCTTGGGCTGCTTTGCTAAGTATTTAAGAGAACCACAAAGCATAATATACATTCCAAAGAACATAAGATTTTATAGATCTCATGACATCAATACTACTACTGGTATTCCATTTATAATGAAATCAAGGGAAGCTGATATACCTTGGAAAAATGGATTATAGATTTATTTTTTAAAAGGGCAAAAATTGTAACATATATATTCAACAATCAAAGAAACAACACAATATTCCAAAATGTTACATGAGTATACTTAGTTATTGTTATGAACAAGGGACTGCTAGATGTACCAATCTTTCATAGGAAAGAGAAACATAAGAAATATTTGGATAGCACATATCTACAGTTGTAATAGATAAAAAATACATCTCTAGAATTTGGAATTGGATTACACCTACAAAAAAATGCCTGTACAAGTCAACATAATGCATACAGTAGAGATCCAATCCAAGGCATACGAAAGGAAAAATGCATGCAATAGGTAAATAGTTGGATAGAAGATAAGTAATGTGAAAATTAGATTTTACGACTAAATTATAAAAACAAGAAGAGAATTATTGAATTGAAAAAAGTTGAATCAAATGAGTAGCCAATCTTTATATTTGTGACTTAGTTCACTGAAAAATTGCATCTAAATCCATCCCTTGAAAGAAATTCATGTAAAGGTTTGCTTACGTGTTGAACTATGATTGACTCTATGTATACAAAGCTTATAGAAATCGTGTTCTCTTGCATCAAATGCATGCCTGTAATGAAAAGAATGTGACACAACAAATAATGAGAATCTACCTTGTCTAACCCCTCTAAAGAAAACAAAAATAAAAAATATGACTACTATAATAAAGCAATCTAAAGCCATAGGTGAATAAATATAGTTTGTTCTAGGTGGAAGGGCAAGATCTGTTGCCCGTTCAATTTTTGTACGCCTTAGAACTATGTTATTCAATACTTTGTACTTGAGAAAAATTAGTGCTTTGTGCCCGTCATGAATGTAGCCCCATTTCTTTATTGGATTTACAATAAACTATAACATGAAATATAACATAAAATAAAATGTTCAAATGGGAGGAATTTGTAGGAATATGCCAGTCCAGGCAAGGAAAAATATAAACCCGAATCCTTTTTTTCCCCTACATAAGGGAAAAGGGCAAGCAATGATATTATACCTTTTTCCATTAGCAGAAGTGTTGTGGGGCTGAATGACCACAATCATCGCACTTCTGCCCATCCTTCCCAAACCTGTAGAAAATTAAAAATTCAATTCATCGCCAAAGTTAATCATCACTTTAAGTGTTCAATATCATAGCATTTAGCTTTACATCTATCTAGATTCTACAGTAATAGTTCCAACATTTCTAATTGTTAACAATTATTTTCTTATCCCAAGCATCAAAATAGCATGATTCGAAACTATTTTCATTACAAGCCTCAAAAGAACAATCATTCATCAAAAAAGTAGAGAAAATATCTAAAGAATAACATAAAGTACACCAAAAGGCTATACAAGGTTTCACATACACTGAAAAGAACTAAATATGACATAATTTCTCTTAAACAAGTAACTTGTATGTTAAATTGAAAGAAGCTTTGAGAAAACACCTAACCAAACCATTCAAATTATTTCCCAATGGAGTTTCTTTGGCAAACATTAAACATTGTTTCATGAGATCAATAAAAAAATGTCAAATGCATTTGAGGTACAGAACATGATCAACAAACCAAAGGATTGATGAGGATATGTTGATGTAATAATTTATAGTAAGCTCTTTTCTTTATGCTTATCCAAATAAGTTTTATAATAGGCAGCTAAAATACATATGTGCTTCCTTAATTGAAAGCATTAGGTATCACCACAGCTACTTCAAGTGCACCACTCACCTTTGTTGTCAAGTTAGCGCTTTCCCTACATTATTACACCTCTTATTTTCATTAATTCATCTCCTCTTGTGCACCAATCACAATGACAAATTTGTGCAAGAGGCTATATAATTGTGCGTTCTTAATACTTATTGACAATTAGCAATGAGAGAACCAATTTTTGAGTTTCTATATATAAATGGAAAATTAATAAATAGCTTGATTACCAAAACCCTAGGTAAAGCAAGCATTTTTCATGTCGCTTGTTTTCTCATTCACTTTAATTTTCAATTTTAGGACATCTCCACAGGTGGGATTATCCACCAAGCCTATGCCTACATCTTTTTGTTGAAAGAGGTCATGCTTCATGGATTGTTATAAAGATTGAACACTATCTTGTGGTATGCTCGAACACCAATAGCCAAAGGTCCTTCACTCAATGCCCCTTCACCATTACTTCCATGGAGAACCCTCCCCACATTTCCAAAAATACTGCTCAACATGATTAAAGAATGTGCAATATTGAGTCCATACAATCACCTTGCTTGTACCAATCTAAGCACTGTTCATATTCTTAGCATCTTAGTCAAGCCAGAATAGTGCTAATCAACCACCTAAATAGAAAATTCACAATATAGTTCTACTTTACCTCTAAATTACTACATCATAACAATGAAAATAGAATAGCCAAAGCATCAGGAACGATTTTTAATATTTTTTAATCAGGAAAGATTTACTCCAATTTGAATAACCATTTGTTAAGATTCTACATTTTGTATCACTTGCCTGAGTTTGACAGTTGAGAATAAGTTTTATCATCCTCCTTGCACATCCACAAAAGTTCCAGCATCTCAAATTTGTAGAATATGAATTGTTTGGTAGCGAATGGACATGATTGACAATAAATCATCATATAAAAAGACTCCCATGTTGTGACCCAGATGAATAAAGTCATTGCAAAAAGTTCGTACATCCATGACTTCCCCATCTATCAACCTTCAAACAATGCCAAAGTAGGTCAATGTGAATTTTCCTACACTGCAATGGGAAACTTCAATCATGGTTATTGTGACTGAATTAGTAATATGTCACAAGCATATAAATAAATTTTTAGTTCAATTACACCCAGCAAAGATATAATGACTAATGAGCAGTCCCATCTTAACTTAAAAGTATTTTAAAAACAATAATTTCAAAATATAAGTTAGAAAATCCACAAACCAACCTGACAAGAAAAAAGGTTATCTTCTCTATAGAGGGAACTCCTTGAATGGCTCCCTCGGATATGGGTGCATCCTAGTCTAGAGAAATTGATGTAGCAACTATACCAAATTGGTGATTTTCCATGTAAAGAAAGAATTCCTTGCAGATAAATTCATTGCTAGAAGTAAGAGGAATGGAATATAGATGAGAAAAGTAGCTCTCAAAATTCTTTGCCTTTTGGGGGAGATCATTACATTCACAATCCTCACCCTTGTAACAATAACTTAGCCAATGATGTCTATATACTATCAATTCCTGATAACTCCTGCTGAAACATATAAGATAGTTGCCATCACTAGTAAACTTCCTAAATGAGTGGTTTGAACATTCAATGTCATTTATTGTATAGCTTGGAACCAAATTCTCATAAAATTATCTTGCCCTATGGATCTACAAGGGAATGTAGTAGTGTTGAAATCAAAATGTTGAGAGGGAAAAAATATTCTAGCAGCTAATTAAACAGCAAATAAAGATCAATGTGAAGAAGAAAAGCCAAAATGGGTCACCAAAATAATGAGTAGGCATGGTCTTTATATGCCTTATACAAAAACTTAAAAGTACTTAATTCAACCTTTTTCAACTATAACTTTACAGAGCATAACATTCTGGAGATAAAGAAAACCTTAAACTTTGCAACTATAGAATCCTTAACTAATCTATGTCTTGAAAGAAGCACTCTGTATCAAAAGTACCCAGATGATGCAGTCCAAAAAATATACATAGAGCTCATAAAATATTTTTTCTGATTGCAGTAGTAACTTGTCTTAACTATTTAGAATAGGCAATCAAGTGAGCTACCCATTCCTCTAAGGATGAGTGGAAAGTTGCATATGCCCATGTCTTGAAGAATGTTAATCTTTCAAATGTGAAAAGAAATAAACATGATTTATGTCTTCTCTAGATGCCATGTCTGATTTTCCATAATCTAAATTGAAGTAAGTATAATGAGTTTGAAACAATCTATAATAATCTTAAAAAGTTATGAGTTTTTCATCCTCAAAGAAAGTAAGCCTAGCAATGCTCTCAATATCATCTTTTCACTTCCCTTAGCAATGTGACCAGTGTAGTGAAGGTTGCATAGGCTTTTAAAGGTGTGTAGGCTTTACAAGGGTGGGCCTATAATACTAGAATAAACTTTAGTAATTATAATCTCCATTAGCTCTTCATTGTACAACTAAAGATAGCATAGGAGAAACTGAAGATTCTTGGCAATGGACCATGATTTTGGAGCAATTTTGGGCAATCCATCAAACCGTGGTTCTAGAATTTTGACCCCTACTTTGTGTTCTCCCTTTCAACTCATAAAAAAAAACTACCCAACATGTTGCTCTGCTTATAAGAAAAATCAGCTTGAAAATTATAAGAAACGGGCCTAGAATATTCATGTCTATATATACACCATGTTTTGTGCAATCATTTGTCCTAACATGACCTTCTAGAGAGACCACACTATGATTAAATAAGAGAGAAGGACCCTATTTTTACACCATGATGTTCTAGTAGTGTTGACCAGTTTTTAGGGTCTCTATGGTTTCCAGTTTCGCAAGTGTTCCTCTATTCTTGGACAGCTCAAATTACATTTTTAATGGGTTTTGTCAATGGTTTCCATGTTACACATGTGGCTGTCATTGCACTAAAAGATGAACCTGTCAATGGTTGCCATGTTTCCTTGTTGAACTCTCATGTACATGCAAAGTGCTATCCAGTACTATTGCTACAAATCTAGGAACTGTTGCTGATGATGAGAAAATCACATTCAGAATGTTGTTGAACTGCAAGATAATCCAGTTAGAAAAACAATTTAGTTCCAAAATTTCATAGTTCAACTCAATGTCACGAAAATAAATGTGATATCAACTTTCTCTAGCTCCTCAAAAAGAAGAATAGAAATCCTACAAAATAAATGTATTAATTAGAAAGTATGGCTTACAAAATTTCACATGAATGGCTCCAAACCTATCTTTCCAACCTTCTCCTTGAGCTTTTTAGAGCCTTTTACAAGATGTGCAAGATCTTTTTCTTCATTTTTGATGACTTGGTAAAGTTCTTTCAGCCTATCTAGTTCACTCTTTGATGCATGTGCTACAGACTTCAAAGAATCAAGTTGCTTCTCGATGTCAACATGTTGACCGTTGAGTCCTTCTATCTATAATCAGAACAATGGTAAGATTAGTTAAACCATTTCCATGGCTTAAAAAGTGGCAATGATGTCTACAAATAACAGATTGGAAATATTGTTGTTCATTTTCTAGACCTCCAAGCATGTCTTGGATAATTCAAGTTCCAAATGTGACATAGCCTTCTTTGCTCCTTGATACTGCTTAATAGCAGCACTTATCCTTTGTTGTATGTTTCTAAACTATTCAACTAAGTTTTCAAGTTCCTTTTCAGCACTCACAATAGCTTCCCAAAAAACACTAGAAGTTTTTATGGATGTTCCCATTATGCCACCCTGTGGTTTTCCACCGCCACCACTCATTGTACCAGACTTCTCAAAAATTGCACCATCCAATGTGACCACATGTTTGAACTCTTTTTTTGGACCATAGGTAATTCAAGTGGCCTAACAAAACATAATAAATAAAATTAAAAAGATTAAACAGACAAGTTTATGGAAATATACAAAATATTTAAGAAAGAGGTGCTGAAAACAACATTTATTACTATCATCAATAGATATATGAAATTAGAATATGCATAATTTGGTAGTGGCATCCAAATGCATGGACCTTGAAAAAATTTTTCTATAATAAATGTAAAACTAACCTCAATTTTATAACTAGTTGATCTCTTCTTACAAATCCAACCAATAAAATGAATGCTACCATAGAATAAGGTAGCAAAGAAGGAGACAATTAAAAAATAAGTAAAGAATGCAATCTACTTGGTCCAGATCTTTTGCTACAATAGTGTTTCCTAATGCAGCATAAAATGCAAATTTAATGTGCTCAGCCTGAACAGTTACTGAGTCAAAAAAGCATGGCACACCTTCTAGTGTTCTAACTTTCTCCTTTATTCTTTGAAGATGGTTCTCTTGCTTCTCCTGCATAACATAGCAAAACAAAATGATAAGTTATTATACTTTCTTCAGTTTTTCTCTGAGTTTGAGGGATAGTAGGGACGGAACAAAAGATCTCAAGGAAAGCAAGGAGCATTATTAAGCAAACAAAGCATTATTATGGTTGGAGATGTGTGTTCCACAACATAATAAATAAGGATATAAAACTGTCTAGGTTGTTACAAAGAGTTTAAAGACCCCACGTGATTTTGCAAGATGCAGAGGCAAATCTTGTCAATACAAATATAGCATTAAGCATGAACATAAATTGAATGTAGCAAATTAGCAACCAATGCAAAATCACCATCAAAGCTTTTTAAGCTTTTGACGATAAATTTTGAGCCTTGTTCTGGATACTATTTAAAAGCTCTCCAAGTGGTTGATAGTAAAATCTCTTGAGCTACCCCTATTTTCCCAATTCCTCTTGAAACTTGCCACTTGATGTTTTCCTCTCAACAGTGATGTTGTTGGGAACATTGCAGCCACTTCCAAACAAAGGAAATACAATAAATTAATAATTTCTAAGCCACATGTCATAGAAAGAATTCACATGTATAAAAAAGATGATGTTGGAGGATGGGAACCAAGTCAATAGGCATCTCAATAAAGATATCTTCTCTTCGGAGTAAATTCACTGCCCAGACCTCTATCAAATCTTTTTAAGTTGGATAACTTCAACCATTACCATTTTTCATACAGTTACAGATGCAATGCATGTTATGGAAAATAATTAGTATTCTAATAGTAGAAAAAGAAATAACCAATTTAAACTCTTTGTAACAATAACCAATAAGTATGTATAAATCTTTAAATAAGCCCAATTTCAGTGAATAAACCTGAAGCAATAGATTTAAACTCAAAAAATCAGTTCTCTTTTCTATCATCCACAAAAAAATCTAATAACAAAAACTCAAACGTGACTATTTGAACCAATTAACAATAAAGTAATTATAGTAATAACAAGTCAAGCTTTAACTGATACTTGGTTTATGATAAACCACTGAAACTAAAAACAATAACCATAGGTAATTATTGCTTCATATCTGAACAAAATCACAAGTTGCAAAATAGAGATAGTTCTGCGCACTAAAGGCATAATTATCATCAAAGCAAAACTTCCAGACTTAAGAACAATAATCTCAAAAATGACTTTTCAAATTAAAATCAGTGATAAGGGCACCATCACAATGACAAGCCAATCCTGAATTGGGAAGTGGTTTTATAATAAATAATTGGAAATATAAAAACCTTATTGTTTTCAACAATTGTCTTATATCAGGCCAAAACCATAAATGTTGAAAAGAAAAATTGTCTGAACTCTGAACTTTGAAGGTGTATTTATTATTGAAGTAATATATTAAAACTTAAGCAACATAAATAATTGATAAGTAGGAGATATTTTCCACATGAAGTCAAATTCTGATATTGCTATCAAGATTCAATAGTGTAGTGTTTGAGTCAAACTCATTCAACCATGATTCATGCATAGTAGTTCACACAGACTCATTTCTCATGAGAATGAATGAACACTTTGCACTCATTGCATCAAGGTAGTGCTCACAAAGGTGAAGCACCATGACCTCCTCAAAGGCTCACCCATTCCAGTACTACTCTAGCTCAAGAAGGCTTAACTATGCAGTTTCCTCCATGGTTTAAACAACTCTACTTGCAATCCCATTTGCAAACCTACAACAAGTGTTGTACCTTATGAACCATTCATTAGAAAGCCCCTTGAGCTCATCAATAGATAAGAATAAGATATTTTCCACTGCAAGTCAAAATGTGATATTGCTATCACGATTCAACTATACGTTTTTTGAGTCAACTCATTGACCCATGAATATATAATATATGAACCAAGAAAGAGGGTGAAATTGTAAATGTAATGGATTATACATCCTTTCCTCCTACTACCAGATGACTAAAGGTTCTTGTGTGCTAATTGTACCCCATTTCCTTGTAGTTATTTGCAACATATATGAGGAAAAATGAAATTTCTGAAATGAAAACTCACAGTAATACAATCAAATTTCTAAATGAAATGTAACCAAAAATATTGGTTGAAGCCTTCAATTACTTTAAAAAAATATATAATTTGATTGTCATTGAATTAAATCCTCTGTTGGTCAAAATTAAATAACAAGGATAACATATAGAGCATCACATGTCCCAAAATGCTTTGTCAATAGGACAAGTGGCTAGACAGTGAAGATCTCAACATGGGAGGATTATATCCTTCACTACTCTCCTACTAACAAAATTTCAAAAAGTCTTTAAATGACTATGTGCCATGCAAGTCCCTTTGTCCTTAATACCAACATACATGAGGAAGATATTTCCTAGTTCAATGACTAGTTGTGGAGGTTGCATTAAGATGCTTTAAAAACACACAAGTAAAATAACCGTAGCAAATGTGAAAGTCCAGAATCAATGAATGCATGGGCTTATTGCAAACAATATACTTGACAACTTAGACACATAAGAAATCAAAAGCATAGTCATCCACTTTAAAGAAGTCTTGAATGCCCCTCCATTTGACCTAACTAAAGCCCAAATCAAATATAGATTAATGTGATTCCTATGCAAAATCCAAGCTACAAGTACAAGTTGCCTACCTTAGAGACAACCTCATCAATATTTGCAAGATAACTGTTGTAGGACTTGCAGACATAAATTTGCCCCTTTAGCTGTACCAGAAATAGCCTCCCCATGTTATTGACCAGTAGTAATATCAGCCCTTAATATTAGACTCAAAACTTCTCATTGGCAAGATTTCAAGTATTGCATGACCCCAATTAATTTTCCACAATAGAAATCAAATTCCAATTAAATTAGATAAACTAATTGATCAAATGAGATACCATTACAATTACATACATCCTACCCATGGTTCAAAACATAATAAAACTGAGAATATCAGTTCAAGGGTTCATTAAGTGGCAATAAATGCCCTAATTCATCAACCACTCAAAAGAGATCCCCACTGCTATTTCAAGATCAAAAAGAGGTCTACAAAGCAATTTAATAGCACAAAAGTGATTTCAAAAACATTCTAATGAAGACCAAAATTCTACCAAAAGCAGTGATAAAATAAGTGTTAAAATTCTACCGTTTATGGAAATATCATCTGAAATGTTATAACCAAAGAAAGCCTTGCATGAAAGAAGTTTATCAAGAAATACAAGAGAGCCAAGAATTGTTCAAGGTATTAAATGTTGGTGGAAAAGGTGGAAGTTTTCTGAAGCAACTTCATAATTCCAATTGGTCATTTAAGATGGCAGTAGTGGCCTTAATCGATATCATGGTGAGGCTACTGACAAAGTTTGAGTGGGATTTGAAGATGGATGTTGGTGCAGAGGATATGATCAAAGCTTATAAAGAAATAAAAGATCTGTTAGAATTTTTGGACTTCCCTGAGAACATAGCCATTCAACCAATGGATATGTTTGGTTCATGTAACTTTGAAGCTTTTGAGATGAGTTTGGAAGCTGACAAGCACATGAGATGGTTAGAAAAGAAAATTGAGCAACATGGAGGAGGAGATGCTCAATGGACTACAATGAGTCAACACCTTTTTTATTTCCTCAAGGAAGAGAAAGAAGAATTAGAGAAGGAGATGAAAAACTCAGAGTTTAAAATTGGAGATAATGTTTCCTATGTGAAACTTTCAGGATTCGTTCTTGTATTCATTTCATCATTCATCTTGATTTTGAAAATGTGGAAATGCCTAGATGAATGGTTGCACAAATGGGAACAAAATGGGAGCCTGTGAATGAATTGCAAGAGCCTCCAAATGAGTTGCAGGAGCCTATGAAGGAATCATAGGAGCTTTTGAATGAATCGCAGGAGCCTATGATTGAATCGCAAGAGCCTATGATTGAATCGCTGAAGAATGTAGATGGATATGTGGTTGACTGTCTTGCAGTGTGTCTTGGGTATGTGGTCAGATGCCTTGGAGTCCTAATTTTTATTTGCATGATCATAATTGTAATAGCGATACTATACTTACTATTATTTTTCCCAATTGCAATAACAACTATGTTCCTCTAGAGAGATGAAAAAGAAAAGTATGGATACTATAAGAAACATGCACTAAACAAGAGTCGACATTTTGTCTACATCCCTATCTTAGATTCTTACATCTCTAAATTGGAAAATGATAATAATTCTAAGGACGGTAACATTGTAATCACTGGCTTGGGAAATGAAATGATTGGTTGCTTCAAAGAGCTTATTAAGGGCTATGTTTAGCAATTACCATAATTTTTGATAAAACACTCCAACAAGTGGGCCTGAGAATTCCAAGAAAACAAGATAAGCAAGGCTTTGGAGATAGCAGAAAATCTCATAGCATTGATGGAGATGATAGTAACAAGGGATATCAATGTCAACCAAGCAAATAAAAAAAGAGAAAATGAAAGAGTAGAGAATGAAATTCAAATCGACTTGACAGATTGAAAGTAAAAGGTCATGGCATCTACCTCATTTTCAACGTATCTATCATGTACTCTAAATTCAACATTAGACCTTGTAAATCATTATGTATAAGTCATTTGCTAAATGAATATTTTCTATTTTAGGTTTTTCCTTTTTTGGTTTGGATTGATAAGACGACGAAGTTAAGAAGTTTTGTATTGATTTTAAAAGTTAAAGTTAAAGATATGCATGAGTTTTGCAAACTATCTTCAATAGAGAATGATTAGTTAGCCAATAAATAATCAACATGTCCTAAACACTGACTACCCACCCACACAAAATAAGAAATATATACCGAATAGCCCTAAGAATCACTTGCCTTTTGGTTTTATAATAGCCTTGTTTTTCCTATTCAAATTGCAGAGTTTATCATCAAGGCCTAAAAACAATAAAATGGAAAAATAATTTTGGGTTGTCTACCATTGAATCCTAGATTTTGCAGCAGAATGTAATGTTTTCATATCCTTGTTTAACTACACTTCAAAACTTTCAAAGTGGTTGATGAAAATCCATGCTTAAACCTTTAAATAGAGTATTTACTAATTATAATGAGAAAAAGAAAGAGATTAGGGTTCCTATGGTCCCTAATGAGATGAGGAAGGACCAGATTCATCACACCCTAGTGGCTACCAAAATCCCATCTTTGCTAGTGGTAGTGTTCTTGTGTCCTTCATCTCCAACTCTAACCACAATAATTTCAGTTAGAAATCCATTCTCCACAAAACTCATAAGCCTCTCAAGGAACCTCAAACTCTTTTGGATGATAGATTTCTTGATATCCATAACCTTGTGATTCCATACTGTCAAGATAGGAAATCAATCATAAATGCTCTGCACAAAAATCACCATTTTGAAATCTAAAATCCGGATATCCATCTGCAAGTGTAAGAAAAAGAACTCATTTCCATTCACCATCATTTGAACATTAATGGCCTTCATTCACATGCTAAGAGCCCCAAAATATAGTCGATCACATTCACCAATTCGTGTGCTTGTGCAGCTCCTGCACGCTCTGTGTTAAACATAACAACCCGAAACCCTTTTTCATGTTAAGCTCGTGTTAAGCTCGTGTTGGTCAAAATTTTGACCAACACGGCATGGATTTTAAAAAAAAAAGATATTTTTCTTTTCATATTCCGACCAATTTAAAAAAATTTAATAGATGGTCAAAAAATTTGGTCTAAAAATGGGGTCAAATGTACTAGTGCTCTTTTATCTTCAACAATGAGCTTTTTCAATCAGATTTCCAACAATCTCCCTCTTTGGCATTGATGGCAAACCAAACTAATCAACCATCAAACTAAACTATTCAACCAAAAGCTTACTAGGTTAGAACAGTAAGTCAAATGCCAAAAAGTAAATTGTAACATCACATCTCCTTCTATTATTCTGATTCTTTATTTCAGCTTCTCCCTCTTTGCTGATGTATCCTTGTTCTTTGTCTTTCTCCCTCTTTATTGCTCATCTTTGACTATTCTAATCAACCTTTGAAATCTCCCTCTATCTTTATTTGATTAGTTTTATGCTATCTCTCCTTCTTTTATAATTCTTTATCTTCGATAGTTTTTGATTAGTTGTCTACTTCTCCCTCTTTGACAACAATGCCAAAGACATGTTAGCATCTTTAATATGCAAATGCAGCTTTTACAGGTTTATTCAATGTCTCCCTTTGTCACCTTTCTTATGACTAATTTGAAATTTCAGTACTTCTACTACTTTAGGCATGGATCCCAAAGTGAACAACCTTTGCATCAATGTATACAATTTTCAACATTCAGCTTATTTGATGCAGGGCATACTTGCTTTTTGTTTTAGGTAGCCTTAGCTAGGGGTATCACCCCTAACTTACCTCTAAGATACCTAAAAGCATCTTTCAATAGTGCTTTTGTGAAGATATCAGCAATCTGTTCCTTTGAGCTAACATATTCCATCTTCACTTGTTTGTCTTCCACCATCTCTCTTACATAGTGATACTTGATTGCAATATGCTTAGTTTTAGCATGCATTACTGGATTCTTTGATATGTTAATAGCACTTGTATTATCACAATAAAGTATCACAAGCTCAATTTTTTGGAAATGATTGAAATGACCATAAGCTAAATATGGAACTGGTAAAGAATGTCCTCAATCATTGTTTTGTCATTGATGTCAAACTTGCTACTTGCAGGGATGAAAATTGCTTTAGTGAACTAAATACTGTCAATTAGTTGATTGTCAAGGTGGAGGCAATCAATAAGATGTAACTAGAACATCTAGAGAAAGGTTGAAGTTATGATGTTGTAATGAAGTACAAGGATCAGCTAAGCCATTGATGAAAAAAGTGTATTGGATGACATGCTAAAAGATACGAAGAATGAGCACACTGAAACATATCAAAGATCTAAGGTTTTAGCTAAGTCTTTTGTAAAGCTCAAACTAAGTTCAAGTGTTGAGCAAGCTAGTAAGTGCCGAGCAAGCTAGTAAGAGCCAAGAAAATTCCTAGTTAAGTGCCAAGCAAGTTCAAGTGCCGAGCAAGTTCAAGTGTTGAGCAAGTTCAAGTGTCGAGTAGAATCAAGTGCTGAGCAGGTGCCGAGTAACATAGAGGTGTCAAGCACCAGTAACTCAATAATGTTGAGTTGTTGCATTATTTAGGAAATCGAAGATTCATCAGATCTAAGCTAACAAAGTTGTTATCTAGAAATCTATGAATTAAAAGGAAGATAAGAATGATGAGTTGGTGGCACAGAACACCATGTAGAACATTTTTAAGATACAACTGGTGAAGTTTCAAGAAGAAAACAAGATATGGGGTAGATACATTTTATCCTATCTAATCCATTTTGATACCCTAAAATTGGAGAGGGAGAATTGAGCAGCAAAGGCAAATTAGACTTGTATATAAGAAGACATAAGTTAATGAAGAAATTGAGCGAAATAGAGGGGATAGTGAGAGAGAGCCGTGGTCAAGCACAAAAGCATGAAATGCTGAAGAATGTGCTAAGGAGAAGATAACACAGGAACTCTATTTGAATATACCACCACAAGGATGATTGCATTGGCAGAATGAGTAAGAAGACTCAAGGAGACGAAGCTTGAGAGGGAGACAAGTAGTCAGAGCTGAAGTGATTGAAGCCAAGCATAAGGATTGAACTAAAAGAGTGATCTAAAATTTGCAAAGTATGTTGTAAGTTATATCAGATCAAAAGACCATTATCATCACTTTCTAGCAATTGTAATAGTAAGATAAGTCCTATGGACTTAGGTTGGTTTAACAACCATTAGACAAATCCTTTAATAGGGTGACATTCCAAGTGAATGTTCTAAAGACCTTTAACCAGGCCCATTCCTAACAGTTTGGTGAAATCCTCTAACAAGGTCACATTTAACAATGTGTTGTAAGCCTTTAACAAGGTAGGCTTTTAACAGGGCATCACTTTAGAAGAGTGAAAATCAAGTAGCATATTACTGGTGGTTTTTCCCAAATTGGGTTTCCATGTAAATCACTGTGTCATGTGTTGATCTTGAATGTTTTACCTTTGCATGTTGATTTACAGTAATTTTCTTATATGACTGATTTAAGTTTGAACAGATGAAAAGGGTATGGATTCATTAAAAAACCATTAAAGGTATTAATAGGGCATTTGGACCTTGAATAATCGATTCACCCCCCCTCTCAATTATTCTAAAGAATTCTAACAATTGGTATTAGAGCTTGACTGCTGATTCAGTTTAAAGGGACTACTAACAGAAAAGATCAAAATGCCAAAGAGAGAAGTTCCCAAGATCAACAAAGACAACTTTGTTGCATGGAAAAGTTTGATGAAGCTACATCTTAGATCCATAGGAGATTATGCCCAAAATTCAATTGTCACTGAACATGTAGATCCAACAGGTGCTCCTACAGCCGAAGACATGAAAAACAAACAAGAACACAACCAGACAATGCTGGAAATTGCCTCTGCACTCAGCTATGCTGAATTTGATGATATCAAAGGATGTGACACTGCATTCAAAATGTAGAAAGCCCTATCAGACATCTATGGAGGAGATCAGAATGTAGAAAGAGCAAAAAGAGAAAGTCTTAGAGGAAAGTTTGATGACATGAAAATGGAAGAAAATGAGAATGTTGCTTAGTATGGTACAAGAATAAAGGAAGTGGTAAGTGCAATAAGATGCTTGAATGGTCAACTAGATGAAGATACTGTTAATAGTAAGTTCTTAAGAACCTTGCTTCATATCTATGCTATTAGAGTATCAGCAATACAAGAGCTAAGATGTATACCAGGAAATAATCTAAGCTTTGAAGGTATAATAGGTAGACTCACTGCATTTGAGTTATCTAACTTTGACAACTACAAACCTGAAAATGTTGATTCTACTTTTAAGGCCAAGTTATCACTGAAAGATGCCGAATAGGTGAAATCAAGGAAAGGAAGAAAAATGAAGTATGTATCTAGTGATAGTAGCACTGATGAGGAAGATGTGGAACAATTGGAAGCATTGCTCGCTAGAAGATTTCACAGGGGCAAAGGAAAATTCAAAGGTAAGATGCCTATCATTTGTTTCAATTGCAATGAAGTAGGTCATATTGCTGCAAGATGTCCATAGAAAAAGGATTCCAAGGAAGGCAACAAATAAAAGAATAGAAGAGATGATGACAAGAGAGATTACAAAGAAAAAGGTAAGAAGTGTTATATTGTTGAAGAAAATTCTGATGACAATGATGATGAAGTTGTTTATGTAGCCATGAAGGACCAATCTGATGAAGAAGAAGCCATAGCACTGGTGACATGTATAAACAAGAATGACAGATGGATCATAGACAGTGGATGTTCACATCACATGACAGGAGACAAAAGTAAGTTTGTTAACTTTACTTGGTATGATGGAAATAGTGTTAGATTTGGTAATGATGCTCCATGTCAAATCAGAGGAAAAGGTTCCATTAAGCTCATAGACCAAATTTCATGTGACAATGCATACTATGTTGAAGGATTAAACTACAATTTACTAAGTGTCTCACAATTAGGCAATATAGGTTGCAAAGTGGAATTTGAAAACAAAACTGCAAAAATCTATGACAATGATGGTAAACAGATAGGAAAAGGAGATCAAACAAAGAGTAATTTGTTTTACCTTGATATCGATGATGTTTCTTGTCTACTTGCAAAATTTGATGATGAATGGTTATGGCATAGAAGATTATTTCATGGCAACTTTGACAATCTAGTCAAAATCAATAAAATGAAGAAAGTTAGAGGTCTACCAAAATTGAAGAAGCCTGATAATATCATGTGTAAACAATGTCAGCTAGGAAAGATGACAAAGTCAAGTTTCAAAAGAGAAAACTATACATCTAAAGAGATACTTGAGTTAGTTCACACTAACTTATGTGGTCCAATGGAAATACAAAGCTATAGAGGAGATAAATACATAATGTTATTTGTTGATGACTATTCTAGGATGAAGACTGTTATGTTCTTAAAACAAAAATCTGATGCTTTTCAAATGTTTAAGTGGTATGTGGCTAGAGTTGAAAAGAAAACTAGAAAAAGCTTGAAATGTCTAAGATCAGATCGAGGTGGTGAATTTGCATCAAATGAATTCGAGATATTCTGTAATGACAATGGAATCAAAAGACAAACGTCAGCTCCTAGAACTCCCCCATAGAATGGAATTGCTAAAAGAAGAAATAGATCTATAATTGACTTTGCTAGAACATTAATGATGGAAAAGAATTTTATTCTAAAATACTAGAGAGAAGCTGTAAGCGTAGCTGTTCATACACTGAACCGAGTACAAGTCAAGAAAGGTATAAATACAACACCTTTTGAATTATGGTATGGTTACTCACCAAATGTAAAACATTTCAAAGTGTTTGGTTGCAAATGTTTTATCCTTAAAGATGTTAGAAATGGAAAATTTGATGCAAAAGTGATGAAGGTATATTTCTTGGTTACTCCACTAGAAGTAAGGCATATAAGTGTTTAAATATTAACACTAACAAAATTGTGGAAAGTGCAAATGTAAATTTTGATGAGCGCACAGAAGTCCAAGCTGAAATACCAAAGAAAATAGAAGAATACAAAACCTTTGTATATTCTTATGAAGGAATGATTGTTGATGAGGATGATGTCAATCAAATTGAAAATCAACAACAAGTGTCAGTTTTTGCCGATTCACAACCAATGAATGTCGAGTTGCATTCAGAAGCTAGGTTACAAAATGAAGAAAATGCACAATTTGATTCTGAAGACAGCATACATGATGAAGAACAACCTGACAATGAAGTGCATAGTGATCCTGAATTTGAAAGATCAAACATGGAAACAAGGACAGAGCCAAGATTATCCAAATATGTGAAAAGACATCACCCTACTGAACAAATAATTGGTGACAAAGATGCAAGACCAATGACAAGGAATAGACTAAGACATGAATCATGTCTGATTAGCCAATTTGAACCCAAGACAGTACATGGTGCATTACAAGATGATGAATGGTATAAAGCTATGGAAGAAGAAATTGATCAAATAAGAAAAAATAAAACCTGGAGTTTGGTTCCCAGACCAAATGACAAAAATGTGATTGGCACCAAATGGGTATTCAGAAACAAACTAGATGAGAATGGTGAGATTACCAGAAACAAAGCCAGACTAGTATGCAAGGGTTATGCTCAAGAAGAAGGAATAGACTATGGAAAAATGTTTGCTCCTGTTGCTAGAATGGAAGGAGTAAGAACTTTACTTGCATATGCTGCCTACAAAGATTTTAAAATCTATCAGATGGATGTAAAATCTGCCTTCTTAAATGGTATATTATAAGAAGAAGTCTACATTGAACAACCAGAAGGATTTGTTGATGAAAACAACAGGGATATGGTGTGTAAGTTACATAAAGCACTCTATGGTTTGAAACAAGCACCTAGAGCATGGTATGAGAGACTTCACAAGTATCTAGTGCAAATTGGATTTGAAAGAATTGATGATAACAACAACATGTACATCAAAGCTGAAGAAGGTAAAGACATTATTGTATCTAAAATTTTTGTGGATGACATAGTATTTGGTGGTAAGGAAGTACTTTGCAAAGGCTTTGCTGACAAAATGAAACATGAATTTGAGATGTCTATGTTTGGAGAAATCAATTTTTTTGTTGGATTGCAAGTACATCAACTCAAACATGGAATATTTATTACACAATCAAAATACATCAAAGAAATTCTTAAAACATTTGGATTGGAGGAATCCAAACCAGTCAGCACACCAATGGCCATAGGAAATAAGCTATCCAAAAATGATGAGTCAGCTGAAGTCAATCAAACAATATATAGATCCATGATTGGAAAACTACAATATGTTGTAAATAGTAGACCAGACATAGCATTAGTAGTTCGAATAGTGGTTAGGTTCTCTGCTAATCCTAAAGAAAATCATCTCATAGTAGTTAAAAAAATAATGATATATCTCAAAGGGACTGATGACTTTGGTCTATACTACAAAAAGAATGGAAAATTTGAACTCAATGCATATACAAATGCAGACTGGGGAGGAAACATTGATGACTAAAAAAGCACAAGTGAAGGTGCATTATTTCTAGGCAAAAGGATGGTTACCTAGACTAGCAAGAAACAAACATGTATATCCCAGTCCACTGCAAAATCAGAATATGTGGCAGCTGCAGTCAATTGTACAAACATTGTATGGCTCACACATCTATTGAATGGAATGAAAGAAGAAGTAAAAAAATCAGTGATATTGTATTGCGATAATACAAGTGCTATAAACATATCCAAAAATCCAGTGATGCATGCAAAAACCAAGCATATTGCAATCAAGTATCATTATGACAGAGAATTGGTAGAAGACAAACAAGTGAAGTTGGAATACATTCACACAAAGGAACAAACTGCAGATATCTTCACCAAACCATTGCCCAAGGATGCCTATGAATATCTTAGAGGCAAGCTGGGGGTTATACCCCTAAGTCAAGTAGTTTAAGGTGACAAGGAAGCTACCTTGCATCAACAGGAATAAATCATTGAAATATTAACAGGTTGATGCAAAGGATGACAGCAAGAACAGAAACTCCAAATCAGTCACAAGCATGGTGACAGAGGGAAAAAAGCAACAAGAAGCCAAAGCTTATATTTTGCATGATAAAGATGCTACATCTTTGGCATTTATGTCAAAGAGGGAGAAATATGAAAAAAACTAATCAATGCAAAGAAAGAGGGAGATATATATGAAAGAGGGAGATATATGAAATCAGTAGTGAAAATGCAGCAAGCTAACGTATACAATCTTGGTGGTAACTGAATTGATTACTTGATCAGTTTGGTTTGCCATCAATGCCAAAGAGGGAGATTGTTGGAAATGATTGAAATGACCATAAGCTAAATATGGAACTGGTAAAGAATGTCCCCAATCATTGTTTTTTCATTGATGTCAAACTTGCTACTTGCAGGGATGACAATTGCTTTAGTGATCCAAATACTGTCAATTAGTTGATTGTCAAGGTGGAGGCAATCAATAAGATGTAACTAGAACATCTAGAGAAAGGTTGAAGTTATGATGTTGTAATGAAGTACAAGGATCAGCTAAGCCATTGATGAAAAAAGCGTATTGGATGACATACTAAAAGATACGAAGAATGAGCACACTGAAACATATCAAAGATCTAAGGTTTTAGCTAAGTCTTTTGTAAAGCTCAAACTAAGTTCAAGTGCCGAGCAAGCTAGTAAGTGTTGAGCAAGCTAGTAAGAGCCGAGAAAATTCCTAGTTAAGTGTCGAGCAAGTTCAAGTGTCGAGCAAGTTCAAGTGCCGAGCAAGTTCAAGTGCCCAGCAGAATCAAGTGCCCAGCAGGTGCCGAGTAACACAGAGGTGCCGAGCACCAGTAACTCAATAATGTTGAGTTACTGCATTATTTAGGAAATTAAAGATTCATCAGATCTAAGCTGACAAAGTTGTTATCTAGAAATCTATAAATTAAAAGGAAGATAAGAATGATGAGTTGGTGGCATAGAACACCATGTAGAACATTTTTAAGATACAACTGGCAAAGTTTCAAGAAGAAAACAAGATATGGGGTAGATACATTGTATCCTATCTAATCCATTTTGATACCCTAAAATTGGAGAGGGAGAATTGAGCGGCAAAGGAAAATCAGACTTGTATATAAGAAGACATAAGTTAATGAAGAAATTGAGCGGAATAGAGGGGATAGTGAGAGAGAGCCGTGGTCAAGCATAAAAGTATGAAATGCTGAAGAATGTGCTAAGGAGAAGATAACACAGGAACTCTATTTGAATAGACCACCACAAGGATGATTGCATTGGCAGAATGAGTAAGAAGACTCAAGGAGATGAAGCTTGAGAGGGAGACAATCAGTCAGAGCTAAAGTGATTGAAGCCAAACATAAGGATTGAACTAAAAGAGTGATCTAAAATCTACAAAGTATGTTGTAAGTTATATCAGATCAAAAGACCATTATCGTTACTTTCTAGCAATTATAACAGTAAGATAAATCCTATGGACTTAGGTTGGTTGAACAGCCATTAGACAAATCCTTTAACAGGGTGACATTCCAAGTGAATGTTCTAAAGACCTTTAACCAGGCCCATTCCTAACAGTTTGGTGAAATCCTCTAACAAGGTCACATTTAACAGTGTGTTTTAAGCCTTTAACAGGGTAGGCTTTTAACAGGGCATCACTTTAGAAGAGTGAAAATCAAGTAGCATGTTACTGGTGGTTTTCCCAAATTGGGTTTCCACGTAAATCACTGTGTCATGTATTGATCTTGAATGTTTTATCTTTGCATGTTGATTTACAGTAATTTTCTTATATGACTGATTTAATTTCGAACAGATGAAAAGGGTATGGATTCATTAAAAAACCATTAAAGGTATTAATAGGGCATTTGGACCTTGAATAACTAATTCACCCCCCCTCTCAATTATTCTAAAGAATTCTAACACAATTACCTCTTCCTTTATACCTTGTAGCAAATGTTTGATCCATACAATATTGGTGCAATTTATAACAGCTACCACATATTTAGCTTCAATAGTAGACTGTGAGGTGGAGCTTTGCTTTTTGTTTCCAAGTAATCAACCTTTTTCCTAAGAAAAGTGCTCCTCCATTGGTGCTTTTTCTATCATCAATGTTACCTCCCCAATCTGCATCAATGTAAGCTTTTAGTTCAAACTTTTAATTTCTCTTGTAGTATAAACCAAAGTCATAAGTTCTTTTCATGTATCTTAGTATTCTCTTCACTATCATTAAGTGATTTTCTCTTGGATTTGCAAAAAATATTGCTACTATTCCAACGGCTAATGCAATGTTTTGTCTACTATGTACAACCTATTGCAACTTTCCAATCATTGACCTATACAATGTCTGATCTACTTCAACAGACTCATCATTCTTGGATAGTTTATGGCCTATTGCCATTGGTGTGCTAACTGGTTTTGAGTCTTCTAGCCCAAATGTTTTGATTACTTCCTTGATGTACTTGGATCGAGTTACAAATATTCCATGCTTTAACTGATGTACTTGTAATCCAACAAAGACTTTGATTTCTCCAAACATTGACATCTCAAATTCATGCTTCATTTGATCAAAAAAATCTTTGCATAAAACATCTTTTCCTCCAAATATTATATCATTAACAAATATTTCTGATATCAAAATGTCTTTACCTTCTTTAGCTTTGATGTATGAGTTGTTGTTGTCATTTTTTCTCTCAAATCCTATCTTCACAAGATATTTGTGCAACCTCTCATACCATGCTCTAGGTGCTTGCTTCAATCCATAAAGTTCTTTGTGTAGCTTGTAGACCATGTCCTTGTTCTTCTCATCAACAAATCCCTCTGGTTGTTCTATGTAAACTTCCTCTTCCAGTATACCATTTAGAAAAGAAAACTTCACATGCATCTAGTAGACTTTGAAACCTTTATATGCAGCATATGCAAGTAATGTTCTTACTCCTTCCATTCTTACAACAGGGGCAAAAGTCTTTCCATAATCTAGTCCTTCTTCTTATGCATAGCCTTTGCAAACTAATTTGGCTTTGTTTCTTGTTATCTCACCATTCTCATCAAGTTTTTTTCTAAACACCCATTTGGTACCAATCATATTCTTATCAGTTGGTCTAGGAACTAGAGACCATGTTTTGTTCTTCTTAATCTGATCTATCTCTTCTTTCATGGCTTTATACCAGTCATCATCATGTAGTGCATCTTTTACTATTTTAGGTTCAACTTTTCTTAGTAGACATGATTCATTCATGAGCCTATTTCATGTCATTGGTCTTGCATCCTTGTCACCAATGATTTGATCTTCAGGGTGATGTCTTAAATACTTGGCTAATCTGGTTCAGTCCTTCTTCCCATATTTGATCCTTCAACTTCAAAGTCATTTCATTCTTCTTCATTTGGAATTTCATCATTCCTATCTTGCATACTATTTTTAGAATCAGAACGTGCATTTTCTACATTCTACAGCTTCACTTCTGAATGCAGCTTGGCATTCACAGGCTGAGACTCGGCAGATACTGAAGTTTGTTATTGATTCACAACTTGATTCATAGCATTGTCTTCAACTGTCATTCCTTCATAGAAGTATGTAAAGCGTCTATAATCCTCTATTTGTTTTGACTCATCAACCTAAACTTTTGCATGCTCATCAAAATTTACATTTGCACTCTCCACAACTTTGTTAGTGTTAGTATTCAAACACTTATATGCCTTACTTCTAGTGGAGTATCCAAGGAATATGCCTTCATCACTTTTTGCATCAAACTTGTCATTTCTTGTATCTTTTAGAATATATCATTTACAACCAAATACTTTGAAATGTTTAACATTAGGTGAATGACCATACCATAATTCAAAAGTTTTTGCATTTATACCTTTCATGACTTGAACTCTATTCAGTGTGTAGACTACAGTACTTATAGCTTCTCTTCAGTATTTTAGTGCAACATTTTTCTCCATCATCAAGGTTCTAGCACATTCAATCACTGACTTGGTCTTCCTTTTAGCAATATCATTCCATGGTAGAGTTCTTGGTGCTGATGTTTTCCTTTTGATACCTTTATCATTGCAGAATATTTCAAACTCTCTTGATGTGAACTCACCTCCTCTGTCTAACCTTAGGCATTTCAAGTTCTTTCTTGTTTCCTTCTCAACTCTAGCCAAATACCACTTAAACATTTGGAATGCATCAGATTTTTGCTTTAAGAACATAGTAGTCATCATCCTGGAATAATCATCTACAAGTAGCATTATGTATCTATCTCCTAAATAGCTTTGCACTTCTATTGGGCCACATAACTCTATATGGACTAACTCTAGTACTTCATTAGAAGTGTATGCCTTGCTTTTGAAACTAGACTTAGTCATCTTCCCTAGTTGACATTGTTTGAACATTGTTGTTTCAGGTTTCTTCAACTTGGGAAATCCTCTGACTTTCCTTTTCTTGCTAATGCTAATCAGATTATCAAAGTTAACATGACATAACCTTTTATGCCACAACCACACATCATCAATTCTAACAACAAGACATGTTGCATCTTCCATATCTAGGTAAAATAGATTACTCTTAGTTTTTTCACCCTTTCCTATCAAATTTCCATCAATATCATAGATCTTGGAAGTTTTGTTTCCAAATTCAACTTTGCAACCTACATTTCCTAACAGTGATACACTCAACAAGTTGTAGTTCAATCCTTCAACATAGTATGCATTATCACATGAAATTTTCTCTGTAAGTTTGATAGAGCCTTTTTCTTTGATTTGACATGGGGTATCATTACCAAATCTAACACTATTTCCATCATATTTAGTAAAGGTAATGAACTTACTTTTGTCTCATGTTATGTGATGTAAGCATCCACTATCTATGATCCAATTGTCATTCTTGTTCAAAAAGGTAACCAATTTTGTTGCTTCATCTTCATCTTTGTCTAGTTTATCCTTCATGGCTACATAGACTACTTCATTATCATTCTCATCAAAGTCTTCTTCAACAATGTAGCATCTCTTGCCTTTCTCTTTGTAATCTTTGTTGTCGTCTTCTCTTTTATTCTTGTACTTGTTTCCTTCTTTATAGTTCTTCTTCTGTGGACATCTTGTAGCTATGTGGCCTACTTCATTTTAATTGAAACATATAATAGGGAGCTTACCTTTGAATTTTCCTTTACCTCTATGGAATCTCCTAGCCATTAGTGCTTCTAACTATTCCACATCTTCCTCATATGTGCTGCTATCACTGGATGCATGTTTTTTTTTCTTCTTTTCTCTCTTGATGTGTCCTCCTCAGTCTCTTTTATTGTCAACTTGCACTTGAAAGAAGATTCAAGGTTCTTAGGTCTGTAGTTGTCAAAATTGGATAGCTCAAATGAAGTAAGTCTTCCAACTATTCCTTCAAAGGTTAGTGTGTTCCCTTGTACACACCTCAGCTCTTGGATGGTTGAAACTCTAATAGCATAGATAGGAAGTAGAGTTCTTAAGTATTTGCTGATAGTTGTTTCTTCTTCTAATTGTCCACCTAGACTTCTTATTATGCTCACCACTTCTTTCATTCTTGCAGCGTACTGAGCAACATTTTCACCTTCTTCCATCTTCATGTCATCAAACTTTCCTCTTAAGCTTTCTATCTTTGCTCTCTGGACATTTTGATCTCCTCCATAGATTTTTGACAAGGTTTTCCACATTTTGAATGCAATGTCAAAATCTTTGATGTCATCATATTCTACATAGTTAAGTGCAAAGGCAATCTCCAACCTTGCTTGGTTATGCTCCTTTTTTTTATTCAAATCATCTGTAGTGAGAGGTCCTATTGGAGTTACATGTTTTGTTCCAATTGAGGTTTGTGCATATTCACCTATTGATCCAAGATGCAATTTCATTAGACTCTGCCATGCAGCAAAGTTGTCTTTGTTGAGCTTGGGAACTTCTCTCTTGGACATCTTGATCTTTCTGCTTATAGTACCTTGAAAATAAATCAGCAGATGGCTCTAATACCAATTGTTAGAATTGCTTTAGTATAACTTAGAGGGTGGGGGCGATGAATCATTTATTCAAGGTCCAAATTTCCTATTCAAACTTTTTACTAGGTGTAATAAACTCATTCAACCATTCATTCATCCAAGCTTTAACTTATCTAATCCACAAGTTACTCTAAATCAACATGCAAGTATAACACATCAAAAATCAACACATGACATAGTGATTTACATGGAAACCCAATTTGCGAAAAACCACCAGTAACATGCTACTCAATTCTCACTCTTCTGAAGTGATGACCTATGAAAGGCCTGCCCTATTAAAGGCTTACAACACACTATTAAATGTGACCTTGGTAGAGGATTTAACCACCCTATTAGAAGTGGGCCTAGTTAGAGGACTTTAGAACATTCACTTGGAATGCCACCCTGTTTAACGATTTAAAAATGGATGTTAGGCCAACCTAAGTCCATAGGATTTTTAGATCTAATACAATTGCTAGAGAATATTAGAAAATCTTGACCTAACTAGAACATACAACTTATCTTGCAGATCTCATATCACTTCTCAACTCGTACCTTTGCCTAGCCTTCAATCTCTCCAACTCTGGATAGCTTGCCCTTCTTTCAAGCTTTATCTCTTTGAGTCTTCACACTCAATGTACTAGTGCAATCATCTCTTCATGACCACTCATAGAAGTAGACCCTCTGTGCTCTTCCTTCTCCTAGATGTCTCCTCCTTGACACCCTTCTAATTACTTTGCAGATTTTGGCTCTTTTGCAGCAACAGTATCAGCAGCTCTTTTCTTCTTGGTCTATGACTTCAAAAATAGAAGTCTTGGAGTACCTTTTCTCGCTCAATTCTTCTATTTTTCAATTACAATTCACATGGATTAGGTAGGATTCATTGCATCTAACCCATATTCTATTTTCTCTAGAAACTTCTTGAATAATCCTTTAGAATTCGCCCAAAAATGGTTTACATAAGATTTTGTGCCACCAACTCATCATCCTTATCTTCCAACTCATTCACAAAATTCAATGTAACCACTATGTCGACTTATATTTGGAAAATCTTCATCTTTTGAAATAATGCAATAGCTCGACACTATTGAAATATGGGTGCTCGGCACATACTGTGTTACTTGGCATCAACTGTGTTTTTCCTGATGCTTGACACCTGAAGATCACTCGACACCAACTAAAAGTTTTTTGATGTTCAGCACCTGATCTTCACTCAGCACATGAAGATCACTTGGAACACACTTGAAATTAATGTTACTCAACTTCTACTAAGAATTTGCTTGGCTTCAACTAACTTACTTGGCACATACTAAAGATCTTAGTTTAGGCTTTGCAATCAACCTTGTTACAACTTCTTCCTCTAATGTTGCTTAGTGTGACCGCCCTCTGTATCTTTGAGTATGTCATCAATACATTACTTAACTATTACCTTAACTAATCCTTGCACTTCATTACAATATCATAACTCTAAGCAAATATTATCCCTACAAATATCAAGTTTGACATCAATGACAAAACAATGATTGAAAACATTCTTTTACAACAATCTTCCTTCTTTGCAACAATCTCCCTCTCTGATCTTCAACAATGAGCTTTTTCACTCATATTTCCAACATGAGGGACATTGGCCCACTACCAACAAATAGAATCTAAAATAAATGCAGAATCATCATGTTTATCCATATGCATAGTGTTACCTTTTTTAGCTTCTTCCAAAGACTCACAAATGGTTTGATCAAAGGAAGGTAAAATTTGAGAGGAAGATATGGGTTGAGAAGAAATAGAATGAGCATCAGCCTTATCTTTAGCTTAATGGTTCATGTGATGTTGACTGGCATGTTGGTTATGAGATAAACTAGAAGGATTGGGATCAGCTACCATAGGTTCCAAAGAAGGAACAACAATGGTATAGGTATAGTAGCTGAAGGAATAGATGCAGAGGGTAAAATAGGTTTAGAAGTAGAAGGAACAAACAAAGTAGGAAAGATAGGAAATGGGTAAAAACACTTAGGAAGACTAAGCTCCATGATCTTGGCTACCTTATATTGTTGATAGTTTCTACAAATATGCTTAGGAAAAGTCGGTGGCTTTTAGGATGAGATATTCAATAAAAATCAATCTCAGCACAATCTCGAGAATGCAATAACTTATAAAAGGAATTATTAATGGTGACAATTTATCCATTACGAGGAAATTTAATGAATGGGATAAGCTATATCTCGCATGGGAAGCCATGGAATACCAAGATTACAATGAAATTGATTAGAAGTGGGAATAAATATTAGCCCCAACTAATAATGTTATTATTGTATGTAAAATAATCATGTCATTTGTTATCATGTCCTCATTGGTGTCAAGTCTTACTTGGTTAGACATTATGCTAATCTAGTAGATTACCATATCATTTGATTGATGAAGAGGATTTGATTGATGAAAAGGATTTGAATAAAGTATGATGATGAAAGAGTTGATAAGTATGGTATTAAATGGGTACTTGAATGAGTTGGACTATGATAGTATAATTTTGGTTTGATTGTTTTACAATCATGTAATTTTTTATGAAGATTGTGTATATAAAAGATAGTTTACACAATGAATGAAAAAATATAGTATTAACTAAGTTAATATAGTTGTCACTGAGCCCCAAGCAAAGAAGATTTAAAGTTCAGTGTTACCAAAGTAATGTAATATCCAAGTAAAGATGATATATTCATCGAACATGAATAGGAAGAACAGGTTAAGAAAAGATTAATTTTAGGTCAACATTTGATTAAAATTGAGAAAGATAAAGCAATTCAAAGGATAAAGTAAAATTTAATTATGACATCTATGGCTAGAAAAATGTAATGAAGATCTGATGAAGGAGGTTTAATACAATGAAGAAGAGAAAAAATTTCAAGATGGATCTATTTTCCAAGTGACTAAATTCATTGAATTTGAGATTTATGATTATGATTAAGCGGCAAAATCTGAATGATTCTCGAAGGAAATTTTTTTTTATTTTAATGTGATGAACAAGATTTATTTTGGTTTTTGATTGTTTCTTGTTATGTGAATTAAACTAGAAAATGAATACATAAGGTGAACCAAGCATAACAAAATTGTGAAGATCTAGCAGAGAAAGTGTTAAGTGAAAGAAGAAGTGTGTAAATCATCCAATAAGAGATCAGAAGGAAGGGACTGGGTGAAGAAAAGAAATGAACAAGAAAGGTAGTGTTAAATCTAATAGATCACTTGTCTTTTACTTTCTTAGGTAATTTTAGCAAATAAAATCTCTTAACCAAGTGGACCTAACAAGTCCTTGAAATCCTATATTGGTGATGTTTGTAAGTCCTTTAGAGTAGGCCACTCTTTAGAAATTCCAAGGCGTGATAAAGTCCAGATGATCTTTGGTTAAAATCCTCTACCTAGGTCACACTAGAAACGTGCATGCAACATTTAACAAGGTTGGCTCCTAACAAAGCTCACTTTAGCATAGTCAAATATTTGGGTTGTTAGTTCCAAGTGGTTTTTTCCTTTACAGAGTTTCCATGTTAAATATATGTGTCAAATGCATAAATGCTTAATGTGTGGCAAAGTTTATTTCCATTCTATTTATCTAATGTTACATCCTAGTATTGTTGGAAATATTATGAAAGGCTAAGTTACTAAGATGGGAGGGGTGAATTAGTAACCAATAAAACTTAATCTTTAATTTGCAATTAATCCTTCATGTATATTTGGATTCTAATTGCATGCATGAGAAACTAAAAACATTAAAGCATACATAACACTTTTGACACACAATTTGGTGACCCAAAAACCTTTCAAATAGAAAGTAAAACTAGGGTGGGGATGATACCAACAAAATTTAGTACTATACTATAAAGTTGGCCTGTTAAGGCTTACAATGATCAATTTTGATGATCTACCATGTTAGGAGCAATAAGGACTCCTAGGTCCACCTTGCAAAAGGATTTACTAACATAAAATGAAGTATGCACTTAGTAAAGAGATTTACACAAGACTGTTAGGTCTACCTTGTTCAAAGATTTGACTGATCCACCTATTAGGATGAAGTAGTAGCTAATCTTTGATTTGCAACTTGGTTTGCTAAATGAGATTCCTCTAATTGTACAAATCACCTTGTTGTGATAGATAAATCTTTGTTGCTCCTTATACTATTGTAGCCTTTTTAATTTTCTCTTTTGCTCTTCTCTAATTGTTACATTACTTCCATTCAATTATTTGGATGTGATACAATACATTACATATATACCAATCCAATTACAAAATTATAAAGTTAGCCACAATATAAGTTTACACAAATATTACAAAGTCAGCCAAAGTGTAGAAACTCAGGTTTTGAAGACTGACTCAGTGAGGTTCTAATACTTAGCATCCATTGTCAATGCTTGACATCATCATGCACTTGGTAGATGTAGAAGCTCGGTCCATACTGATCACTTCCAAGTAGTCTTGAACTCGATCTGCATTGATGACTTATCGAATACTATGAAACTTGGGATATAAATTGAATCACTTGATTCGCATTACATAGCTCAGTCAATACTATCAGTATGAGCTCGATATAAACTGAGTCACTTGGTTAACACTGAGTAGCTCAGTTAACACTAGACTCACATCACATCAACTGCAAACTCGATAAGCACTGAACAACTTAGTTTGCATTGGTAAACTTGGCATACACTAAGATGCATAGTTTACACTACTAATCATCACTCGGTAGCAACTGTAGAACTCGGTAGGAACTAAAATGCTTGGTTAACATTGTTAATTGTACAATATGCTCAATCTATACTTTCAATCTGAATAAGTGTATGTCACTAATAACAAACATGACTAAAATGTCAACAATCTCCCCCTTTGGCATTAGTGACAAAAACACTTATCAATCAAAACTAAATTCGATAGTGTTCAAAAACATCTTAATCCATCACCTTATGTCTCCAAATCGGTAGAGTATACTATTCTTGAGATTTTTCAAAAAAAAAAAAATTAAGAGATATATTTTTGTACATGGTAATGCTCTCCCATACATAATATATAGTATACTATACATCTGATATGTGCATCTAAATACATCTTCTCCCCTTTATAAAATATACATTTTATTTACAATATTTTAATTTTCTCCCCCTTTCTCTTTACATCTTCTCTAATATTCTCCCTCTTATAGCTTCTTATAGCTTCTCCCCCTTTTTGACATTAATGCCAAAGATTTATGCTATTTGTTTTTTACACAGTAATGCCAAAATGTGACAAGAAATCTTTAGGATAAGCGTTAAAGTCTTGTCCCAATTATCTTGCAATACCTTGTATGTGTGCAATGTAATTTGCACTTCTACTAACAATTCTATCATGTGATCTACAATGGAGAAGTTGTTATCATGGATGAGCATTTTTGGGAGTGCAATGTGCTTCTACAGTACATACATGTTTGGGAGAATCATGTTCTAAATATCTATCAATATAGATCTAATTCTTGCCTCTTCTCTAAGAAATTATGCATGCATATCTATTAGAAATTTGATCTTATTAAAGTGGGCAGAGCTAGAACTCAAGTCAAGCTGCAATTGTTGTGCACTTGCCTTTAGATCCTTATCAATTTTTGACAATTTATCTCTTAATTGTTTTGTGAAAATTGATGTATCACATAGTTTACCAAAAAGTAAATATACATTAATGCAAGAGGTCTCTAGAGAGCCTAAAATAGTAGATAGTTCTACTTGATGAATGGTACTTTGTTGAGTAATAAGTTCTCAAACTTTATTCTCAAACTTTTTCTTGGCTTTTTGCAATTATTTGTCTTGTCCATCTAAATCTTCATCATTTAGGAATGAAAATGTCCTCATCAAGATCTATATCCTCTTCTTTCTCTTTGCCTTTCCCCAAAAATTTTGTGCTCAGTTGAGGCTTGGTCTCAACTATCCTTGTACATATTACTTGCATACTAGGAATGGAAACAATTGTTGAAATGGTAGGACTCACTGCAAAAAAGGATACTACACTCATTGAAATACTAGCAGTAGGAATACTTGATGTATCCAAAATTGATGTAAAGGGAAGAACTTGTAGCTTAGTAGATGAAGTGCTTGGCACTCCTATCAATGAGGTACTGAGTTGGACAAGTGCAAAGATTGATTGAGTGTTTGTGCTTTCAGTGGTGGTCACAATCAATCCTATTGAGATTGTCTCTAGGCTTGGTGTTATCAATGTTTTTCTAGGAGAATGAGGAAGTGAGGCTATGACCACTGTAGCAATCTTTACTGGGTCAGTCTCCTCAACATCTTGCACATCTTCCTTGGTAGTTTCCTGCCCTTGTTCCTCTTCATCATCTACATTATCAAAATGAGTCACATCTTCATCATCTTTCTCTTCGTCTTTCTCCTAATCATCATCATCATCCTTATCCATTATATTAATTGCAAAATCACTCAGTTTGTGAAGAAGATAGACATTCTTCCATGTGTTTGTAGCATTCTTCACAATATGCTCTATATCTTTCAATAAGATAAGACAAGTGTTGAATATTAAAGTTAACTTTTCTTCATTTTTCATCAAAGATTCTTTTACCTCCTTGTCATTCAAATTTGACATTAGCTACCTCAGGGTTTGCTCATATATAGTTTTTGTAGTTTGCATGGCATGCTCCCATCTTGGCTTAATCTTGTCCATCAAAGTACTAGGAATCTACTGAGTAAGTTGATTAGGTGAGTACTTCCACTTACCCATCTTGGATATCAATATATCTTCTATTTGCTTCTACTCCTCTGTAGTCTTGATCTCATATTTTTGTGCCTTGAAATTTGTAATGCTAGAACCTAATTCCAAATCTTTTATTCTTTCCTCAAATGTGGATGGAGACCTCTTGAAAATTATGTCTCCTCCTTCTTTATCTATTTTCTTCAGGGATGATCTTCTAGTGAACACATCAATGGATGTCTTGGAAGGTTTGGTAATGATTACCTTACCTTTCTTGTTTAGTGGCTCTTCTTCCTCTAGCTTTTCTTCATCCTCTTCTTATTGATCCTCTCCTTTTCCTTCAATTAATAGAAGAATGGAACTAGTTTTTAGTTTAGCAATCCTCTTCTTTCACTTGTTAACTGCCTAAGGAAGCTTGATCTCTAGTTCTATCCTAGCCTTTGCCTCATCATAGGTGCCAAAGTAAGCAACCTTAGGATCAACAAGTTCATTTATTAATGCCTCAATTATGTCTTTAGTTTCATCAATGTTTACCTCATACCCTAGAGGTTTTACCCACGCAATTCTTGGCCTAACTACATGAATGTACACTTTATCACTATCAACCATGAAATAGACATCATCTTCATAATCTTCAACTAATTTCCTTGGAATCTTGAATCTGTTGTTAAATTTCTCCTTAAATGCATCAAAATAGTTACCCATATGCTTGCATAATTCTCTCCCATTTCAGAAATGTACTCATTAATTTAATAAAGGACTGGTACATCTTTTCTCCAAACAATGATACATTTTGATGGGAAGAATTTCTGAACATGGAAAAATAAACATGTCAAGAGTGAATCGAACTTACATGGATTATTTTTGGAAGTTTTGATGCTCTCCAAGTTTTTTTTGAATTGGTTCAATAGTAACTTAGCAAGGTCAAGAAAAAGGTTGTTCTTGACCACCTTATACACTAAATGAACTACTTTGCAAGATACATTGTTCAATCTGCTCAAACTATAGATTTTGTGGGTGATGACATGAATTCCAAACTTTAATTCCATTTTAGTGACACCACTTATCTTCATTCTCCTTCTATCCCACTCGGCAAGGGTTTTCTTCTCTAGTTCAACTTGACCTAGTGTTTTAGTCATTTTAGCTTTTGCCAACATTGGGAGACTAGTAATCCCATGGATCATCTTCTTAATTATTAGAATTGGTTGCTCAAACCATAGCTGACCATTGTACACATGACTAAGGATAAACCTTATCCATTTCACTTGGAAATCCCATGGCATGTGAGGAATGTGAGTTAAACTTTTTACCTTGAGATGTTGATGTTCAAGTTTCAACACACCATCAACACATAACTCCTTCAAACATTCATCCATCTCTAGTGTTCCTATATCTTGTATAGCACATTTGAAATGTGAATGAATATCATTAACTAACAGTACCTTCGGAGGGATTTACAACTGTGCTCCATTTAGATCTAGGGTTTCAACAATTGCAAGAGTCAACTTGAAATCCGATGCTTTCCATTCCACACCATGAACCAACATGTATGAACCTCTTTTTGATTTTCTATTGGTGGATTCCATCTTCACTCAGTAGGGTTTGAGAGAATTCAAAAACTTTTGGTAAAAAATCTCTCAAATCACTTGAATGCTTTAAAGATCACTTTGCACAAATAGGTCTTCAAAATTCATGGTGAGAAATGACTTTGATTTCACCCTTTTTATCAAATTTTTCCATAAATGCCTAGTACAATTATTCGCTCAAATGATAGACTATCATCCACTTCACTTGTAACTTAGTAGTCTTCCATGACTTGGTAACCACATAAAATTTAGTTACTCCCAACCTCGCTCAGTAGAGTATGTAACCCGACCTCACTTAGTAAGAATAGTAACTCAATGGTGGCTATCATCTTTTACTTGGTGATCCCTTTGCATCTTGAATGTTGATATAGATCTTTCATCTTGTCAACTAGAACTGATGGTAGATTTTTTCTTCAATATTTAAGTTCCATTTCCCCTCTAATAAATCAAGTGGAAATGGTGGAGTCACCCAATTCTTGAGTGACTTGATCATCATTGCTTGGACTTGCATTCTCAAAAGATTTTGGAACTCATCGCTGTCTCATCTATTTTTTGATGTTATCATTTTTTGCCTTCCTTTCATCTTCAATTCTTCCAGTATTCATACAATTCTTGGCAAGATGACCAAGTTCTATACAAACGAAACATCTTTTGGTAGTATCTCTTTTCCTCATATGGTGTTTCTCACAATTCAGTCCAATGTGTCTAAATTCTCTACAGTAATGACATCTACACCAAGTTTGTAGTCCCAACCAAATATAGCTTTTACAATGTGTTATGTTGGATTCAATAACTTTTTTTTGCATTCTGATGACTTGTGCCCATGCTTCTTACATTTGTGACATTTGCCTTCAAATTTTGGTTTCTCTTTGCATTCATTTGCTCTATGACCATGTTGATTACAATTGTAGCATTTTCCATTGAATTTTGCTTTACCATTGCTCCAACATTTGCTTGATGCATGAGCCATCTTACCATAGTGATTGCAAGTAGGTTTTTGATTCCTTTGAGCTCCTTGCTTGGATGATTCACCTTCTTCTGTATATCTAATTCCTACTTTTCCTTTTTGTCTATAATGGCTTTGTTCATTCAACTCATTCATGTTTGCTTGAGATTTTTTCATCCTTTCATTGGTTTTCCTTTCAGTGTTTAGATCATTCTGCAGTTTTTCATTCTCTAATCTTAGATTCATGATTTCTTCACTTGCATTGGTGAGTTAATCAATGAAGTTTGTCTTTTGAAGGGATAGGTGTTGAATTTCATTGTTCTTTTCTTCTATCTCTTCTCTTATCTTTTTTTTCTCTTCAATGACTTCACACAATCTTACTAACTAAATTTTTTGCTCTCTTCTTAGTTTTCTTACTGCTTCTTGAAGAGTACTATTGTTTTACAATAGTTCTTTGATTGCTTCATCAACTTCATCTAAATTACTTGAATGGATGTCTTCAATTCTTTCTTCAGCATAGAGTGGATCATTCATCTAGATTGCCAGATCTTTTCTTCTTTTTAGGTATTGAGAGAGTTTCTCTTTTGCTTTCTTGAGTTGTCCAATAGCCAATTCCAAATCTAGCTTCTCATTGTCAATAGCCTTGTCAAGTCTGAATACCTCCATTGTCTTTGATCTTTGCTCAAGCTATTAAACTTTTCTCTGACGATCACAAAGCTTTAATACCAATTGTTGGAAATAATATGAAAGGCTAAGTTACTAAGAGGGGAGGAATGAATCAATAACCAATAAAAATTAATCTTTAATTAGCAATTAATCTTTCATGTATATTCTGATTCTAATTGCATGCATGAGAGATTGAAAACATTAAAGCATACATAACACTTTTGACACACAATTTGGTGACCCAAAAACCCTCCAAATAGAAAGTAAAACTAGGGTTGGGATGACACCCACAAGCTTTAGTACTATAGTATAAATTTGGCTTGTTAAGGCTTACAATGATCACTTCTGATGATCTGCTCTATTAGGAGCAATAGGAACTACTAGGTCCACCTTGCAAAAGGATTTACAAACATATAATGAAGTATGCACTCAATAAAAAGATTTACACAAGACTGTTAGGTCTATCTTGTTAAAAAAATTGACCGATCCACCTGTTAGGATGAAACAGTAGTTAATCTATGATCTATAACTTGGTTTTCTAAATGAGATTCCTCTGAGTGTACAAATCACCTTGCTATGATAGATAAATCTTTGCTACTCCTTATACTATTGTAGCCTTTGTAATTTTCTCTTATTCTCTTCTCTTATTGTTACATTACTTCCATTCAATTAGTTGGATGTGATACAATACATTATATTTATAGCAATCTAATTATAAAATTACAAAGTTAGCTACAATACAAGTTTACACAAATATTACCAAGTTGGCCAAAGTGTAGAAACTTGGGTTTTGAAGACTAACTCAGTGAGGTTCTGATACTTGGCATCCATTGTCAATACGGCATCATCATGCACTTAGTAGACATAGAAACTCAATCCATACTGATCACTTCCAAGTAGTATTGAACTCAGTCTACACTGGTGACTTGGTGAATACTATGAAACTTAGCATATAAACTAAATCACTTGATTCACATTGCATAGCTTAATCAATGCTATCACTACAAGCTTGGTATAAACTAAGTCACTTGGTCAACATTGAGTAGCTCGATTAACACTAGACTCACATCACATCAACTGCAAACTCGGTAAGCACTAAACAACTCGGTTTGTGCTAGTAAACTTGGCATACATTGAGATGCACAGTTTACACTACTGATCATCACCATAGTAGTAACTGGTCAGCATAAACTAAAATCTATCCAAAGGACTCTATAGCAATTGTAGAAATCAATAGCAACTGAAATACTTGGTCAACATTGTTAATCATACAATATTCTCAGTCTATACTTTCAATCTAAATAAATGTATGTCACTAATACCAAACATGACTAGAATGTCAACAGGTATAGGCTAAGTGATTACTCTAATACTCAGTATAAGTAAGGAATAGTAAGATAATAGTTTGATGCAAAAAGTTTCTAAGTATGATTTGAGAAGTTGGATGTGGTTACTGACTTATTTATATGAAATTTTATGAAGTTTGAATTGGTACTAAAGTGTTTGAAAGATCTATAGGGTAACTAGATATAACTAATTCACCCCCCACTCTGATTTATATAACAATAACAAAAAAGTCAGTATTAACAACCTTCCCTAAAAGAGTAATAGGTAAAGTTATAGAACCTTGAGGATGATAAAGAAAACCATTACAAGATCGAATCCATATAGGAGTTGTATCATAGGTCTCTCTATGCAGCCTTTTATTAAAAAGGTTTTCTTTGATGATAACATTCACAACTAAAGAAGGATAAATCAAAATACCACAAGAAGGGATATGAGAAAATCTAATAGTAATGTAAAGAGGACCATTAGTACCTTAAACATTAGATCGACTAAAAATAATATGAGGTATTTTTTTATGTTTAGGTGGAGAAGAAATTGGAGGTTGAGGTGCTAACTCAAAATGAATAATGACATGATTCACTTCTTCTATCTTATCATCGTAGTCAATATGTTGATCAAAAAAATAGGTTGATTAATGACGTTTGTTGAATGTGAAGGTGAAGGATTTGTGTAAATTTGTAAATTTGAATTACGTATAACATATTTATTCACATTATAAACTTCAACATTAATAGATATACCAATAGAGTCAATAAGGTCATGAATATCATTCTTCAAAGCATAACACCTTTGAGTATCATGACCAAGTTGATGATGGTATATTTGAATCAAAATATTTAGGCATTGGTTTAGTAGTAAATCAATAGGACAAATAGGAGGAAGGTTAATAATTCCAACATGAATCAATTTAGTGATCACCTTGGATAAGGATTTAAATAATTGAGTGTACTAATGATTAGGATGATATAAAGAGGAAAAAGTAGTCTTACCTTTAGATGTAGTATCCACTTGATCAACAACTATATTTTGTGTAGGGTACCCTAGGCATTTTCTAGATTTTTTAGGCAAATAAGAATTTGGGTTGATGTAGGAGCATCCTAGGTGTAAGAGCAATCTTGCATCACCCAAAAAAAAAAAATTTATTTTCAACCTTTTCTATTTTAATAAGGACTAGTAGACAGGGTGGCTACTATTTATGGGAACTTGCTATTTTTAGTAAGTTTGTCATATGAGCTCGAAATGTTCTCATTTTCTACAAGAAGGTTCCTTTTAGAGTTATAAGCCTACCATAAAAACCACGTTGCTCAAGCTTAAGTATCGGAGAAGTTACTATGGATTTTTTATGGAAATATATGTAGAAAAAATTTTAGGCTCACTGTTGGAGGCCTTAGAGTATTTAGGTGAGGTATGAAAACTCAACAAAAGGGTGCTTGCATAGTTCTGAGCCTATAGATCACGAGCTGACATTTTTAAAAAGCGGTTATAATAGCCAATCATAGCAACGGTTTGAGAGCTATGGCCTTCTAAAGTTGGGCTACCCAAAAATATCTAAAATAATTGTCAAAGATGTATTTGACTAACTCTTTATTTATTATTAGGGTCTGTCAGCCCTAGGTATCAAGTTTCAATGTCTAGAACCTTCCAGGAGGCATAAAATTGCCTATTTAGGAAAGACCCAAACATTGTCTAGGAGAGCTCGGGGTGGTAATTCACAACTTACTCTTGTAGATTGCTATAATGAAGGCACCCATTTGGGTTAGCATATTGTAATTGAGAATTCTGTAATTCCACATTTGCAATAATAATAAAAAGTCCATATTTTGTTCTCGCATTTGATGGTGTTTCTTTATTTTCTATTATGGTTTATGGTATTAAGGGGAGCACCCTTCATCAAGTGGTATCAGTGCTAGAGTTCTTGAGTGTGTGGACAGATTGCCAACTATGAGGTAGTTCAAACTAGGACCGTGGTTTGGGTTGAGCATGTAGACAGATTACTTATTGTGAGGTAGTTTGCACTAGGGTTTTAGTTGAAGTGCAAAACTGCCTCCTTAAAGAGAGTGTAGTGGAAGAGTTGTAGGTGTTACATTTGAGGGTTTCCTAGCCCTCCAAAGAAAATCTTCCTGCCAGAGATGAAAGCGAGGATTAGGACAAAGTAGAAGAAAATGTCGAAGCAGAGGCAGTTCTAAACCCAGAGGAAGAGAGGCTTTTTATGACCATCTCCAAGATTGGAAAAATATCTAAGTTTGAGGTTCCCATATTTTTAGGAAATCTTAACCTAGATGAGTTGATCGATTGGATCAATGAACTAGAGGAGTACTTTGAGTATGAAGATATTGAGGATCCTGATAGGGTCAAGTTTGTGAAGCCAAAACTGAAGTGAAATCCAAAGATTTGGTGGCAGGAGGTTCAGTTAGAGTGAAATAGAAAGGGAAAGGACAAAATTGCCAGATGGGAATGCATGGTAGCTAAATCAAAGCAAAAATTCATTCCTATGGATTATGAGCTTGATCTATTCAAGAAAATGCAAGGGTTGAAGGGTTGAAGCAAGAAGGAAAATTTGTTCAAGAGTATACCAAAGATTTCTACTGAATTCTCATTAGAACTAGCCATGTAGAAGCTGATAAAGAGACAGTGGCCCATTATCTTTGTGGGTTAAGGCCAAGCATTTAGAATGATCTCAATCTATTCAAATGAATAGTATTGAGGAGGCATACCAATTTTCCCTAATAGTTGAGGAGAAACTGAGCAAGAAGTTTGAATACAAGAATGGCAGAAGAGGTTGTGGTGAAAGATCTAGCGGAGGATCTTATAGTGGTCATAATGATTATCAAAAGAACAAGGATGAGGCCAAAAGTAGTAGTTAGAACCAAAGTGGAAAAAATTCCAATCATTTCCATAATTAGAAAAATAGAGATCAGAGAGGAAGAGGCAGAGGACAAGGATCTAGAAGAGGAGGCTTCCATGGGAAATGTTTTCACTATAGAGAAGAAGGAACAGAGCATTTGAATGTACCCAATGCCAAGGAAGGATAGATCAAAGAATAGAAGGCTAGGCTAGATTTACACATGTTGATGAAGATGTTAGATCATCACATTCTAAAGATGTTGAAAGGGGAGAAGTCCTAGTTAACAAAAGAGTCCTACTGAGTGGTGAGAATGAACACGATCAAAGAAGGAGCTTGTTTCACACAAGGTGCAAATGTGAAGATAAGTGTTGTGATGTGATCATTTATGGTGGAAGTACTAACAATCTGGTGTCAGAAATGATGGTCACCATGTTGAATTTTAAGAGATAGAAACACTGCATCCATATCGTATTGCTTGGGTGCAAGATGACCACAAGGTCATGGTCAATGAGCAGTGCTTAGTGAAGTTCAAGATTGAAGCTACTAGGATGAGGTACTTTGTGATATCATACCTATGGACATATGTCATATGTTTCTAGGTAGGCCATGGTAAGGTGACAGGCATGTTGCACATGGTGGCCGAGAAAATACCTACATTTTGACCAAGGATAGAGTGAAACATAAGTTGAAACCCTTGAAGGATAAAGAAGAAAAGATATGTAGTACTATCAAAATATGTTTTTTTAATGGAAAAGAGCTTCTCAAAGATATGAAGCATGAGCATATGTGTTTTTTTAGAATTCTAAAAGATTGTAAAGAAGAAGTAGAGGAGGTACTTGCAGAAGTTACAGATATGTTGGGAGATTTTTCTGATACTATATCAGATAATGTACATGATGGATTGCCCTCAATGAGGAAGATCAATCACTAGATGGATTTGGTTCTAGGGGCTAGTTTGCCAAACAAGGCAGTGCATAGAATGACACAAGTAGAAACTAAAGAGTTGAACAAACAAGTTCATGAGTTGTGGCAGAAGGGGTTGATTCGAGAGAGTCTAAGTCCATGTGTTGTACTAGCAGTATTAGCACCAAAGAAGAATGGAGAATGGAGGATGTGCATAGATTCTCCCACTATCAAAAATATCACAATCAAGTACATATTTCCATTGCCAAGGATAGATGATATTATGAATTGCTTGAGTGGAGCTCAATATTTCACAAAGATAGATCTGAAGAGTGGGTACCATCAAATTCATATTACAGAAGGTGATGACTAGAAGACTAATTTCAAAACAAGGGAAGGATTGTATGATTGGTTAGTCATGCCTTTTGGGCTAACCAATGCACTAAGCACTTTCATGAGGCTCATGATAGAGGTACTGAAGGAGTTTCTAGGTAAGTTTTTCATTGTTTACCTAGATGATATTTTGATTTTTAGTAAGACATTGGAGGAGCATTTGATCCATATTCGCAAGGTGATTGATAAGTTGAGAGAAGAAAAGTTGTTGATAAACCTTAAAAAGAGCAATTTTGTAAAGGAGTTGGTGTACCTAGGCTTTGTATTCTTGGCAGAAGGTCTAAAAATGGACCTAGAGAAAATGAAGGCTATCCTTGAATGGCCTACTCCAAGGAGTACGACAGAGGTAAGATCTTTTCATGGACTAGCAAGTTTTTACAAAAAGTTCATAAGAGGTTTTAGTAGTATTTTTGGACCCTTGACTGAAACAATGAGAGGGGATAGAAAAGAGTTTAAGTGGACTATAGGAGAAAATAAGAGTTTTAATCTACTGAAATAGAAAGTTACTAAGCAACCTATTTTAGCACTTCCTAATTTTAACAAGGTGTTTCAAGTAGACTGTGATGCTAGTGGTACTCCAATAGGAGTTGTTTTGAGCCAAGAAGGTAGAACTGTTGCTTACTTCAGTTAGAAATTGAATGATGCAAAAAGAAAATATTATGTTTATGATAAGGAATTTTATGCTATAGTTCAAGGATTGAAGAAGTGGAGACACTATCTTCTTCCTAAGGAGTTTGTTTTGTATAGTGATCATCAAGCTTTGCAATATTCGAATAGTCAAGGAAAATTAAACCAAAGGCATTTTGAAGTTGATTAAGTTTTGCAAAGCTATACATTTTTTTTGAAGCACAAGAGTGGGAAGTCTAATAAAGTTGTAGATGCTCTTAGTAGAAGACAACTTTTGTTGACAAAAATACAGATTAAGGTGGTTGGATTCAAGGAACTTACTACTTTGTATCTTGATGATCCTAATTTTGGTGAAGCATGGAAGGCTTGTACAAAACCTATTACACTTGACAAGACAAAGTGCTTGGATTTCATGATCTAGGATAGTATGTTGTTCAAAGGAAGCTAGTTGTGCATTCCTAGAAGTTCAATGAGAGAGAATCTGATTAAGGAGAAGCATGATGGAGGATTGGCTAGACATTTTGGCAAAGATAAGACCATTTCATTGGTTGCTAAGAATTATTACTGGCCACAATTACAGCAAGATGTGAAGAAGTTTTTAAAAAGTCACAGAGTATGTCAGATGACAAAAGGAGTGAAACAAAATATGAGGTTGTATCAACCATTACCTGTACCAGAGAATTCATGGGAGGCTGTCAGCATGGATTTTGTTCTTGTATTACTAAGGACATAGCATAGGCATGATTCTATTTTTGTGGTGGTTGATAGGTTTTCAAGGATGGCACATTTTATTCCTTGCAAGAAGACTAGTGATGTTGTTCATATGGTAGAGTTTTTTTTCAAAGAAGTGGTGCAACTACATGGTCTGCCAAAGAGTATAGTTTTAGATTGAGATACCATTATGTTGGGTATTTCTAGCATACATTGTGGAAGAAGTTGAAGATAGATTTGAAGTTTAGTTCATCACATCATCCACAAACTAATGGATAGATAGAAGTTGTGAATCATAGTTTGGGAAACTTGTTGAGATGTTTGGTTGGAGACAAGCTAAAAGGATGGAATATGATTTTACCATAGGCAAAATTTTCATATAATAATTTTGTGAACAAGAATACTAGTAAATCACCATTCCAAATTGTATATGGGAGTAGTCTCAGAAATGCTTCTGAATTGAGGCAGTTGGATAAAGGATAGATAAGTAGTGCTAAAGCAGGAGAATTTGCTAAAAATTTGAAGAACATTTGTGAGGAGGTGAGGAAGCACATTATAAAGATGAATACATAGTACAAGGATAAGTTAGATGTGAAAAGGAGGTATAAAAAATTTTAGATTGGAGATAAAGTCATGGTTCATTTGAGAAAAGAGTGTTTTCTAGTGGGTACATATAATAAACTGAAGATGAAGAAGTTTGGACTGTGCAAGATAGTGAAAAGGCATGAATCTGGAAATGCTTATTAAGTGGATTTTCCTATTGAATTGAATATTTCATCAATATTTAATATTTTAGATTTGATAGAGTATTATGAAGGAAGTGATGGAGATGAAGTTTCAAAAGTGCAGTGGAGTATTCTTGATGCAAGAGCATCTAAAGGTATAAAAGTGATCCTATGTCACCCAAAAAATGTACTTAGACTTAGTTTTTGTTTCATGTGTTTTCATTTTTGGATACCCATTTGGGTCAAATAAAGGTTCCAACTCTCACAGTTCCACTATCAGGGTTCTAGGATAGAGTATTTGAGCACCTTGGGATATGTGTAAATGCCAAAAAAAATAGGAGTATGTAATTGAGCCATAATTTTGGTGAATTATAAGGTGTAAAATGGTTGGATAATTGTAATTGTAATTTAGATCATTCCAAAAAAAGAATCAGGACAAAAGGCCCCACGATTTGAAATTTATCGCAGTTTTTCAATTTCTGGAGACCTCCTAAGAATGCTTCAAAGTCAAGTTAGGGGCATTGAATGACCTCGAATAGGGCCAAAAATGGGGGATGAGTAAGCTTGTCCATAGGGCTATAGAGCACTTTGAGAGCTTTTCAAAAATGTAAACGGTTCATCAATCAGAGTTACGGTTCAAAAGTTATGCCTCTCGGAAGTTTGGTTACCATTTCTAGATTCTTCTAATTTTATGTCGACTTCTAATGCAACTTTTGGAGCATTCTATTTGGTCAGTGGATGCCAACTAGCACTTTCTAGAATGTAGTCCTAATACTTAACCCTTTGGGGTCTATTTAAGAACATTTCTGGCATTGTAAAAGGTAGTTCGAAGTGGAGTTTGAGAAAGGTACTGGGAGAAGAATTTATCTCCAGATTTATGCTATTGTAAGCCCTTAGGGCATGTTTTGGAGTCTGTTTCTTTGCATTAAGTGTACTAGCATATTTTACAATTAATAAAATTTTCCCTTTCCTATTGTGTCCATTCTGTTCTTGGGTTGTGTCCCCATCAAGTGGTATCAGAGCTGGTTTTCCTGAGTGTGTAGACAGAGCACCGATTGTGAGGTAGTTTGCACCAAGACTGTATGGTTGTGGGTTTGAGTTAAGTAGATGCCTTCATGAAGAGAGCATGGTCAAAGGGCCGGAGCTAATAATCCGTAGAGGAACAAATGTTGCCACAAGCAATGAAAGTGAGGACGATAATGAAGAAGAAGAAATTGGACCAGAAGGGGAAGTTCGGGGAAGTTCTGAATCAGGCAGAGGAAAGGCTTATTAGGGCCATGACTAAGTTTCAGAAAAGACCTACAATTGATGTGGGTGTATTTTCAGGAAATCTGAAACCAGATGAGTTGATCAACTGGATCAATGAACTAGAAGAGTACTTTGAGTATGAGGATATCAAGGATCCAGAAAGGGTTAAGTTTGCAAAGGCCAAACTGAAAGGCCATGCCAAAATTTGGTGGCAAGAGGTTCAATTGGAAAGAAACAGAAGAGGAAAGGAGAAGATCACAAGGTGGGATCATATGGTGGACAAACTAAAGAAGCAGTTCATTCCTATTGACTACGAGCTTGATTTGTTTAAGAAGATGCATGGGTTAAAGCAAGCAAGAAAATTAGTCCAAGAATATACAAAGGAGTTTTACCGACTTTTGATTAGAGCAGGGCATGCAGAAGAAAATAAGGAGAAGGTTGCTCGTTATATCAATGGGTTGTGACCTAGCATCCAGGAAGAGTTAAGTCTTGTAAGAATGACCAGCGTTGAGGAGGCATACCAATTTGCCCTATGAGTTGAAGAGAAGCTAAATAAAAGTTTTGAAGGGAGAAAAAGAGAGGGTGGTCAAGGAGGAAGGGGTAGTGGTAGGTCATTTGGAGGCTGAAATGAAATCCAAAAGAAAAATGAAAATGTGGGCACTAGCAGGAACCAAAGGAATGAGGGTTTCAACCGCTCTCGTGATCAAGACTTTGGAAATCAGAGAGGAAGAGGTAGAGGACATGGACAAGGAAGAGGAGGTTTTTGTGGTACCTATTTTCATTGTAATGAAGAAGGTCATTGTGCCTTTGAATGCCCTCAACGACAAGGAAGGACAGATAGGAAAGCTAAGGGTCAAGCTAGGGTTGCTTATGTGGGTGAGGATGCACAATCATCACATTCAAAGGATTCAGAAAGAGGAGAGACTTTAGTAAATGAAAGGGTCTTACTAAGTGGTGAGATTGAACCAGGACAAAGGAGGAGTTTATTCCATACCAGGTGCAAGTGTGAGGATAAATGTATTGATGTGATCATTGATGGTGGTAGCACTAATAACCTGGTATTAGAAGAGATGGTCTCTAAGCTAAAGCTCAAGAGGGAGAAACACCCCCAGCCCTATCAGATTGCTCGGGTGAAAGATGATCATAAGGTCCTGTTAAGTGAACAATGTTTAGTGAAGTTCAAAATTGGGAGTTACCATGATGAAGTTCTCTGTGATGTTATTCCAATGGATGTTTGCCATCTATTGTTGGGTAGACCGTTGCAATTTGATAGGCATGCAGTACATGATGGTCATGCAAACACATACTCTCTAACAAAGGATGGAGTTCACCACAAACTGAAGCCCATGAAAAAGGAAGGCAAAAAGGTATGTAGTAGTGCTAGGATTTGTCTTGTTGATGGAAGGAAGTTTTTAAATGGAATGAAACATCAATGTATGTGCTATGCTTTGATTCCTACAAAAGATAAACAAAGTAGTAGTGAAATACTACTTGAAGTTTCAGATTTACTAGGTGAGTTTGGAGATATCATCTCTGATAATGTTCTAGAAGGATTGCCACGAGCAAGGCAAATCAGTCATCAGATAGATTTAATTCTAGGAGCTAGTTTTCCTAACAAGGCTGCTCACAAGATGACTCCTACTAAAACTGAGGAGCTAACTAGATAGTTTCAGGAGCTATTGAGGAAGGGCTTGATTCAAGAGAGCCTGAGTCCATGTGTAGTACCTACAGTACTGGCACCAAAGAAGGATGGAGAGTGGAGGATGTGTATAGACTCTCGAGCTATAAATAGGATAACCATCAAGTATCGGTTTTCTTTGCCAAGAATGGATGATCTTATAGACTGTTTGAGTGGAGCTTAGTAATTCACAAAGAAAGATCTCAAGAGTGGCTATCATCAGATATGGATATGAGAAGGAGATGAGTGGAAAATAGCCTTCAAGACCAAGGAGTGTCTTTATGAGTGGCTAGTCATGCCCTTTGGATTGACGAATGCACCAAGCACCTTCATGCGGCTTATGAATGAGGTACTTAAGAAGTTCTTGGGAAAGTTTGTTATTGTCTATTTGGATGATATTTTAATTTTCAACAAGACTTTGGAAGAAAATTTATTGCATATTCGTAGTGTCCTTGAAAGGTTAAGGGAAGAGAAATTGTTAATTAATCTAAAGAAGTGTATCTTTGCAAAAAGGGAGTTAGTCTACTTGGGGTTTGTTATATCCCCTGAAGGTCTTAAAATGGATCCAAAGAAGGTAAAATCCATCTTGGAATGGCCTACTCCAAGGTCTGCTACTAAGGTAAGATCATTTCATGGTCTGGTTAGTTTTTAAATGAAGTTCAATAAAAATTTCAATGGCATGTGTGCACCCTTGATTGACACAATAAGAGGGGATAGAAAAGAGTTCAAATGGACTACGGCAGCTACGAGAAGTTTTGAATTGCTGAAGAAGAAGGTGACAGAACAACTTGTATTGGCACTTCCAAATTTTAGAAAGGTGTTCTAGGTGGATTGTGATGCTAGTGGCAGCACTATTGGGGCTGTATTAAGCCAAGAAGGTAAGCCTATTGCATATTTTAGTGAAAAATTAAATGATGCGAAAAAGAAGTATTCTATTTATGATCAAGAGTTCTATGCAATAGTTCAGGCCTTAAATAAATGGAGGAACTATTTATTTCCAAAGGAATTTGTTTTATATACTGATCACCAGGCATTACAGTACCTAAATAGCCAAGGTAAATTGAATCAGAGGCATATGAAGTGGGTAGAGTTCTTGCACAGCTTTACATTTGTGTTGAAACATAGAAGTGGAAAATCCAACAGGGTTGTAGATGCACTAAGAAGGAGGCAGTTGTTGTTTACAGTAATGCAAGTTGAAGTAGTTGGGTTTGATGAACTCAAGAATATGTACCCTAAGGATCCTGATTTTGCTGAAGTGTGGAAAGCTTGTAAAGAGCTTGTTGTTGTAGATAGAACCAAGTGGCTAGACTATTTGATTCAGGATGGTATGTTGTTCAAGGGAAATCAATTGTGCATTCCAAGGAGTTCCACGAGGGAAAATCTGATTAAGGAGAAACACAGTGGAGGGATGGAAGGACATTTTGGTCGAGATAAGACCATTGCCATTCTCAAAGAACATTATTTTTTGCCTCAAATGTCACAGGATGTGAAGAAGTTTGTACAGAATTGTCAGCTTTGTCAAGTGGCCAAGTGATTTAGTCACAATACTGGACTATATCAGCCATTGCCTGTTCCATCAAAGCCATGGGAGGACATAAGTATGGATTTTGTTCTTGAATTGCCAAGGACACAAAGGGGTAATGACTCAGTATTTGTGGTGGTTGATAGGTTCTCCAAAATGGCACATTTCATTGCATGCCACAAAACTCATGATGATGTCCATATTGTAGACTTGTTTTTCAGAGAGGTGGTAAGACTACATGGTCTCCCAAGGAGTATAGTTTCTGACAGAGATACTAAATTTGTGGGATATTTCTATAGAACATTTTGGAAGAAGTTGAGAATAGACTTGAAATTTAGTTCCACACATCACCCATAGACTGACGGCCAAACAAAAGTGGTAAACAAAAGTCTAGGCAATTTTTTGAGATGTTTAGTTGGGGATAAGCCCAAGGGGTGGGATTTGATTCTACCACAAGTAGAGTTTGCTTACAATAACTCTATAAATAGGAGTATTGAAAAATCACCATTCCAAATTGTATATAGAAGTAGCCCAAGGACTGCACTAGAATTGAGGAAGGTAGAGCAAGGGGAGAGGACAAGTGCTGAAGCTGAAGAATTTGCTGAACATATCAAGCATCTACATGAGGAGGTCCAGGCACACATTACCAAGATGAACCAATAGTATAAAGCTAGGGCTGATCAAAGGAGAAGACATAAGGAGTTCCAAGTAGGGGATCTAGTCATGGTACACTTGCGAAAAGAAAGATTTCCGACCGGTACTTACAACAAGCTAAAAATGAGAAAATTTGGCCCTTGCAAAATTTTGAAGAAACATGACTCAAGAAATACATATGAAGTAGAGTTGCTAGATGGAATTCACATTTCTCCTATTTTCAACATTGCAGACTTAACAGAGTATCATGATGATGGTGCAAATGAGGAGCTGATGTTAGAGCCATGTCCAATTCCTACTTCTAAGGAGGAGATAGAGGAGATTCTGGATAGTCGTGTGGGTAGGAGTACCAGAAATAGGCAGTATGAAGAGTATTTGGTCAAGTGGAAAGGATGGCCGATAGAGGACTCAACTTGGATATCAACAGCTGAGGTTTCCCATTTGGGATTTCCTCTACCATTCATAAAGTGACAGGGTCACTTTTCAATCTACCTTGGGTGTCTGATGCAGGAGTATCCAGAGGTATAAGGATGATCTTGTGTGACCCAAAAAAATGTACTTAGACTTAGTTTTTGTTTCATGTGTTTTCATTTCTGGATACCCATTTGGGTCAAATAAAGGTTCCAACTCTCATAGTTCCACTATTAGGGTTTTAGGATAGAGTATTTGAGCACCTTGGGATACATGTAAATGCCAAAAAAATAGGAGTATGTAATTGAGCCATAATTTTGGTTAATTAGAAGGTTTAAAATGGTCAGATAATTTTAATTGTAATTTAGAGCATTCCAAAATAAGAATCAGGACAAAAGGCCCCATGGTTTGAAAGTTATCGCAATTTTTTAGTTTCTGGAGACCTCCTAAGAATGCTTCAAAGTTAGGTTAGGGGCATTAAATGACCTTGAACAGGGCCAAAAATGGGAAACAAGCAAAGCTGGTCCATAGGGCTATAGAGCGCTTCAAGAGCTTTCTGGAAATGTAAATGATTTGTCAATCAGAGTTATGGTTCAAAAGTTATGCCTCCCAAAAGTTCGATTACCGTTTTTGGATTCTTCTAATTTTGTGCTGACTTCTAATGTAACTTCTGAAGCCTTCTATTTGGTCAGTGGATGCCAACTAGCACTTTCTAGAATGTATTCCTAATCCTTAACCCTTCGAGGTCTATTTAAGAACATTTCTAGCATTGTAAAAGGTAGTTCGTAGTGGAGTTTGAGAGAAGCTACTGGGAGTAGAATTTATCTCCAAATTTATGCTATTGTAAGCCCTTAGGGCATGTTTTGGAGTATGTTTCTTTGCACTAAGTGTACTAGCATATTTTACAGTTAATAAAATTTTCCCTTTCCTGTTGTGTCCATTTTGTGCTTGGGTTGTGTCCCCATCAATTCTAGCAGTTAATTCATTTACAAAGGAGATTGAGGAGATATTGGACAATCATATTAGCAAAACTACAAGGAATAGAACTTATGAAGAATACCTGATCAAATGGAAAGGGAGGCCAGTAGAGGATTCATCATGGCTAGCAAGGGAGGAGGTTAACCATCTTGGTTTTCCTTTGAACACATGAGACATGACGAAGTCACTTCTCAAATTACCCCAGGTCTCTGATGTAGAAGCATCTTAGGTGTAAGAAAAATCTTGCATCACTCAAAAAAAGATATTTTATTTTCAATCTTTTCTATTTTAATAAGGACTAGTAGACAGAGTGGTTACTATTTATGGGAACTTGCTATTTTTAGTAAGTTTTTCATATGAGCTCGGAATGTTCTCATTTTCTATAGGAAGGTTTATTTTAGAGTTATAAGCCTACCCTAAAAATCACATTGCTCAATCTTAAGTATTGGAGAAGTTATTATGGATTTTTGGTGGAAATATTTGCAGAAAAATCTCTAGGCTCATTGTTGGGGGTCGTAGAGTGCCTGGATGAGGTCCAAAAGCTTGATGGAAGTGCACTTATGCAATTTAAATCATATAGATTAGGAGTTAGTGTTTCCAAAAAATGGTTATAATAGCCAATTAGAGCAACAGTTTGAGAGTTAGGGCCTTTCAAAGTTGGGCTGCCCAAAATATCTAAAATAATTGTCAAAGATGTATTTGGCTGACTCTTTATGTATTGTTAGGGTCTATCTGCCCTAGGTATTAAGTTTTAATGTCTAGAAGCTTCCTAAGTGGCATAAAATTTCCTATTTAATAAAGGGTCTAACATTGTCTAAGACAACTCGGGGTGGTAGTTTGCAGCTTAGTCTTGCAGATTACTATAATGAGGGCACCTATTTGGGTTAGCGTATTGTAATTGAGAATTCTGTAATTTCACATTTGTAGTGATAATAAGAAGTCCATATTTTGTTCTCACATTTGTTTTTGTTTCTTTATTTTCTATTATGGTTTATGGTATTAAGGGAAGCACCCTTCATCATAGGTCCTATGGATAAACCCAATGTAATACATGTAACCCAAATTGTAAGGCTAAGGATCCCATATGTGCATTATACACCTTGGGTTCACTTGAGCCAAAATGGTTTATCTTAGGATTTTTGGTAGAGATGTTTTTAATTTGTCTTGTGTGGTTTTGAATAAGATTAGACTATTTCATGGCCATAGTTCCATCAAAAATACAAAACTGTAAAAGTTGCAAAAAGGATGTAAAATTGCAATGTTGCTTGAAAAATGCAACTTTCGAACCAATGATCCTAAATATTTGAAAAATAGTTTTAGACATTGGATTTGGTATATTTTGGAGGGATAACCTCTCATATGATGGTTGAGGGAATTCATTGTACGGATTTGATGGGTTTTGCAATAAAAATAATAAAATTCCTAGGCAAATTCTTTATTTTCTGTGCTATTTTTGTACTATATAGATTGGGATGACTCATAAGTAATTATGGAAGGTTCAATTTTTTAATTTTATTCAATTCACATTTATTTTGGATTCATTTGGTTAAGTAGTTCGCAAGATATTAACTTTTTTTTTAGACTGGTTGGAAACCCTTGCAAAATTGACCTTGTTTGAAAGATGGGGGCCTAACTTGTGTTTTCATGGTTGGTTTCAACAACCATCTAGGAAACAAAAATTAGGAATTTATATGATCAAATTCTAAAAGTGAAGGATTGGAATTTGCAAGGATTTTTTACATTAACCCCTAGGTCAAATATCCTCATGTATTTGACCTACTGAAAAGCAAAATTGAATAGTTAGACAAGGAGAATGATCAAAGTGACCAAGTAAATTGTGAATTGTGAACATTTTGGACTAGGATAATGCCTCTAATTATTTGGGGTAATTTTGTGGACCCACCTTCTCACACTTTCTTTGGAAACACAAAAGCCTAATTAGGCTTATGAGGTCTGTGAGCCAAGCAGGAGTTTGAGGGTGTTGGAATAGATAGAGTTGAGACCCACACTCTTGTATTCATTTGTAATTCCAAAAAGGGTGTTTGAATATGTATTTTTTTTAATAGTTACCTTTGAAATGTTTTAAGTTAATGCCTGAAAACTAGTTGAAGTATTGGGGCTACTAGCCCAAATAGGGATTTGTAAATTTTGGGTTGGTAGGAGTTCAATCAATGGTTGTTTATACATTCTTAAACACAAATAAGTTATTCAAATCATTGGAACAAGTTTGTGTAAGGGTTTCCTTAGTTTTTCCTTTGTGGCTCTATTTTGGGGAAAGATTTCCTAAAGCAAGAATTTGAGTGAAGTTTGTTTTGATCCTGTTGTGGTTTCACAACGCACGCCCCATTTTTGTATAAAAAATGGGGACCACCTAGTTTTAAAATCCCTTCCAAGGCTTCTAGTCCAAAGTCCCAGTCACTTTGGACCCTCCCCTAGTTCTGGGTCAAACCCTTGTCTCTGATTGGGAAGGTTCAAGTAGTCAGAGACAAAGAAAAAATGAGAATTGAGAAGGAAATGGTCATCTCCAAAAAAGATATAAGCACCCTTTAGAAGCATACAAATGTGCACCCTCCAAAGGTGTGCACATGTAAACTCTCTGAAGGTGTGCACTTGTGCACCCCTCCCGATTCTGAATCTCCTTGGGGTCTATATAAGGCCCTGACCCCTCCCCCTTAACTCACTTCACTCCACACTCCCTCCTTCAACTACACCTCTACAACTCTTCACAGCTCCACTCCTTCGTGCATCAAAGAAAAAAACAAGATCAACACTTAAGAGGTGCACACATGTGCACACCTACAAACATTTCAAAAAAAATGAACACTAAAACAACTAAAAAATAAAAAATTGACCTAAGGACTTCAATAAGGTGTGCAAATGTGAACCCCCATGAGGTGTGCATGTGTGCACCTCCACATACAAAATTGAAAGAAGTTCCCCCCCATTGTATTATACATTGCACATGTGTGCAGTTGTACACATGCATATGTGTGCACCTAGCTAAGGTGCACACGTGTGTAGCTGCACAAAATAGCCATTTCAAGGCTATTAAGGCACACTAGTGCACCTTTAATGGTACATTAGGTGCACTAAGCTATACATAAGGCCTTTTTGGGGGGAGAATCTGCATTTTGACCTATTTTGAGTGGTTTTTTACTTCATATTAATGATAATCTAAGTCCCATAGAAGTTCATTTTTGCCTTTTGACTAATGTTTACATCTTTCATGTAGATCAAATGACATCCTTGTCATCTACCATGGTGGAGAAGTTGGCAACTTTTTTCTTCCAAGCATTAAGGAGCCCCAAAGAAGTCATGATTCCAAGATGGGCATGCAGAAACCTAAGACACAAAGTTGGGACACATCGACTGGAATGCCTTCCTTACAATCTACAGTAAACCAAGGGAAAGTTCTGCAATGGTATTTACTTTAATCCATTCTAGGCTCTTAAATGCATCATCTCACCCCACATGAGTTCAATCCTCAAAATTGATAATGACACTAATAGAGCACTATGTGATTGAGGAAGAGGTCATAAAGAGCATAACTAGAGAGATAGTCCTAGACCTCTAACCCTGAAACATAGAGAAAGTGTTTCACCTTCCAAGGGCACATCAATACCTACATATTTCATATAATGGGTTACAATGGTGGTATAGAGAGAATGAGAAAGAGGCAAAGGAACTAGTGTAGTCCTTAGTCCTTATCAATAAGACACCTTTGGGCCAAAGAGTAGGTAAGGTAGATATGATCAAAGGATACATGAAAGATGACATCAGATATGTGATTGTCCTCATAAGAAAAGTTATGGGTCTTCCTATAGCAAGATACCTTCAAACATGGATGGTTCAATTCATTGAAACCATAAGGACCATGAAGATTCCAATTTATTGGACCACCATCCTAAGTGATAATTTGGATGAGCACCTAGTTTCTTTCAAAGTAGACCCTCACTTCTACATGACATCATACATGGTGTACTTGCTAGTAGCCAAAACCACAGATTATCTAGGCCTATATAGAAAGGGAAGCATGCAAGATGCAAATGGTTGGCCCTATGTGCTATACCCACAACTGGTAAAAAATATTCTCCCACTGTAGAGTGTGGAATACAAAGTGGTTAATGATGGATTCATCTTCATCATCATCAAATTCATTGAAGGTGATTATGCAAAGAGAATGTTAGTAGAGGCGGTAGCCAAAATTATAGAGATAGGTGCTTACTACATTCAATTAAAAACCTTTACATATCTTCAGGTAGCTAGTACTCTGTTGTTCCCCAAGAAGCTTCCTAGATTTCCCTTAGATGGTCTCATACTCCTAGAGATAGCCCGACAACTCAATTCTACTTATGATAGAGTGAGGAAAAAGTATAAGAATACATTGGTCTGGCCAATTACAATTGTCACATTTGAAGTGAAGAAGAAATAAAACATTTCCACCTTTTAATCTAAATGGGATTAGTATCCATTAGAAGAATACAACTCCCCTCACCCATTCTTTGACAACATTGGGATGGTTCAACATCTAGTAGGGAAATAGTTTGTACATGTTGATGCCTTAGAAGATCACTGGATGAATGCAATAGATGACTATGATATCTATATAGGGGATTATTGTAGGATGAGTCTATACCTAGCAAAAAATGTGTTAAAGATAAAGATTCCTCTCAAGGTCATGGAAAATGATGTACCAAAATTTATGGATTCTCTATACAATAGAGGCAAAATCTACGATAGGCCTATTATGAATGCAGAGATAGGGCAAGAGGAAAAAAATGACATAGATCATCGAGCAAGACATATAATTGAACTAATAAGAGAATGGATCCAAAAGCTATTTTAGATGGAACCAATTCCTCAAACCATATCTCTACAAGCCACAAAAAGGCCTATAAAAGGTAAAGTTAAAAAGGTCACCGTACCAACCTACCCCACTCAATCCCTAGTAAGGCTAGAAATGGTACATCAACATGAGTGGGAGGTTGAGTACTTTGAGGTTGATAATGCCAAGAAGAGGAAGAGGGCACCCACTAGGGCAAAGAGACAAGAATCTAAGGCCCAATTAACACCAAATCAGCAAGAGCAAGTTGAGCCTCAAGCATAGCCAACAGAATAGGCACATCTAGAATAGCAAGAGGAGGAACAAATAGAGGAACAGAGGGTCCCACCTCTAACAACTATAGAGGAAGAAGATTTTTTGGATTTTTAGAACCTATCACCAAGGTGCACAAGTGTGCAGGTGTGCTTTTCATAGAGGTGCACTGACGATTTTGAAGAAGTAGTGCATCGACAGTTAACTACCAATTCCATGCACTAGAAATGCATTTTGACAGTAGTTCTGTTGGATACAATTATCCAATTGTGTGTTGTCTTTAATGTTACACAAATTTCATACAAGTCATCTGTTAGCTCTTACCAAGCTCAGTTGGTTTGCAAGAAGATTTATAGTGTCTACCGAGCATTCTCAGACTTTACCTTATGCAAACAATGGTTACTGAGCTTTCAAGGTTAGCAAAAGAAATTCAGTGTCTACCGAGCTCACTTAGTCATCAAAAGAAAATGTGGCAAAAAATAGTTCTTACCGAGCTCTCATGGTCAGCGAAGGAAATTTAGTTCTTATCGAAATTCACTTGGTAGCCAAAGGATTTCGCAAAACTTCCAATGTTAACCGAGTTGAGATGGTTAACTCAGGAAATTTTTTCTGAAGCAGTGTTTACCAAGCAGAGTTGGCCAATAAAGGAATTCGTTAATTTATGATTTAATGCTTAATTTTTTTAACTATTATTTCCAACAAACTATGGTAATGATTATAGGTGATTGTAAGTTGTAATTAAGCCTACTTGATAATCTGAATGGTATATATGAGAGGTCAAGTTGCAAATTTTAAGTGTGATGAATTTGATGTGATATGAATGCGAAGGTGGACTGATTATTGTGAGAGTGAATTTTGAAGGATGATCAAAGATCATTGAGGAGCAACAAATCTATATTTGATCAAGGAGGATCTAATGGTGTAGAATAGAGATCTATAATCAGCAAATTTAGTTGCATCTTATTCAGGTCATTTCATTGTTAATTTCTAACCATTATAGTAGTGATTCCAAAATCTCTTGATAGAGTTGGTTTAACAGCCATTTTGTAAATCCTCTAACAAGGTGGACAGTTCCATTGAATTGTTCTAAAGACCTCTAGCAAGGCCACTCCTAATAGGGTGAATAAATCCTCTAACAGGGTCACCTAATAGTGTGTTTTGTAAACCTTTAACAATGTTGGCTCCTAACAGGGCTCACTTCAGAAGAGTGAAAATCAGTACCTAGTCACTTGGTGGTTTTTCCCCTATTGGGTTTCCATGTCAAATATGGTGTCTCTTGTGTTCATGTTATTTACTTTTGCTTGCATGTTAATAATTATGAATTCTTAAAGATAAGTAACAAGTTAATCTATCGAGTTATAACATTTTTGTGAATGTTTATTGAGTGACAACAGTAAGTAACTTGTTTGACATCTAAGGGATCTGTGGATTTGTTTTTGTGGTAACTTATTCACTACCCCCCCCCCCCCCCCTTCTCAATTACTCCATCTACATTTCCAACAAGTTCAACTCCAAGAAATGCATAAAGAATCTTGAGATCCCATTTTTAGAGCTTCCAGAGACTTCCAAGTCATCTCACAACTTCCTTCTTCTTATCTTCTTATTCTTTTGTTCTTTTAAGTCATGTAAAGGCTCATGCACCCAATAATAAATATAAACAAGGGTGGAGACCTACTTAGCACCATTTAGGGCCTGTTTGTTTGTTGGAATAGGAATAGGAATAGGAAATATATTCTTTGTTTGGTACCCCAAATCGGAATAGGGAATAAGCAAACATATTCCAAATTTTCCCCTAGAATGAGCATATGTCCATTCTAAAAAATAGTTGTTATTGGAATGGGTCATTCCTATTCCCAATCTAAAAAAATTTGTTCAATTTTTAAAAAAAAATTAAAAATGTTTTTTTTTTTTTTTAATTCTAACATTTTATTTTTTTTTAAAATTTATATCATTTTTTATTATATCTATTTGTTTAAAAAAATGAAATAAATTATATTTCTCATTAATTTCAATGAGTAAAATAAACTTTGATGATGTAAGCAGAGGTAATACTGGTGTCAGCAAAATTAGTGTAGTGATTAGAAACGATAAGGGTGAATTATTGGGAGGAATTGCCAAGCATCTAACAATGTGGCAAAGATAGCAGCGCTAGAAGCTGGGTTGGATTGGTGTCCATCTAACAACCAACTAAAAGTAGTAATTGAGGGCAATTTGCAAGTTATCATAAATGGGATAGCAAATTTTTCGCTGCAAAATTGGAAGTTTTCTAGTTGACCCCTCAAGTTAAAATCGCATCTATGGAGATTGATAGACTATAAAGTACAACACATCTTCAGGGAGGGAAATCATGTGGTAAATAGACTGGTAAATATGCACATTGAATGTGGTTTTATCCTATGTTTTGACAAAACTATATACATCCCAGAAGATTTGAACAATCTTATCTATGCAGAAGCTAACAGATCAAGGATTGGATGATTTTTTTGCTAGCACGAGCAAGATTTGGTTGCCTGTGAGAGGGGTGATAACAGAGTATGTTAGGCTCTATTTCTAGCTTTGTGTGTCAAAGTGCAGTGTTAAGAGATTCTACAGTGCAAAAAATTTGGAAGCTTTGGTTATATTATGCTTCTCTTAGATAGACATATGGATCGACTCAGACATATATGCGGAGGAGAAACATGGCAACAATTATGGGCATTCATTATAAATGCATTTAGGAGGTGGAAATCAAGGAAATGGAAAATTCACAACTGCAACATATATTCCCTAAAGCCAATGAAAGGGATAGGGCATTCATCATTTTGATTTTAGGGGCTGAACAGTAGTCAAACTCCCATGTTCATGATGGAAAGATGTTGCATTATCTTTTTCTGCCTATCATTCAAGTTATTGATCACCCTGCTTTTGTAAATAGTATGGTTAGAAGAATGATAGCAAATGAGCTATTTGAATAGATGACTATGGCCTTAGATCGGATGGACACCAATCTTTCTAGGGGGTTACTGAAGACCTTATTTGCTCCAAAAGATGAGAAGAAGAAAAAGCTTATGAAGAAAGCTTGGAAGATTTATAAGAAATGTGTAGCTAAGGATTACAATATGGGAAAATTTGTGTCTTTGTGTAATTAGAATGAGGGAATTTTTCCTATTGATGTTGTAGCTAGGCTGACCTCAATTGGTGAGGGGATTGGATACCTCTTTCACTAAAGGATCTGGTTTGTATTGGAGGCTTTAGTGTAAATCTTTTGTAATTGTCTCTTTGGTTTTAATGTAATGGGCACTTCCCCCTAAGCAAAGCTTACCTTTAAAAAAAAAATTGAAATTTAAAAAATGAAAATAAATTAACCTTTTTACCATTATTGAAAAAATTAACCAAAAAAAAAAATTAAAACAAAAAACTTTAAGGGAATTATTTTTAAAAATACAAAAGTTAACCTTATTCTTATTCCATTTTTGAACAACCAAACAAGGGAGTAAGATATTGCCAATCAAATACCAGGTTAACCAAACAAGAATGGGATTGTTCTTTTCCATTCCCATTCCACATTTCCATTCCTATTCTAATTTTCCATTCTAGTTTTCTATTCCTATACCGACAAACAAACGGGCCCTTAGAGAGTCATTTTTTATATAATTAGATTTTTTTAATTAATTTTTACCATAAGTTTGCATTTAAAGAGCTCTCACTCCAAACACAAAGGGAGGAGATGAATTCTTATAAATACATGGATGTAATATGTACTCCACGCCATTATTTTGATGCAATAATATATGTTATTGGTTCTCTCATTTTGAGTGTAGTAAATCTTGTTAGAGTGTGCTATTTTTGTGAATGCATGTTCATGAATAATAATGGAGCCAATGGTTTTATTGTATTGTTATGATTGTGCGACCTTTTAGTTTTGGTGTTTTCCTTTTGTTAATGAATTATATTGTTGTGATGAATTGGAGAAAGGATCATCTTTTTTCTTACATAGCATCTTGTCTTGCATGAGCACACTCTTTGTGGCCTCATGATTTGACGAAACATGAAACATCTTTTAGTTTATATTGTGTTCACATCAATGATTCTATCAATGGAGTTGAGGCGACACTGCTCCTAATTTCATTGGTTTCCTACCTGATCCTTTTGATAATTTAATTCATAGATGTGTTGTTACCTTAGTTTATGTCCATTAGGAATTTCCCTTTCAAGTCATTTGCTTTAATCTCTCATTACTCTATCTTTGTATTTTCTTTTCTAACACTTGTTTAAAAATAAGAATTCATATAGTTGCATCGATAAACTGCATTCATCATAAAACATAAAATACAAAAATATATCTCTTTTTATGGTTACATTTCAAACAACAATAGATTGTCCAAGATTGGTTTGAATAAGCAAAGGCCTCCTTGTGAACATACACATTTATCTTCAATTGAGTGAGCCCAGTAGGTTGCAAAACCACCCGGAACCTTGGAGTTGGTCCTTGATCAGCTTTTCAAGAGAGCAATTCGAAAGGATCCCTATTGGTTAGCATCTTGCAAAATGACAGCTCAATAGAAGTGGTGCTAGAAAGAGGACCTGAAACCATTCAGATAAGGAAAATAAGTTGATGCTTGAAAATTATACAATTTTTGAAAGTTCAGAAAAAAAAATTGTCCAACATTATCAGAAGGTGTACAGGTGCATTGTTTTGAAGAGGTGTGCTTTTCTGGAATTGATGCAAACTAGAATATCTTGATCCACCATCTCTATTTTAGCAATTTTTACGATCTTCACCTGGTGGACATGAGTTCTTAGAACTCAGTCATTTTTGCAAGCCTTGTAGTGATAAAGGATTACCAAGAATTCTTCCACTCTAGTTCTAAATCTTGTCATCTTTAGTTTCACCTCATAACCAACCACCACCTATCATTCCACCTAATCCTCCACCAATGGCCCTTTTTGCAAATGTTGTAGATTTACCAATCAACTTGCAAGGTGCACTCAATGACCTTCCCAAGAATCTTGATAAATTTTGCACAAGGTTCATCTATAAAGAAAATGAATAGCTAAGGATCATATCAAGGTATTCAAAGAAATATGTAATTGAAAACATATTCAACAAGAGAATTCGGTCCTCCATGTATTCTCATACACATTGGGAGAAGTTGTCTTCACCTGGTACATGAATTTACCACTAGGATGTATTTAAAACTGGGCTGCCTTTGAAAAATTGTTCCTCGATCAATTCAAAACATTCATCAACCTGGTCATGATACATCATTGGTTTATATCAATCAAGAGGGATCCAGTGGAGACTATTTCATGTTTCAATCATCACTTTCACATGGCATACCACAAGTTGGAAACACTTTGGACCGTACCGATTGAAGTTTTAATCCATATCTATCTTAATGCTATAGACTAACTCACTATTATCTTCCTAAGGAGAGTACCTAAAAATATTGATACACTAAACAAAGTATTTGAAGAAGCAATCACCTTTACTAAACAATCCAATCCTAATGGAGGAGGATTGATGGTTCTAGCCCAAGCTAGTACAAAAGTACCAACATATCCTATTGAGGCATAAGTGATGCCTAGTAAATTCACTTCATTGACTCTAATTCCACTACAACAAGCACTAGATGTACCGGTTCCAACCATAACTTACCCAGGATATGAACCTCCAAAAGCTTCTTTCATTGAGCAAAAGGCAGCAACATCCACTGAAGCAGAAAATAATGTTACAACTGAGATTGGCCAAATGAAGAAGACTATGTCTTAGATTATCAACAAGCTAACCCATTTGAGGTTGTTGCAAGGCAGAATAAAAACTTTCAAAGAATGAATGCAAGCCCTTATAATAACAATCATGGTCATAATCACAACAATAATTTCAATGGAAACAACAATACAGGGAATAATTTCAATCCTCCAGATCAAAATAACAATTTTCAAAGACATAATCGACAATGGAATACCCATCCAACAATGGAAGTGTCCCTCCAGATAACAAAAATAATGCTCTGTTTGTAGGCATCAATCAATTTGATGCTAGTCAAAACATGCCTAATGATGGTGGCTCATATTTCAATAGAAATCAAGAAGTGAACCAGAATTCACAAGGCAATAACAATAAACCCCCTATGCAGTTCAAAACTATGCTATTAAAATCTTATGATTCTCCACAAAATCCTAAAATGGAAGAACAAATCAATGAAGAATTTACTTTTTCATTCAGTCAAGAATCAGATCCTCAACTAGAAGAGATGTTTTCTTTTTGCAATGACAATAGAAATACTTACAATTTGTGGAACAAAAGGGAACCCATAACAAATGGAATTCTTCTCGCATTGCAACCAATGCCTCCAAATCTAAGAGCTAATAATAATCCAATGCCTACACAAGCACCCTATGTTGGACAAAAAAATCAAAACCAAGGAAATATACCTACGATACTAAAGAATCGTACATGCTCAGCTGAAAAGTATAGTACAATTGAAGATTTAAAAAGAATGAAGGCTAATGTATCCTTGTTTGATACGCTACAAAATTTTCCTAATTAGAGAGAAGCACTCCTAAATACTCTTGATCATAAAAAGGCAATGCCTAATGCAGGCCCTTAGAAGGCAGTATCACAACAAGTTAACAATACTAAGGCGATGCCCACCATGTATAAAGACAAGGCCGAAGTCCCTCCTTTCTTGTTTAGTCTTAGAATTTTTGGGGAAAACCTCCATAATTGTCTTATAGATTCAAGAGCTTCCTGTAATGTCATGCTACTTTCGATAGCTCAAAGGTTGGGAGCCACCCCTCAACATAAAAATTGGATAGTGATCCATCTTCATAAAATGAAAGTAAAAGTTAATAGGGTATTAAAAGATGTTTGAACCAGATTAACTATGGACCCTAGAATTCAAGACATCATAGATGTAAATGTGGTAAAAATTATAGAAACATACAGATTGTTGTTGAGTAGATAATGGACAAGGTTCCTAAGAGGATGGTTCTCAACTAATTTTACTCAACTATGGTTACCTTGTAAAGGGCAGAATAATCAGATCAAGATAGACGATGAGCCAAAGCTAAAGATGATGATCATAGAATACAATGCCCTGAACAAAATAGCATTCCATCACTTAGGCCTAGGTTATTACAAGGTGATGGGTTTTGACATAGCTCCAGTTAAAATAATAGATAATCTAAATAGAGAATCCATGAACCATACCCCAAGAAAAGAGATCGTGACTCAGTTCATAGACAACATGGTTGCAAATTTTCAATACTTAGGAGAAGATGTAGACTCAAATGTTTTGCTCCTTCCATGATTTTGTAGGTTACACAAAGTAAGTCATTTAGAATTTGAGTGCTCACATTTCCAAGAAGAAATTTCTTGGGTATGACTCAAGATAATGCACTTTAAAAAAGGTCAAACTCCAAGTGAGATACAAAAGGAAAATTTAAGTTCCACGTGCATATCTAAAGTCATGAAGAATGATGAAGAGAAAATGGAAGATCTTAATGCATCATATAGTGAAACCTCTTTAGATGTTGGGGCTTTGTCTTGTCCTCCACTACGGATGATTAAAGTCCTAAGGAGAAGACATTTTGTAAAAGACCAAGGCTGGACCTCAGTAATTGTTCATCCTAAGCCACAAATTGATTAAATCACATAATTGATTGGGGAGATTCAAGATCAACAAGAGAAATGGATAACCCCATATCAAAGGTAAAAAATGGAAACTCACCAAGTCCATCGCATGAAAGATTGCAATAGATCCCTAAGAAAAAGTCCTTCAAAGTTCAAGTGAAAGTAAAGCTTCAAAAAAATAAACACAAGTCCAAAAAGTCCAAAGAACAACCAATTTAAACACTCAAGTTTGATGGCTCTAAATGAAAATTAGGAGCTAGTGCAGGTATTGAAATAATTAATCCCAAAGCTAGGTCATTTTATGATGCATATCATTTACAATTTAGATGTACTAAAAATGTTTCAGACTATGAAGTCTTGATCCGTGGACTTCTCTTTGCATTACAGAAGGACATCAAAGCTTTCATAATTGAAGGAGACTCTTAATTGGTGATTAGACAGGTTAAATCAATCTACTCTTGTAATAATAGAAGACTAATTTCTTACTAAAAAAGAGTTTGGGACTTCATGGAAGATTTTGAGGACCTAAACATAAGGTCCATCCTGAGGAGGAGAAACATGGTAGCTAATGCCCTTGAAATTTCAGCCAATGCATTATAACTCATTGAAAGAAAAAAACTCAAAAGGTTTTTGGTTGAATTGGTGACTTCTTCATCTATCCCAAACAATACTACTAACTTCCAAGTCTTCTAGGATTACTAGCATATTCTTGAGTTCATTATGTGCAATGGTTTTTTCAAAGGACAATAGATTGATGATACTCCCAATGATACTCCTAAGGATGATAAACTAGAAGATGAATATGGGATTATAAATTTCAAAACCAATACTATTTCTAAGGGGATGGTAGAGTTGGAATGTATCTTTGATTGAGATGAATCAGCACATAGTAAAAGAACTGTTGACAAAAAAAGAGATTGGAGAATGTGGTTCATATAATCCAGGCATAGAAGAAGACCCTAAGTAGGTGAGAAGTGGAAAGGCATGTAATCCTCAAGAATGAGAAAATATGCTTCAATTTCTTATTTAATACAAAGATGTCATAGCATGGAGTTATGAATAACTCAAGATGTATGATCCTAAAATCATCACTCATGACATTCTATTGAATCCTAATGCCAAACATTTTCGTCAAAGATAGAGACTAATGAATCCCATTATTAAACCATTAATAATAAAAGAGGTCAAGGAGTTTCTTGATGCTAAAATTATTTTTCCAAACTGACATTCTACATAGGTTGCTAACTTGGTTCCAATAAGGAAAAAGATTGGAGAAATTTGCCTTTGTGTGGATTTGTGAAATCTAAACCTAGCATCCCAGAAGGATAACTACCCTTTTCCCTCATTAGATGAGGTACCATGGATTGTAATTGTATCCAAAATGATGTCTTTTCTAGACAGATATTCAAGATACAACCAAGTGATGGTAGATGAGGAAGACAGGTTAAAGACTGCATTTACAATGAAATGGGGAACCTTTGCATATAGGAGAATACCCTTTGGGTTAATCAATACATGAGTTAAATTTTAGAGAGCGATGCCTAAAGCATTAAAGAGGCTAATCAATAAATGTATAGTGATCTATATGGATGACCTAACAATCTTTTCAAAAGATCAGATTACTCATATTTATGATTTGAGATAAGCTTTCAACGGATGTCAAAGATATGGCATATCTCTTAATCCTAAGAAGTTTTCATTTGGGGTTACCATAGGAAAACTTTTGAGTCACATTATTTCTGAAGTTAGGATATCCATTGATCCTGAAAGGGTAGAAGCTATTCTAAAGTTGTCACCTCCTTGTAGTCACAAAAAGCTTAAATCTTTCTTTGGGAAGATTAACTTTGTGAGAAAGTTCATCAGTGGGTTCACTAAAATAGTTTGTCCCCTCAATGACTTGCTGAAGAAAGGAGAAAAGATATAATGGGTTGTTCAGATAAAGAAATTTTTTGAAGATATCAAAGTAGTTATCTCCATGACTCTAGTACTTGTAAATCTCGATTATGACTTGCCTTTCAAAATCTATTATTTTGCTTTGAAACACTCACGTGCAAAGATTCTCACTCAAAAGAAAGACAAATAAGATGAGGGACCTATCACATTCATGAGTTGTCTACTAAAAATTTTTAAATTGAACTATTCCAATCTTGACAAACAATCTTTTGCCCTGATAAAGGAAATCAAGAAATTTTTTCATTACATACTTAGGAGTAAGGTATATGCTATTGTGTCAAATCCTATAGTCAAATCATTACTAATGTAGAATGAACTAGGCAAAAGGAGAGGAAAATGGATGGTCATATTTCAAGAGTTAGATTTGGAAATTCAACCAATAAATCTGGTGAGAGGACAAGGGATGACCAAGATGATAGCTAACAATGAGATTAATACTGATAATGAGATTATATTTGATGATGAAACCAAGACTAATAATGAATAAAGGATCATAGTGTCTCAAGTAGACATGAACACAGGAATAATCACAGATGTTTGGTATCAAGATATCGTCTACTATCTCTTACATAATCAATACCTTAACTGGATGAATAGTTCCCAACACAAAGGACTGAAGATGAAATATGAATCCTATATGCTTCAAGATTGGAAACTTTATAAAATAAAATATGAAGGAAATTATTTGAAGTATTTAGGACATGAGGAAGAAAAAGAGATATTAGAACAATACCATGATAAGTATGGCATAGGAAATGGATCAATAGAGGCTACGACCCATATGATTTTGAGATCAGGTTACTTTTGGCCTACAATTTTCAAGGACACATTTGAACATGTACACTCTTGCCACACTTGTCAAACATTTTCCAATAGGGAGAGACATCTAGCTATGCCACTACAACCAATATTTGAGGTATGCCCAAGTGGGGGCTGGAATATGGACTAGTGAACCCACCATCATCTACTAGACATTTTTTTTTCCTCATAGTTATAGACTATTACACATGCTGGACCAAAGCTGAAACTTTTCAAAATTGCACGGCAAAAGTGTTTATTGATTTCTCGGAAGAGCACATTGTCATTTCTTGGAAGAGCACATTGTCACTAGGTTTGGAATGTTATTCTTCCTTGTATGCGATAATGGGTCAAATTTTGTGTTGATTTTTCTTACTCAATGAGCATTAGATAATCAAGTTATAATCAAGTTCTCATATAATTACTATCCCAAGTGAACGATGTGGTTGAGTCCACCAATAAGAACTTGATCACAATGATAAAGCGCTTGCTAAAGGAGAACCCAAAAGATTGGCACACTCAGCTGAAACATGCATTATGGATGGACAGAGTTAGGATTCAGAACACCTTGGGAACATCCCCATATCTACCCATCTACAAATAGGAACCAATATTCCCACTTAATCTTAGGATTTCGGTGTTAAAATTCATGAGAGGTAATGTTGAGGATGCTAAAAAAGTTCAAATCAGGTTGATAAATCTCTTGGAATTGGATGAGAAAAAGATAAATGCTTTAGAGCATATGGAAAAACATCAAGCTATCATTAAACATTGGTTCAAAAAGCAAGCCACAATAAAATCCTTTAGAATCTTTGACCTTGTTCTCTTATAGGACAAGGAAAAATAAAAACTAGTTAGTCACACTAAGTTGGAACACTTGTGGATTGGCCCTTATCAGATTGCGAATATTTTGGGAGAAAATACCTTTAGGCTAAGTTCTTTACAAGGGGAATTGGTCTCATTTCCAGTCAATGGCTAGTTTCTAAAACATTATTTTGAGGCCTAAAAGTGGAAAACATTTCAAAAATTAAAATTAAATTTATTTATTTTTTTAAATTACTTTTTGCGTGTTTGTTTACTTTCATGTGTGTTTACTTAATGCAACTGTGTTTATGTTCAGTTGTGTATTTTCTTTTAAAGTTGCATTTGTCTTTTCTTGTCAGTCCAGGGTTTAGGTGCAAATAAGACTCTTTCTCGATGCATTTAATAGATCACTCCATTTGGTTTTGACTTTAGAGAAGAGGTATTTTTTTGTGAAAGCATTCAGATGATTTTGTTTCTTGTACCAACTAAAAATAGGTGTTAATGGCAGCTGTAGAGGATTTCTAGTTTTAAAATTAGAATCACAGATTGATAGCTCTCAACACTTTACAAATTTAAGAATTGATTATCTTGGTGATTTTTGAATCTAGGTTGACAATAGCAAGGGATAATTCAAAACTTGTCGGTCCAAACAAAGGGTTTCTTCAAATGAATTGCCAAGATAGCTATTTGGCATGAGAGTTTCCCAAAAGTTCATTAAAAGAGGAACACAAGAGTTATCAAACTAAAGAAAAAATCTAGAAAATAACACCAATGCCTTGGCCATACAGTGTAAGCATGGTCAGGGTAGGAATGAAAGAAAAAGAAGTACAAGAGGTGTTAAGTCTAAAGATTATAGATGATACTGAAGGGTAACTAGATAAAGGGATATGCACTCCAAATGGCTATCTTATTTTATACAAAAATCTTTGAGGAAGAATCAAATGGAAATACGTGAGCTCTGTGAAGCAAATCAAAAGGGATTACCAAAGACTAAAAAAAAAGAAATTATAACTTACCAAGAGCCCTTAGAATGAATTCTCTCACATGGTCAGGTAGTGATTGACAAATAGGGTTTTATGAGGATTCCTGATGAATGAACTAGTGGAGCCAAATATTTCCTCCAAGTTGTTGGATACTCATGATAGATACACCTCAAGACATCAAAAGAAATGAATACGCTAAATGCACATTGAGCTTGAAGATTCAAGATTTTAAAGTTTTAACTACCAAGGGACTTGAAAGTTTCTTGAAATTTTTAAAATTTAGTTGTCACTTGACATATGTCAAAAGAATTCTTTTTGGTGAAGAAATGCCTTTCTCATTTCTTCCTTTTTGTTAGGGCTATTTGTTGTGGTTTCACAATGCACACCCAATTTTCGTCTAGAAAATGGGGACCCCCTAGTTTTAAAATCCCTTCTAAGGCTTCTAGTTTGAAGCCCTGATCATTTTGGACCCTCCTTTGGGTCTTAGTCAAACCTTGGTCTTTGACTGGGAGGGTTCAAGCAATCGGATACATATAAAAAATGAGACTTGAGAAGGAAATGGTCATCTCTGGAAAATATGTACACATACGCACCTTTAAGAGGTGTGCATATGCACACCCCTTCCAAGTTTGCATCTCCTTGAGCCCTATATAAGGCCCCGAGCCCTCCCTCTTACCTCACTTCTCTCTACACTCCCTCCTTTGACCGCACCTCTAAAACTTCATGTAACTCTTCTCCCATTGTATCAATGCAAAAAAAAAGGTCTGCACCTTTACACATTTCAAAAAACTTAAAAACTAAAACAACTAAAAAACTAACCTAAGGACTTCAATGAGGTGCACACATGCATACCCCCATGAGATGTGGATGTACACACCTCCACACACAAAAAAGATAGACGTTTCCCCCCATTGCACTGCACATTGCACATGTGCACATGTGTGCAACTACACAAAATAGTCATTTCAAGACTATTAAGGCACACTAGTATACCTTTAAGGGTGTGCTAGGTGCCCTCAGTTACACATCCTGCCTTTCTAGGGGGAGAATCTACATTTTGACTTGTTTTTTGCTTCATTTTGATGATAATCTAAGTCTTGTTGAAGTTCACTTTTGCCTTCTGACTAATGTTTGCCTCTTTTGTGCAGATCAAAGGGCATCCTTTTCATCTTCCATGGTGGAGAAGATAGCACCAAAACCTGTTGCTTTCAAGTATCAAGGAGCCCTAAAGAAGTCACAATTCTAGGATAGGCATGCAGAAATCTGAGACACAGAGCTAGGACACATTAACTGGAATGTATTCCTTATAATCTGCAATAAATCAAGGGAAAGGTCTACAATGGTATCTTCTTTAATCTGGTCTAGGATCGTAAATACAACATCTCACCCCACAGCAGTTCAATCCTTAGAACTAATAATGACACTAGTAGATCACTATGTGATTGAGGAAAAGGTCATAAAGAGAATAATTAGAGAGATAGTCCTAGATCTCCAACCTTGAAACATATAGAAATTATTTCACCTTTCAAGGGAAGGTCAATACCTATTGGTTTCATATGATGGGTCAGAATTTTGGTATAAAGATAATGAGAAAGAGGTGAAGTAACTAGTGCAGTCCTCATTCCTAATCAACATGACACCTTTGGGGTGAAGAGTAGGCAAGGTGGATATGACCAAAGGATACATGAAAGAAGACATTGGATACATGATTGTCCTCCTAAGCAGAGTTATGGGTCTTCCTACAATAGGACACCTTCAAAAATGGATGATTCATCTTATTGAAACCATAAGGACCGTGAAGATACCCATTGATTGGATGACCATCCTAAGTGATAACTTGGATGAGCAGCTAATCATTATCAAAGTAGACATTGCTTTTACATGACATCATACATGGTGTACTTTATAGTGGCTAGAACCACATATTATCCAGGACTATATAGAAAGGGAAGCATGCAAGATGCAAATGCTTGGCCCTATGTTGTATACCCATAATTGGTAAAAAAGAAGCTCTCATTGTAGAGTGTGGAATGCAGTATGGTTAATGATAGATTCATCTTTTTCGTCATTAGATTCATTGAAGGTGATTGTGCAAAGAGAATATCACTAAAGGTGGTATCCAGAATCATAGAGATAGGTGCATACTACATTTAATTAAAAATCTTCACATATCATCTGGTAACCAATACTTTTTTATGCCCCAAGAAGCTTCCAAAACATCCCTCAGACAAGCTCATGCTCCTAGAGATAGCTTGGCAACTCACTTCTTCTTATGACAAAGTGAGGAAACAACATAAGAAGACATGGGTCTGGCCAATTACAATCAGTGCATTCGAGGTGAAGCATAAACAAGGCATTGCCAACTTTGACCCTCAATGTGATCAATATCCCTTAGAAGAATATAACTCCCCTTGCCCATTCTTTGATAACATTTGGATGGTTTAGCATCTGGCAGGGAAATAGTTTGTACATGTTGATTCGTTAGAAGATTACTGGATGAATGCAATAGATAACTATGATATCTCTATAAGGGATTATTGTAGGATTTGTCCATACCTAACAAAAAATGTGCTAAAGATTAAGATTCCTCTCAAGTCCATGGAAAATGATGTACCAAAAGTTATCGATCCTTTATACAATAGAAATAAAATCTACAATATGTCTATCATGAATGTAGAGATAAGGCACGAGGAAAATAATGGCATAGATCAATGGGCAAGGCATATAATTGAACTAAAAAGGGAATGGAACTAGAAGCCATTTCAAATGGATCTAATTCCTCAAACCATATCTCTACAAGCCACAACAAAGCCTATCAAAGTTAAAGGTGCAAAAGTCACCATACCAACCTACCTCGCTCAATCCCCAGTAAGGTTGGAAATGGTACATCAAAATGAGTGAGAGGTCAAGTACTTAGAGTCTAATAAGGGCATGAAGAGGAAGAGGGCACCCCCTAGGGAAAAGAGATAATCGACTGAGGCCCAAACAACACTAGCTCAATGGGAGAAAGTTGAGCCTCAAGAAAAGCTATCAAAATAGGCACAGCCATAACTGTGGGAGGAGGATCAAATAGAGGGTCCCACCTTTAACAACTATAGAGGAAGAATCTTCCTCCTTAGCTCCAAAGAGATAAATGACAAACAACTTGTGAGATTGTGGTGATTGATCAGGAAAGTACTGTACATACTTCATAAATAGTGGGGTTCGAGGCATCGCCCCGAAAAAAAATAATTTGGAAGTAGCCGACATGGTAGCCGACATATTATGGCCGACATATGGCCGACATGTTATAACCCTAAAGTGGTTTAATACTTGTATAAAAGGGTTTAGGGTTGGGTATTTTTCATAATGTTGTGATGCGAAATTGGTTCTTGCGACGGTATTGAGCTGTAAGGGATTACGGATTGTAATCAGGTTGTAGTCACTGGATTGTAATAAGATCGGACTTGCTGTTTGGTGGATGTAGCCCAGGGATTGGGTGAACCATGTTAAATCTTGGTGCCTTGTGTTCATTTCTATGTGTTCTATTATTTTCTATTATTGGTTATATTTGCATGTAGTTTTTATTTCTGTCTGTGGTTTATCCTAACACAACTATGGTGGGTACACAGAAGAGAAGATAAAAGACAAAGAATACTCCATCTGTTGACTTGGTGGTTAGTACCTCCTTTAGGGTTCATGACATGGCTTAACTACCTCTCATGGATCTAGGTAAGTTAGGTGTTTGTGACATTCATTGATAGCTCAAGCTTTTGGCACACTGGCAAACATACCAACAATTGGTATCAGAGCCTTGGGTCATAGGTTCAAATCTTGGGAGGTCTCCTTCATTTTGTCGGTGTGGAACCCTCGGTATTGAGGGGGAGATTTTTGATTTGGTGGTCAGCACCTCCTTCAAGGTTTGCAACATGGATTAACTGCCTCTCATAGATCTAGGTAAGTCTAGTGTTTGTGACATTCATTGATAGCTCAAGCTTTTGGTGTAATGGAAAACATACCAACTCCATCCCCATATTTTTCAAAAACCATCCCAAAAGCCAAGGATTAAGAAGGGGAACAAACAGAGTTTGTCCCCTTAAGCTAGAGAACCCACTCGGCCAAAGCTGCAAATGAAGAGAGGAGAAGAAGTTCTACACAAATACCTCCATCTTCTCCAAGAGAGCCTATCCAAGTATCAACTTCAGAAGATAAAAAACAAGAGTGCATAGTAGAGATGGAGAGTGAAGCAACTAATGTCTTCAACCTCTTGGACTTTGATTTTATGTCACTAGGCACTGATATGGTGGGAGAGAAGGTTAGAGATACTCCCATGAGCATAAGAAAATGAGCTACTCAAAGGCTACCTGAATTAAGTAGTGGGTCCTATTGACCTACACAATCTAGAGGTTTTCCTTGGAGCTACACTAGGAAGAAAGAAGTCAAGAACATAGCTGGACTCATTTTGGAGGCATCTCAACAATGGCATGATAGTTTTGAAAAAAGGGGAGTGTAGATAATAAAGGATAATTTGAACATATTGCACCATATCCAGTCAAGTGTCGATAAGTTGGCTTGATAGTGAACCAAGATTTTGGGTTGATGGATGAAGTACATACCTAGGCCAAGGACCTACAACCATTAAGATCAATAAAGGGTTAGAGGTATTGGATGCTTATGGAGGTATATATTATAGAGGATCTAGATAAGCTCAATGATTGGATTGAGAAAATATCGATAGGAAACAAAGTAATGGAGGGATTGCACTACAAGATCCAAGGGATTAGGGACAAACCTCAAGAGAAAGTTTTGGAAGTGAAAAATGAATATAACTCCACTTGCCTTGAGATTTTTGAAGATGAGTCTAAAACCAAGCTTTTTGCACTATAATCAGTAGTCCAATAGTTTAGAGGAACATTCAAACAAGCTTCATCAAAAGATGACATCAGACAAGATTTCAAAACTAAAGAAGCACTGTTGGAACTAGACACCAAGCTTAGGGATTTTGTAGAGACAAGAATAGAAATTAGTAACTACCAACAAGTAGTGAAGAATAAGTATGAGGCTTTAGATTTAGGAAGCTACTCTAATAGTAGAGATTATTGAGAAATTCAACAATAAACATCCAACCACCATTTTGATCTAAAGGAGAAGAAAACTTAGATGTTGGAAATTCAATTTTGAAACTTCAAAGATTTTTTGGATTTTTGAAACCTATGACCAAGGTGTGCAAGTGTGCAGGTGCACTTTTCACAGAGGTGCATTGCCAATTACTATTTTAGAGCATTCAATGCATCGGAAACACATTTTTATGGTAGTTCAACTCCAAGAAACACCTAGAGAAGCTTGAGATCCCGTTTTTAGAGCTTCCAAAGACTTCCAAATCATCTCATAGCTTCCTTCTTCTTATCTTCTTATTCTTTTGTTGTTTCAAGACATGTAAAGGCTCATGCACCCATTAATAGATATAAACAAGGGTGGAGACCTACTTTGTAATGTTGCCATATTTTTAGCACCTTAGTGGAAATCTTAGCCTTTATATTCTCTGAAGGCTAAGTGGAGAAATAACAAGAAATTGATTAAATTAATTTCTTATAAATTCATTAAATAAATTAAAATTAAAAGGTGACTTTATATTTAATTAATTTAATTTTCTAGAAGCACAACTAATTATTATATTAGAAAGGGGGAAGCTTCTAGAGAGTATATTGTCTAGAAGTACAACTAATTATTGCCTTGGAAAGGGGGGAGCTTCTAGAGATTGAAATTAAATAATATTTTATTTCCTTCTAGAAGGGCGAAGGAAAAAGAATAAATAGAGGCAAGAGCTTCATTGTTAAGCATCTGATTATGTGAATTGCATTTGATATGAACTTGGGAGAAGAGACTAAGGGTTTCTTATTTTCGTTAGTCATTGGAGAGCATCAATTCTTCACTATTGCAACTATTTGAGGTGGTGAAATATCCACTGAATTTGGCATTCAGGAGAGCTTCATTCTAGAGTTATATTTGTGTTTAAATCATAAAGTACATTTATTGTTGGCTGCTAAGTGACACTGCTACAGTGATTTGCAATAGGAAATTCATATTTAGGGAGCAATTCTAAAGCTTTGCAAACTGTTTGATGAAATGACAAAAAATTGAGAATAATTTGGTGTTTTACAAAGTTATAATTGGTTGGGGTTATTACATTGGTATTAGAGCTAAATCCTTTCATCCTAAGGGTTTAGCAATCACATGCAACCACCTGGGGTTGACTCTCACAGATTTTACACTCCCAAGTTTTGGTTGACAGAGAAAAAAAATTTAACAGGTAGCTAGACACCATGGGTGATAGGAAAGAGCGTAGCTTGCCAAGAGACAATAGGAATGAGAATCTATAAAAAAAGAAAATTTTATAGAGTAATGGTTAAAGGACAAGAGCAAATGGCTTAGGCTTTGTAGGCACTCAACACCATAGTTGAGCACATGAACCCATAGGATAGATGAAATCAGAAATAAGAGGATAATAGGAGAATAGTGGGATCACCTATAGCTCATAGAACTCTTTCCAAAATAGCAGATAGTCCCACACATCCTACCTTTGTTAGAGAGGAACTAGTACAAGAGCTAGCAGAGGAAGATGAGGATGGGATATCTGTAGGTATCCTTATGGCTTCTAATGATGAATGGGGATTATTGGCACTGCAGGTATAAGAGAGAATGACTTTTGAGAGGTTTGTGAACAAAAGATGAGAACACTACCATGCAGTCAGACAGAATAGGAGACCTCGTGGCAAGGATAATGAATTAAAGTAGGCTACAAGGAAGCTTTCCTTGACTACATTTGATGGGAGTAGCAAAATGATAGCACAAACTTGGATTCACAAGTCTGATACCTTCTTAGCACTAAGACCTATGACAGAAGTAGAGGTAATGAAATATGCCATGCTACAATTAGAGGGAGTTGCACATGATTGGTGGTACCATCAAATGGTTACCCTTCAACATAACCAAGTGACTTCATATCAAGACTTTGTGGATGGGTTGGTAGAGAGGTTTGATAAGAAGGATCTAGAAGTCAACTTCAGAGAGTTGGCATAGTTGAAATAGATAGGCGGATTGGAGTATTTCATTAGTGACTTTCAGGGGCTATCTATTATGGTGCTAGATATATCAGATGGGAGATTGGTTGTTTTATTCACTGAGGGATTATCCAAACAACTGAAGGGCTGGGTAAAAGCCTTTGATCCATTCAATTTGCAAGAAGTGATTAAGAAGGCTAGAGTTATGGAACAAGAAACATTAGTAAATAAGTTTCAGTCAAAGGGTGTATCATCTAGCAAAGACAAACCATTCTTAAAGAAGCCTGAGAGGAATGAAACAAAGGCTAAAAATAAAGATAAATCATTTGCTCCTTTGGATAGAGAGACATTGAATGATTTAAGGAAGAAAAAACTTTGTTTTTATTGTAAAGGACCCTATGACATGAACCATGACTATCCTTTGAGACCAAAGGGGAAAGCAAACAGGGTTATGTGGGCTTATTATGAGGATTTTGATTTTGAAAATTTATACCAGCAATCTAAAAATGAGGAATCAATTGAACAAAATGAAGGCATAGATGATATAGGTGATGAGAAGACAAAGGGTAGACTTAAGGAGGCCTGTCTCACTAGTGTACAACAAGAGGGATCATTTAGGATGAGAGGAGTATTGGTTGGTTAGTAAGTTATTACTTTGCCTAATACAGGTGCTACTCACAATTTTATTGATTCCAGATTGATTGAGAGGTGTGGGACATAGATAGAGCAATTTGAGGGTCTCAGAGTGAGGGTACCTAATGGCTACATCCCCAAATGTGACAAGAAGATTACAGATCTACCCCTAAATATCAATAATTTTGATTTCAAAGCAGATATTTATGTTGTTAACATGGATGATATAGATTTGGTCTTGGGTATGACTTGGTTACATGATATAGGGGATTTCACTCTCAATTTAAGAGATATGGAGATGAAGTTTTAGTCAGAGGGGAAGAACCATATACTTAAGACCATTCATGATAGTGAGTTTAGGATGATGTCTTGTAGATGCATCGAGAGCTTGTTGAGATATGACCAGGTTGAGTGGGTAGCCCGTTGCACTTTAATGCCATCATAGGGGCAGAAAAAATTAGAATATCACCCAAACATATAGGAATTGAGAATCAAGCACTACAAGGTTTTCAATGAAATATCACTAGGTAGACCTCTAGATAGATGTATTGAGCATATTGAGTTAGAGGAGGGTGCTAAACCCATCATGATCACATCCTATAGGCATCCAAATAGATTGAAGGATGAGATCAAGAAAACCATCAAAGAACTACTAGCTATGGGGCACATTAGACCAAGTAAGTTGCCTTTCACTTCTTCTATGGTTTTGGTGAAGAAGAATGATGGAACTCTTAGGATGTGCATAAATTACAGGGTCTCAAACAAGAAGACTATAAAAAATAGGTACCCCATCCCATAGATTGATGAGTTATTAGATGAGTTACATGGAGCATGTTTCTTCTCCAAAATTGATTTGAGATTAGGCTATCATTAGATCTAAATCAAAGAGTATGATATAGAGAAGACAATATTTAGATGTCATTGTGGCCATTTTGAGTTTTTAGTTATGCCATTTGGGCTAATTAATGCTCCAGCTACTTTTTAGTCCACAATGAACAGGCTTTTTCAGCATCAATTGAGGAAATTTGTGTTAGTCTTCTTTGATGAAATCTTGGTGTATAATAGGACATGGGATGAGCATCTGCAGCACTTAGACATTGTGTTGAGAATTTTGAGTAGGGAGTCCTTGTATGCAAAGGAGTCTAAATGTGATTTGGGATTATCAAAGTCATTATATTTGGGTCACATTATCAGTGCTAAGGGAGTAAACATGGATCCTGAAAAGATTTGTGTTATTATTAAGTGGACTACTCCAATGAACCTAACATAGTTGAGAGGATTTTTGGGGTTGTGTGGGTTCTACAAGAGGTTTGTTAGTGGATATTCTAGGCATAAAACACCCTTGATAGACTTGATGAGAAAGGGGGCTTTCTTATGGACTCTTGAGGCATAGGAGTGTTTTGATAAATTCAAGGAGTTGATGACTTCTTGTCTAGTACTAGCATTACCAGATTTTAGCAAACCTTTTGATTTGCACTATGATGCATCTAGCAAACGTGTTGGAGCGGTGCTTATGTAGGACAAGCACCCGATTATTTATGAGAGTAGGAAGCTCAAGGGGCTTGAGAGGAGCTTCAGCATTTATGATAAGGAAATTTTGGTCATAATGCATGCTTTGGCCAAATTCAAGTAGTATTTAGTGGGTAGAAAATTCAGCAATAAAAATTGACCACAATAGCCTGAAACATTTCCTAGGGCAGCAAGATCTTAATGACAGGCAACAAAAATGGTTAAGTAAATTACAAGAATATGATTTTGATATTACCTATTTCAAGGGGACATAGAATGTAGTAGCAGATGCCTTTTCATGAGGACCCCACTTGAGCTTAATGACCGATATATCAGAGGATTGAAGACATTTGATCCTTGTAGAGTATGCAAATGATACTTGGGCATTAGGATAGATGGATTAATATAGAATAGTGATTTCACCCTTGTGAATGAGATCATCATTTACAAAGGGCACATATATTTGGTGCTAGGGCCAAAGGTGAAGAGGATGGCATTGAGATTTTATCATGACTCACTTATGGTAGGACATCTAGGTTTTTACAAAACCTACCCACAGATTTGTGAGCTTTTTTTGTGGAAATGGCTCAAAGATGAGGTGTTTAAATATGTTAGAGAGTGTCCTACTTGCCAGAAAAATAAATAGGAGCACTCTTATCTAGCTAGCTTACTTAAGCCACTTCTAATTCTTGATAGGAAGTGGGAGTGTTTATCCATGGATTTCATCATAAGACTGTTGAGAGCCCAGGGTAGAGACTATATATATGTTTTTGTTGATGAGCTTACAAAGTTTTCCCACTTTTTCCCAATCAACACTACATACACTGCTACATAGGTGGAAAATTTATTCTTTAGAGAGGTATTTAGGTTGCATGATTTACCTCGGAGCATCATTAGTGATAGGGATAGTAGGTTTATGAGTCTCTTCTAGTAGGATTTGTTCAGATTGTACATGATAGAGCTCACTTTGAGTACTAGATACCACCCCCAGATAGATGGTTAGACAAAGATAGTGAACAAATGGGTGGAGGGATACCTTAGGAATTACATTGCAGTGCAACAGATGGCTTGGGTTAAGTTGATATATCTATGTGAATATTGTTATAATTCCACTTATCACATGTCTATCCAGATGTTACCATTCATGGCATTATATGGATATGAGGCACCCAATTTAATGGATTTTTTTCTATTAGATAGTAGAGTGCCCAGTATTGGAGATTATTATAGGAGAGCCAAGACATTCTGAAGGCTCTTAAGGATATTATCACTAAGGCACAGAATCAATAGAAGTAGTATGTTGATCAAAAGAGGACTTAGCAAACTTTTGAGGTAGGTGATATGGTGTATGTTATGTTTTAGCCTTATTGCCAGTACACTCTCAAGAAGAGTGGTGCCAAAAAACTTAGCCACATTATTATAGGCCTTTTAGGGTGATCAGGAGAGTTGGAGAGGTGGCTTACAAGTTAGATTTTTTGGCTAAGAGCAGAGTCCATAATATTTTTCATGTGTCATGTCTCAAAAAGGCATTAGGACACTAGATTGTTCCTTCTATAGTGCTTCCACCCTTGGACAATGAGGGGAAATTGGTTTTAGTACTAGAGGTTATCATTAAGTTCAGGGAGAGGAATTTGAGGGGACATACTATCAAGGAGTACTTGGTGAAGTGGAAGGACCTGCTAGTAGAGGATGCCACTTGGGAGAGTGAAGAAATTTTGCAACATCTAGATTTGAGATTGCTTGGGGACAAGCAATTTCAGGAGGGGTAGACTGTAATGTCCCCATATTTTTATCATCTTAGTGGAGTTCTTAGCATTTACATTCTCTAAAGGCTAAGTGGAGAAATAAGGAGAAATTGATTAAATTAATTTCTTATAAACTCATTAAATAAATTAAAATTAAAAGGTAACTTCATATTTATTTTATTTTATTTTATAGAAGCACAACTAATTATTGTATTGGAAAGGGGGAAGCTTCTAGAGAGTGCATTTTCTAGAAGTACAACTAATTATTGGCTTGGAAAGGGGGGAGCTTCTAGAGAGTGAAATTAAATAATATTTTATTTCCTTCTAGAAGGGTGAAGGAAAAAAATAGAGGTAAGAGCTTCATTGTTAAGCATTTCATTATTGTGAATTGCATTTGATATGAACTTGGGAGAAGAAACTAAGGGTTTCTAATTTTAGTTAGCCATTGGAGAGCATCAACTCTTTAGTGTTGCAACCATTTGAGGTGGTGAAATATCCACTGAATTTGGCATTCAAGAGAGCTTCATTCTAGAGTTCTATTTGTGCTTAAATTGGAGAATACATTTATTGTTGGCTGTGACAGTGATTTGCAACAAGAAATCCATATTTAGGGAGAAATTCCAAATGAAGTTATAACTAGTTGGGGTTATTACCTACTTAGCACCATTTAGAGAGTCAGTTTTTATATAATTAGATTTTTTTATTCATTTTTAGCATAAGTTTTCATTTAAAGAGCTCTCACTACAAACGCAAATGGAGGCATTTCTTATAAATACATGGATGTAATATGTACTCTAGGCCATTATTTTGATACAATAATATATGTTATTGATTCTCTTATTCTGAGTGTGGTAAATCTTGTCAAAGTGTGTTATTTTTGTGAATGCATATTCATGAATAATAATGGAGCCAATTATTTTATTGTGTTGTTATGATTGTGCAACCTTTTAGTTCTAGTGTTTTCCTTGTGTTAATGAATTTTGTTGTTGTAATGAATTGGACAAAGGATTATCTTTGTTCTTACATAGCATCTTGTCTCATGTAAGTGCACTCTCTATGGCCTCATGATTCGATGAAACATGAAACTTATTTTGGTTTATATCAAGTTCCCATCAATGATTGCATCAATGGAGTTGAGGAAGCATTGCTCCTAATTTCATTGGTTTCCTACCCAATCGTTTTGATAATTTAATTTGCAGATGTGTTCTTACCTTGGTTTATGTCCATTGTGAATTTCCCTTTCAAGTCATTTTCTTTAATCTCTTGTTACTCTATCTTTTTATTTTATTTTCTAACACTTGGTTAAAAATAGGAATTCATATAGTTGCATCTATAAATTGCATTCATCATAAAATAGAAAATACAAAAATCTATCTCTTTTTGTGGTTACATTTCATACAACAATAGATTGTCCAAGATTTGTTTGAACTAGCAAAGGCCTCCTCATGAACATACCCATTTATGTTCAATTGAGTGAATCTAGTAGGTTTCAAAACCACCTAGAACCTTGGAGTTGGTCCTTGATCAGCATTTCAAGAGAGAGATTTGAAAGGATCCCTGTCGTTCTGCATCGTGCAAAATGACAACTCAAAAAATCCCTAGGAGATCATGGGGATTTTTTGAGTTTCCAAATTGCTTGTTGGGAAGGCTTTGGATCTTCTAGAACTACTTCCAAAATTTGGACCTTTGAAACCTTATTTGGAGGTATTCATAAGACAAAGTCTAGAAACCATAATTCATGTTGTCCACTCTACATCAAGTAGTATCAGAGTGGTAAGAGATTCTAGGAAGTAGCAAAATTTTAGACAAAATAGAAGATGTTGTTGATGAGTTCCCTACAAGGGTCACAATTACATAATTGGCCAAGATACTCAAGGAGCACATGGCAAAAAGTAAGAGGATGGAAGAGAAGATAAGGAAGTTACAAGAAGAAGGAAGAGTTGGCAAGGACATTAAAGATTCTGAGAAAGAACTAAAAGAGGAAGAAGAGGATCATGTAGCAAGGATAGATGGTGACCAAAGAATATTTATTGAATCCTTTGGTAGGGTAGGTAGGAGAGAAAACAAGGCAGAGCTCCTTATATTTTGTGGAAAAATGAATATAAAGGAATGCATAGACTGGATAGAGGTAGTAATGAACTTATTTGAATGTGAGGAAGTTGCAAAGAACTAAGAGGTAAAATTAGCCAAGTCTAAAATGAAGGGGTCTGCTCTTAGTTAGTATAATTTCTTGCAAAATGAAAGTGGAAAATGAAAAGAATATCATAACTACATTGAAGATGATGGTGATAGAGATCAAGAAACAATTTGTCCCAGAAGACTATTAGGTCTATCTGCATAAGAAGTTGTAGAATTTAAGGTAGAAAAACACAGATGTCAATGCCTATACTTCCATAGAATGACTCTTAAAGCCAAGATACCAGAGAGTCAAAAATAGAAGTTAGCAAGGTATTTGAATGGCCTCAAATAAAATATTCAAGATGAGGTTATTTTGTTCAATCTTGAAATGATACATAGATGTTTCCAATTGTCTTTGAAAATATAGAAGAGGAGAATAAAATAATAGAGGAAAGGGTGGAAATTTTAGAGGTACAGGTAGACTCAATGGTAGGGGAACTTCTTTCAAAAGTCAAGAAGATCCTATCAAACAAGGGTAGAAAGGTGAGTCAAGCAGCAAATGTAGCTTCAAAGGAAGAGGACCCAATAATAGAGGTAGATTTGGAGGTAGATGACCAAGTGTTTTCACAAGAAAATGTTTCAACTATAACCAAGTAGGGCATCAATCCTTGAGGTGTCCGGAGAATCTTGGATCTAAAAAATAGGGGGGAGAAAGAAGGCTTTAGTTGACTCAAGAAGAAGATGGCAATAGTGTATCCTCCTACCATACCTCCACTTCCAAGCCTACAGACCCTGAGAAAGGAGATTTTTTTATGATTAAAAGGACCCTCTTGAAGATCCCAACAACCAGAGAACTACCACAAAGAAATACCTTATTCATGACCACCTGCAAAGTCAAAGGCAAGGTATGTAGAGTTATTTTAGATTCTAGTTCAATAAATAATATTGCTTCCACTGAAATTGTTGATAAGCTCAAATTGCAAAAGATCCCTCACCCATACCCCTATAGTGCCTCATGTTTGACCAAGGAAAAACATACCTTAATCAATGAACAAGATTAAGTTGAATTCACCATATGGGGAGTACTAGGATAAAGTTTTGTGTGATGTATGTGAAATGGGCGCATGTCATCTTTGACTAGTGAGGCCTTGGCAATATGATGTAGAGGCTACACATTAAGGAAAGTAAAATGTGTATACTATAACCAAAAATGGCATAAACTATACTATGAACCCACTTCCTGATGATAGGAAAGATAAACATGTAGGAGGCAATGTCATGCTTGTAGGAGAAAAGGAGTTTGTGTAAACCATGAAAGGGAAGGATACCCCGTGTTTTGCCTTGGATTTCAAACCTAACAATTGAGAAGCCTAAAAGATAGTGAATATGAAAGAAGGGTAGGTCCTAAGGAAGTACAATACATTTTGGATAGGTATAAGGGTTTGGTTGTAGGAAATACTCCAAAGACCTTGCTCCCACAAAAGGAAGTTAGTTATTGCATAGATTTGATCCCTAGTACCACTCTGCCCAATAAGGCAGGCTACAAAAGGACAATAGAGCATAAAGAGGAAATCTCTAGATAGATTGAAGAATTATTGGGTAAGAGATTCATAAGAAAAAATATAAGTCCTTATGTAGTCCCTGCAGTCTTGGCACCTAAGAAAGAGGGCACATGGAGACTTTTCCCTGATTCTAGGGCCATCAATTGGATCATTATAAGATATAGATTCCCCATTCCTAGAATAGAAGATTTTTTGGATTGGTTAGGGGGTGAAAATACTATTCAAAGGTAGAATTGAAGAGTGGTTACCCCCAAATAAGAATAAGAGAGGGGCATGAATGAAAAACTTCCTTCAAAACAATAGAAGGGCTTTATGAGTGGCTTGTAATGCCTTTTGGGCTCTCAAACACTCCAAGAACTTTTATAAGACTTATGAATTAAGTCTTGAAACCATGCATTAACAAATTTTTAGTTTTTTACCTTGATGACATATTGGTTTTTAGCAAGGACATGGATGAGCATCTAAGGCATTTGGATTAGGTCTTGAAGAAGCTTCATGAGGAGCAATTGAAAAATAATTTGTAGAAGTGTGTGTTTATGTAGACAAAGCTTTTTTTCATGGGATTTGTGATTTCCCAAAATAATATCAAGATGGATCCTTCCAAGGTTGAGGCCATCCTCAATTGGCCCACTCCTAAAATTGCTTCTGAGGTTTAAAAAATCATGGTATTTCAAGTTTTAACAGAAAAATCATTAGGAATTTCAGTGGTGTTTGTGACACAATGGTAGACACTATTAAAAGGGGTAGGAAATGTAACTTTGTATGGACTACAAAAGTGGATAATTCATTTGAGTACTTGAAAAAGAGACCAGCAGAACAACCCATACTAGTTTTACTTGATTTACACAAAGTCTTCACAATAAAATGTGATGCAAGCAAGAAAGCCATTGGAGGGGTCTTGAGCCAAGAAGGGTTGCATGTTGCCTTTTTTTGTGAGAAGCTAAATGGGGAAAAATAGAAGTATTCCACTTGCAACCTTGAATTGTATGTCATGGTATAGTCATTAAGAAAATGGAGGCACTAATTATTACCAAAATAATTCATTGTATTTACTAACAATCATGCTCTTAGTTTCATGAATAGATAGAAAAAATTGAACCACAGGCACATCAAATGGATGGAATGTTTGTAGTCTTACACTTTCACAATAAAATACAAGAAGGAAGATCCAATAAGGTGGAAGATGCACTAAGTAGAAGACACTTGAGATTCCAAGAGATCCAAGTGGAAAGTGTGGGAATTCATTCCATGAAGGAGATGCACAAAGATGATGATGGCTTCAAAGAGGCTTACCAGGTTTGTTTAGAAATATCTAATCAATACCATACTGATTTCTCTAATTGTGTACTACAAGAAGGATTATTATTTAAGGGTAATCAATTGTGTGTACCCAAAGGGTCAATTATGGAAGACATAACCAAGGAGAAGCATTTTGGTATCCCGGCAAGGCATTTTGGTGTTGACAAAACACTTGAGCAAGTGAGAAGATCCTACAACTGGCCTGAATTTCAAACATATGTGACAAGGTATGTAGAGGGGTGTCTAGTTTATAAAAAATACAAATGACGCACTTCCAATTCAGGGCTATACACACCTCTCCAAATTCCAAACATGTTATGGGACTCTATGAGTGTGGATTTTATTCTACGTCTTCCAAGAACCAAATCAAGCTATGACAATATTTATGTAGTTGAGGATAGGTTTTCCAAAATGTGTCACTTCATTCCATGCAAAACTACCCTTGATGCATAACATGTTGCAAGTTTGTTCTTTAAGGAAGTTGTTAGACTACATACTTGCCCTTATCTGTTATCTCTGATAGAGATCCTAAGTTCCTAGGACGCTTTTGGAGGAAATTTTGGAGAAAGCTAGGAACCAATTTATGTTAATCATCAGCCTACCATTCTCAATCTTATGGACAAACAAAGGTAATCAATGGATCCCTTGGAAACTTACTAAGGTATTTGACAAAGAAACATGGCAATGTCTAGGATAATGTATTGGCTCAAGAAGGATATTCATATTTGACTCTGTAAATAGAAGTATATGTCTTACACCTTTTCAAATTGTGTATGGAGGACATCCAAGGGAGTTTTAGACTTGAAAGACATCAAGGATATGGACAAAAGGAGTGTTGAAGTAGAATATTTTGAAAAGATCATGAAGGATTTCCATCAACAAGTTCAAGATAAATTGAAACACACCTCTGATAAGTATAAAAAATACAAAGTGAAGAAAATAAAATATTTTTAATATAAGGTTGGAGATATGGTGATGATTCATCTCAAAAAGGAGAGGCTACCAAAAGAGAAGTATACCAAACTAATGATGAAAAAACTTAGTCCTTTCAAGATCCTTATGAAGTTTGGCAACAATGCCTACCAAATTGATTTACCTCCTAAAATTGTCCTATATCCAATATTTAATATTGTTGACATTTATGCATATAAAGTTCCCATTACTAAACCTTGTGATGCAGGAAAATAAACTAATGAACACATAGGAGAAGTGGTTCCAAAGATCAAACTTGAGATTGAATGCATTCTTGACAAGAGGGTGAGTAAGAAGACCATAAAGAATAATTACTATGAATATTTAGTCAAGTGGAAGAATCAACCTATGTCTAATGCAACATGGATGACATCTAAAGCCATTAAAAGAGTCAAATTCAACATAGTAGATATACTAACTCAAGAGACTTGGGTTTCTTTTGGTCTATGGATTATGGTGCAATGCACCTTAGATATTTTCTAGATTTCTTAGTCAAATAAGAGGTTAGGTCCTATGGATCAACCCAATGTAATACATGTAACCCAAATTGTAAGGCTAAGTATCCCATAGGTGCATTATAAATCTTGGGTTGACTTGAGTCAAAATGGGGTTTCTTAGAATTTTGGGTAGAATAGGTATTTTTAAGTTTCCTTTTGTGGTTTTTAATGAGGCTAGACCATTTCATAGTCATAGTACCATCAAAAGTAGAAAAATGCAAAAGTTTTTAAAAATATGTAAAATTGCAAAATTGCAATGTTGCTTGAAAAATGTAACTTTCAATTGACCTATCATAACTATTTGATAAATAGTTGTAGACATTGGATTTGGTCTATTTAAGAGGGAGAACCTCTCATATGAGGGGGGGAAGTCATTGTTTGGTAGGAAGTAATTGTGAATTATGAACATTTGGTACTATAGGAACACTTAAGAGTGATTGGGGTAATTTTGTGGACTCATCTTCTTACATTTCCTTTGGAAACCAAGCCTAATTATGCCTATTAGGTCAATGAGCCAAGTAAGAGTTTGGGGGTGTTGAAAAAAAATTGAGATCCACACTCTTGGATTCATTTGTATTTCCCAAATGGGTGTCTGAATCTATATTTATTTTCGTGGGTTACTTTGAAGTTTTTTAAGCTAATGCCTGAAAACTAGTTGAAGAGACCTAATAGGGGCTACTAGCCCAAATAGGGATTCTTAAGTTGTGGGTTGGTAGGACTCTAATCAATGGTTTTTTTCTACATTACTAAACATAAAATAAGTCATTAAAATCATTGGAAGAAGCTTTTGTAACGATTTGCTTAGCTTTCCCTTTGTGGCTCAATTTGGGGAAAGAGTCCCTAAAGCAAGATTTTGAGTGAAGTTTGGTTTTATCCCTAGGAGATCGGTGGGATCTTGTGAGTGTCAAAATTTCTTTTTTGTAAGGCTTAGGACCTTCTAGAAACCTTGGGCCTTTGAAACCTTATTTGGAGGTCTTCATAAGACAAAGTCTAAAAACCACAATTCTTGTTATCCACTCTGCATCAATAATTATTGACTTGATTTGAAATTGTTAGGTTTAGAGAACATGTTTGAATTTCTAGCAGCATCACTCTTATCACTGGAAATATGAGCCATCATAGTAGAGCTATCAAGTTGACTCATTTGTAACTGGTAATGGTGAAGCATTGTACAAAGATGTGAAAAGGAGGTATGTTCGGTAAGGAGAATCTTATCTCTAATGTATTTCTATAAATTATAAATAAAGATGCATTGTATACCATGACTAGGAACAAGATAAGAAATCTAAGCACACAAATGTTTAAATCTACCAATAAAATTAGTAACTTTCTCTTTAACAATTTTCTTACAGTGCATTAAATCGGTTAAAGAAATATGTGGACCAATATTACTCTAAAAATTTTGAATGATAGAATTAGCGAGAATTTGAAAGGAATCTCTAGAATAAGGAGGTAGAGACAAATACCATTACAAGGCTCTATCCCTAAAATGGTACAGAAACAACTTATCCATAAGCCTATAGTCATGAGAAAAATAACTACATATAGTCTGGAAAGTTTTAAAATGAATTACAAGATCCTTACTATTATAAGTCTCCAGACAAGGTACCTCAACATGTTGTGGTATAATAGCACGAAGGATATCTAAAGAAATGGAATTATCAATGTCACATGTAGGAATGTTATACTTGGATTGAGTAAATTGAGCCACTTGTTGTTCCAACATAGTGATGGTTTGAACCAAGTTACTAACGATAGGATCAGAAGATGCAATAGTAGGCATAGGTATGTTATATGTATTAGGAAAGTTATAAGAAGCAGAAAGAATATGAAAGGATTTCAATGGAGGATTAAAAGGAATGGGTAAGGGGTTTGAATAAGTACAAGGAAAAAAGAAAAAAATTATGTGAAGGTAATGGAGAAGGTATAGATGTAGGATGAACGTTCACATGAAATGAAAGGTTGGGAAGACCATTGCTTAAAGGAGTGAACACTTGTGTAGAATTAGTATAAGAGGTGGCACATATGTAGGTATGTTAGAAAGAGTGGTGGAAATTGGAATAGAAGGTTCAACAGTTGTGGAAGGAGGAGGATATCCTAACTATTAAGCATATTCCATCAAAGAATTGGCATGAGTATTAATAAGGTGAGATACCATGTAAGATAGAAATATTATTATCATCATTAGTAAAAAAAATCTTAAGAGAATCAATAACATTAATACTATCAGGATTATGATGTTCTTTCACAAGCCAAGTTTCCAATCTATCAAATTCATGCAAAATCTTATCAACTTGAAAAGGAGGAACTTTTAAAGCTTCATCTTCATCATGGGATGAGTGAGAAGAGTTATGCTCCATCATAGAGTTAAGATCATGAGAAAAGATGTTAGTACCTGAGTCTTAGGAAGAAAAAAGGAATCATGATTAAAGGAGCCCATGAGTCTACCACTTCACCTAATGGTAATGATATAGGTTGGACTTAGTGTAATTAAGCTCATAATTAGTATAATTAGGTTGGATAAACATATGTAAGGAAATAATTACACTAAAGATAAATATGTTAAGTGTATACAATCAACCCAATAAAGATATAGATATAGGATAAAGATATATGAGCCTATTTGTGAATATCCAACTAGGGATTCCCAAATGAAATGATAACACGAACAAAACCCAGAAATAATTTCTTCTAGAAAAGTAGCAAGGTCTAGGTCGACTTGGAGATTTGGATTCCTGTAAGGTTAATGTGTACTAGGGGCAATTTAACAAATTCAAACCAACTTCTCCAAAAAAATCCTCCTAGGGAGTGATTTCTAGGTCCGGGTGTAAAATCCTAATATTATTTTCCTACACATAAAATGAAGGGTTTTTATTATTTGTTGGGTGAGGGCTTGCCTTGGTTAAACCCTAGATTAAGGAATCAACCTTCTAAATGATAAATTTAAATCTAACTAACTAAAAAATGTTAGGATTCACCTTGTTTAAAACCCTTTTCAATAAGGCTTTTTTTTTTGTAATGTGTTGTAGAGTTTGAATTTGGTATAGGAATGTAGGGTATCTTCATAATTTGTTACAGATCTACCATAATCCCATCATGGTGCCATGGATGTACAAGTGTGCATCAATGTAGAAAATGATGAATGCTTCAATGTAGATATCCTCCCTTGATGGAAAAAAATAAGCTATATCTCAAAGAGAAAACTCTCACAAATGATCATTCAATGCTTGATATAAATCTCCCTTTTTTGAATTCTTACATAGTATAGATTGCTTGAGGTGTGTGAACTTGAAAGATGACTTGCATTGTATCTGATGGAAATGAAGCCTCTGGTCCTCCTTAAAAATAAGTTTTCAGGAAAGAAAATGATACAAGCTGATTGGAGAGTGGGACTAAATTAAATAAACTCCTAAGGCTTTTTAGGATTTGGGCCCCACAAACCCTAGGGTCAAGGTTGACCTAGTCAACACTAACTAGTCTAGGTTGTACAGGTCAACCTCGTCACAAAAGAGAGGATAGGAAGGACACATAAAGATTAGGTGAAAGCTAGATGGAACAAGGAAGAAAATGAAGGGGAACATGAAAAAAGGAGCACTGAGCACAAGTCCATCCATGGTCCAAGAAAGGCATTACAGAATGAGTGCTAAAAGGTCTTAAAAAGAAAGCGTGTCCATTTTAAGATGCTATAGTTATGCTATTCAAAATATTAATGTACCAATTTCATAGAATTCAAAATTATATTAGAAGATGTTGTATGATAGTGCATGATGTTAGGAAAATTTCCTATGACTCAAAATAGAACTTATATAAGTTACTTATCAAAATATTAGGAATTCAAATTTGGAAGTTTTATAGAAATTGGATGAATGTTTTGGATCATAACACTTTGATCTTATTAGAAATAGAGATTTGGATGGAATGTATATGTACCATTTATATGTTGTATTGATGATAGGTTTTGTGGTTAATGACAATATATGTTTATGTGATCATGATACACATAGATTCTACATATCACAAGGAGATTTTTGACACAGTAAAGTTGGTATATAATAGATCAAGTTCTATCAGCTTATATTTGTGTACACACACGAGTGTAGATACCATATCTATGCTCGCTAGATCTTACGTTGACTTCTAGATAAGTTACAATATATTTGGTGAAGACTAGTAACAAACCAATGTACATGAAATAATCTTAGAGAGTGTTGCTAGCATTTTTTAAAAAGTCTTATTAGCAAGGTGGAATTGATGTTAGAAATCTTGGATTTTGGTACAGAATAAATTTTCATGTATCTATGTTTGTGATATCAAGACTTGAAGATCATTCTAGAATGGTTGTTGTTGTGAGATGTGTAGTATGTTTTACTAGCATCCAACTAAGTTGAGGAAACACTTTGTATATCATTGAAAAATGTACTAATTGTATTATAATGTGTGGTTACCTTAATGTAATATTTGTAATGATTCTTTTGAAGGCATGTATGCCTTAGCATGGACCTATGTAATTGATTGTACATTGGGAAAGCTTTAATAGGTTGACATAATTGATTATTTGTGAAAGCATAAAGGAAATTTTTTATTTAATGGTTAGGAATAAGTTGTGTGGTCATCTTTGATATTGTGATATAATCTTGAATTTTGGATGATCAAAGTAGAATAAAGATTGATTTGGTTGATTATGTTGAGCTTCAAAGGAATTTCTTTGGCAAGTAAGTGGTACATCAATTAATTCACTTGATTTTGGTTTGTTATACCAAAGTTTGATCTTCACATTTATTGAAACACTTAAGCAATGGGTCTATTTGTTTTTTATCAACCTTTAATAGGGTTAGAACCTCATAACAAGGGTTTGAGGTCTCCTAAAAAGGATATGGTTCAAGGTCTCCTAACAAGGGTTTGTCCTCTAAAAAGGACTATTGTACTGAATGCATTATAATTGTCTCCTAATAGAGTTATATTCTTTCACAAGGAACTTATATATGTTAGTATGAATGTTGATCATATTCCTTTGGGAGAGTATCCTAAGCATTGTTGGAGATTGACATGTTGCATTCATGATTTTGTTTTTCAGTGATGTCAACATACTATTATTTTTGTAAAGACTAATAGAGTATTAGATAGATAACGAGGTCATACAAACTGAGTATTGATGATGAGGTCAAGTGTGGTTGAGGATATGTTCTACAATATATCTTGGTGATGTGGACAAGTGCGTATGCAAAATGTCAAAGACACATGAAAGTTATTTGTGATTTATAGAAGATAGTATGAAGACAGAGTACCTGAAAAGTGGTTTTTGGTGTTTGGATTGCATCTCCTAATAGGGATAGTATCATGATGAGTGAAGTTAGACAGTGATAGTAGATAGCCTGATGATGACATCAAGGAGTGCACAAGGTCTGAGATTGCATGTGTGAGAAGTTGTAATTACTATGAACCGATAGTGATTTTTAATTGTGAAAAGATGTAATGAATTGTAACATCTTAATGAGGTCCTATTATAACCAATTGGGAAAGCCTCAAGGTCGACTCAAAGAATTATTTGAGGACATGGTATAAAGAAAAGTTATTTTCCTTTTGATAAAGTGAGAAGTGTATGTAAGTGTGAATTGTGATAGTAATATACAAAGTTGGTAGATGTGATTGAGTGATCAAAGGGATCAGTGTGATGCAAATTTGAAGATCTGGTATTGAGATTTGAGAAAGTATTTGGTGTAGTATTGGCACAATAAGAGGATAGAGAAAGAGTTCCAATTCCAAAGATTAGTTTATTTCTATTATCTTGAAAGGAATAGTATAGAGTCCAGTTGGACAGCGAGTTCGGAGATCTTTCCCCTGAAGTTGTTTGGAAAGTGGGTTCATTTTCCTTCTACAACTCCTAACAAGGTTGGAACAAATGCTAATAGGGTCGAAATCTCCTAACATGGATTCAAAGTGTCCTAACAAGAACTGATTGTAATTTATGAGCTCCTAATAGAGCCCATCCTCTTATAAGGAAATTTTATATTAGTACATCATTTTGTGGGTACCATCCCTGCTGGGGTTTTCCTTGTGATCAAGGTTTCCCTAATTAACATATCTGGTGTTATTGTATATGTGTATTTTCTTATGATTGTTGATTATACTATTGACATGTTTAAGGTTTAATAAGATTGATAAAAGTTATATTGATCTAATAACTTATTCCACCACACCCCCACCCCCTCCCGCGTTGCGCCTCAATTATCTTGATGGACTTTATTTTTTAACAATTGGTATTAGAGCATCTTGGTAGATGATTTAATTATAATATTTGGGTTAATCATATAATATTGAGAATGATTAAATATTATTTTATTAAAAATAAAATATTAAAATATGAGAATATTTAATTAAATAAAAACTAATTTAATATATTTATATTTAAAAGACTTAATTTGGAAGTCTACTTTAGAAAAATAGTTAAAGAGAAATTAAAATATGATGATATTTTATTAATTAGAAATTAATTACATATGTGCTTCCGTCTAAAAGATTTAATTTAAAAGTCTAAAATTAAGAAATTGGATAAAATGAGATTAAAATATTAAAGAGTTCATATAGTGTTATTGTAATTCATTAGTTAATAATAATTAAATTAGAGTTGCATTTAAATAATGACCTTTAATTATCATTATTAATTTAAATAATTAAATTATATTTTTATAGCACTTGCACAATTTAATAAATTGGAGAAAAATGTTTTAAAAATATTTTAATTAAATAATTCTTTAAATGTGCATGAAATAATTAAACAATGAAAATATTAATACTTTCAATAAAGTTAGTGACTTTTGAAATATTTGAGAACATAAACCCTAGTTAGGGTTATGATTCTTTATTAGAGGGTTAGTAGTTCATTTGAAAGACACACAGGTTTTGGGGAGCAAATTTTGGAATGGGAGCAAAAGAATTATTAGAAGCTTCAAGGATGTTGGATTAGTAAGGGTTTCACCAGATTGTCCAGATTAGTAGCAACAGATTAAGGTAGGGTCTAAAACTTATGGTAGTAAACTTGTTTGAAAAAATCTTTATTCTTCGTGTTCTCTTGAGTGCTTGCAATTTGGCTGTTTGATTTATTGTAGTAACTTGGATCTATGCAAACGGTTGAAAATCTCATATCTGAATTAGAAGAATTAGAATACTTGTTATTATCAAACCCTTAATTGTAACTTCACAGAAGAAAAATTAGAGAAAAAATAAATATATTCAAGATAGAGAACGAAGTATATTATGCTTCCATATTTTCAGAAGATCAAAGGCATGTGAAAATAACAATTGCATGTTTATTTTTATTCCTTTAAAATATAATTTAATTTCTAAATTTATTTATAAAAAAATTAATTCATTATTAATTTTGCAAATAAAAGTAAAAATATTTAAAAACATATTATTTATTTATTTCAAAAATTAAATAAATAAGTACTATTTATTTTCTTATATTTGGGGTTTTAATATGAATTATTTTTAAAACTCTTAGTTGTTTATAACTTATTATATATATTAATGCAAATGGGGCTACAAATTAATAAATATATAATTGTGATTTAGTTATATCTGAAGAGAAGTTATAAGGGAGTTCATTATATAATCATCTAATTATGAATATTTAATATTATGAGAGAAACTATAAATAATTTAATTATAATTATAATTTCAAGTTTGAGTTATCTCTAGTTGCATTATGATTTAAATGAAAAGTAAATATTAATATAGGACTTAAATAGAAGTCAAATTAATATTTTTTAGAAACGAAATTGATATTAACATTTTATCTAATAATATACATTTATGTTATTAATTAAAAAATTTATGACTTAATATTATTTAAATTAATAACATGATAATGTTGCATGATATTTTATATGCACAAAGAGATTTGACATTTAAATACTTGTTTATTTAAATAAGTATATTAGCATAACAATTTATATTAACATGTATATTCGTACTTTATTTCAAAACACATCTTTATGGCCCAAATGAAATAAGAGAAAATGATGGAACTACACCATGTGGCTTAAAAACTATGTATTTTCTTATATATTTTTTGTAGTCTTGTGATGTTTATTTTTGTGATGATTTTCTTTATGGGTTGTTTAGTTGGCCAAGTTAGGGTGTACACCAAAGATATTTTTGAGACTTCTTTTATGATTATTTGACTAGATTTCATGATGTATTTTATGGTTCAAATTGAGATTTGTTTTTATGAGCATTTATGAGAACTTGGGTTTTGAGAACCAATGTTATTTTTGAGTTGCCTATCATGAAACTGAATTTGATCTTTATTGCTTTTGTGGTACGGGACACAATTGTGGTTTATGATTTTTTGGGAAGGCAGTCTAGCTGCATCCTATGGGAGTGGCTTGCAATGGGGTTGGGGCTCAAAGTGGATACCAGGGTAACTCACTGTAAGTTGTGTAACAAGTGATAACATACTAATTAAAATACTTTCCTCCCCTATGCCTTGAGATATATTAAAAAGATAAGTTAGAGATTTTACCTCATCCATTCCTTGAGTACTTTGTATAGGCTAAGGATGGGAATGGGATGATACATTGAGAGGTATGACTAGTTTCCTTATCTTCACTAGAGGGTATTCTAGTTATGCATAGAGTCACTAGGGGGTTGAGGTCTTGAGAGACTGTCAAGATAACCTTAGAGTTGTCTCATGTGATGACACTCCATAGTATGTAGCCTGAGTCTCCTTCATATTTTATTTATATTTGCCTCTAGCGGTGTACTTGGTGGATGTTACTTTTGGTAGTGTATTTATTGTGAGTGGTTACTTATTGATTGGATGTCATTTATTGTTGACAATTGACTTTTATTGATGACTGTCATTTATTCATTGGCAGTGCTTTTATTGTTGGAGTTAGAGATTGGTGATTTACTTTTATTGATGATAGTTGTTAAATCTAGATCAATGTATAGTTGTTAAAGGAAGGCAAGATCAATGTCAACACACATCTTGAAGAATGGCGAGAGGATGGAGGAAATGTAAATGAAGGAATATGGTGAATGGATAGAAGAGGTTGTGGTTTAGGCACATTGAATGGAAGGCTATTTTTGGAAGAAGATAAAGTGGAAGTCTTTGGAAGCTTTAATGTCAACTTCACTTGTTCCTCAAAATTGGACTCTTTGAAGAGAGACTTTGGAATCCATATAGTCATAGGATTTTTATTTCTTTTCGATGATTTAGAGAGAATATCTTCAATGATGGATTTTGGAACCCATACTTGTCTTGTAGTTCTCTTCTTAGATATCTCTTTTGACTTCATGCCCCTGTGTCGATTAGAGGAGACATGGTGATCTTCTTTTTTAGATGGATTATGGTATTTCTTCTTTTTCTTGTATTGAACATTCAAGTTAATTCCAAAAGACATGGGACTTGTAGAAGAAGAAGGAAGATATGACTAGCTTATATGGGTGGGTGGATGAAAAGGATTTAAGGATGTGCATCTACATTGATCGTGAGGAAAGACAGGAGATGGAGGGACACAAGGACCCAAGATGGATGACAAATTAGGAGAGTTAGGAAGGGAAAATGAAGGGACATAAGGACCCAAGATGGAACGAAGACATGAAGCCATTGGTATTGGTGGAGGAAGTCCAAGGATGGATGTGGAAGATGAGAAAGGATAATCAATAAGTCCATCAACATCTATATGACAACCAAGGACATGAGCATCTTTAGAGTAAGTGTTAGGATTTTCAATAGGATCATGAGAATCTTAAATAGGAGAAACTTCTTTAATAGGATTTTTTGGAGATTGGAAATACTTAGGAAGAGTAGAAAGTGGAAGAAAACATGGAGTGGTAGAACAAGAAGATGGAATAATTTGATCTTGAAAAGGATCTTTGGATAGAATAGGCATAGAAATTTGTTCACAATTTTCATTAAGCTCAAGGGAAATAATGGAAGTGGTGTCTTCATCATACTTAAGAGGTGGATAAGGCATAGGATATGGAAGAGTGACATCTCAAAGGAGATGAAGGGGTGCTTAATCTTGATCCTTCTTTGACATTTTTATCTTTAGTCTTTTGAGAGTCCTCTTGACATGGAGCCACTTCTAAGGACAAGGGATAATATGAGGTTTTCATGATATTATCTTGAGGAGATAGTTAATGACTAATTGAAGTGAGCATAGTAGCCATAGCATCACAAGGTTGAGCATCTTTAGTCTTAGTAGCATGAAAAAGGGTTGTAGCCAAGTGTAGATTAGCTTGAGTTTCTTTTAGAGGTAGCCCTTGAGGATATACATAGTCAGTGTGGAAAGCATTAGACTCTTTGTTTGATGGAGGTGTGTTGGTTATCTTTGAAGTTTTGGGAGATGCATAAGTATTGGAAGAAGTGGAGGTGTCAATGAGACCATCAATATACATAGGTTCATCAACATGATCTTGCTCAAGAGAGGCATATTCATTACATAAGCATTAGGAATTTCAACATCAATGATTCTGTCATCAATAAGATCTTGAATTATACATTTCAATGCAATACAATCTTTAGTTTTATGACCTTTTATTATATGGTAGCCATAATAGTGATCATCTCTCTGCCATGAATGTTTTACCTTAGGTTCATAAGGTGTAGAATATTTGTATGGTAAAGTAATGATCTTGTTTGTAACTAAGGGCTCAAGCACCATGTCATGTGAAAATCTCAAAGGAGTAAAAGATCTCTCAAAAGTATGTCTAGGACCATTTTTGTCATTCTCATCTTGGTCAAAGATAGGTCCATCATGAAATATTGGTATATTCTCAAATGAGTTATTAATTGCTTTCTCTCTCAAGAGGTCTTTGGATCTAGAAGATGAAGACAACTGATGTCTTAGAGTAGAAGATGTAGACCTTAAAGAAGATGATTCATGTAATGATGCCATCTTATCCTCTAATAATTTTTCAAATTTAGATTGCATTCACATTATGTTCTTAGAGAGATAAAGGTAAGTAGGATCATTTATCTCTTCTATCACTAACAAAGTTTGTCTCTCCAACTCTAGGAATCTAAGTTGCTCTTCCTTTGTAGCTTGTTCATCTAGGAAGGTTTTCTTTTCACACTCAATTTTCTTAAGTCTTTGGCGATTTTGAACTAAGGTTAATTGGTTAAAAATAACTTGAAGTCACTTTTCATGATCTACTTGATATCTTGTTGTAACTGACATGAAAGAAAAGGTACTAGTTGATAGGACAACCCTAAGAAACATTAGTATCAAACTAGGATAGTAAAAGCACTCACTTTTCCAAAAGAGAGATGATAAGATAGAATTTTTGCAATAGGCATAAACCAAAACTACCATAGAGGTCCACACTACTATGGTTGAATACCCTAACACATATGGATCAGGAGGATAATTTAACCAAATTATAATTAATTGAAATTTAATTTGAATGGAAGTGAATGGAAAAGAGATTACTAAGACTCTCCAAGCATGTTATCAAAGAATCCAAAGGTTTATCTTCTCAACGATGATGGTTTCTAACTCATAAACTCCAAGCAAAGTCACTCATAAAATCAAAGATTACTAATTCAAGAGTTCAACACACAACAATCCAAGGAGAAAACAAGCTTCCAACAATGGGGTAAGTGACCTAATCTAACCCAGATCAACCAAGGAGGACTAAAAATAATAGGATAACAAATTGAGAAAGGTTTCAACTCGAGAACTCGATTTTCTTGTTTATTTTAACTGACCAACTAGATGCATCAATATATTTATGTCATAAATCAAGCACACAAGACAACACTAAGGGAGTTCAACCAAACATCTACAAGCAATGGGCAAGGGACAAAGCAACCTTGCACATAAACAAGAATAGTGTCTTAGTATGAATCTAATCCCTAGAACCACTACTGTGTATGTTCTCAAAATATTTTCCAATCATACACATAGTCTTAGAAAATAAAATTTGGGTTGCACTATGGTTCTTAGTAATGCTCAACTCTTGCAATCTCAAGTGGGAAAAATCCAATCCTGGTGCACCAGGGTTTTGACACATTCTAAGAATTTAATCAATCAAAGATGCTGAGGAAATTTGACAGCCCAACAAAAGACTACACCCATGGAGATTTCTTCCACAAGGACATTTATTTAGTGGGTGTTGCTACCATAGAAAAAGTGGCTACTATTGCTTAAGGTTCCATCCATGTGGTTTACCCAATAAAAGGAGTGTCCACTATGGTTAACCCTCTCTAATCAAAGAAGACTCACAAAATTGGATCATATGGAGACTTAGTTCGGATTCAAAGGTTCCAAGTTTTAATGTGCCCAAAAGGGAACAAAGCATACTCCTCTAGCCTCTTCACCTCACTCAAACATAGAAAATAGATTCATTGACATGTTATTTTGAAATCACTTCACTAAGGTTTGGAAAGCCAACAACAATCACTATCAATCTCAAGAGAGAAAGTACCAGCAAATGTCGAAGACAAACCAAGCAAGACAATGAAATAATATCAAATCCTTCCCTACCTACAAGGGGATTTGTCGTCAAAAAGAGTTATGCATGTAAGGGAAGAAATAGAAGTTCACTCTCTCAAGATCACCATAAATAGTGTTCATAGGGCCTAATCACTATGTGAAACATGTATGAAAGAAAGCAAATCTAGGTCCAATTTTAGAGCACCAATTGAAATGTGAATTACAAAAGCATGTAAAACACTCAAGCCAAACACATGAGAGGTGCACTTTTAATTCCAAAATCCAAATGTTATAGAGATGTATAAGAATACTTTAGATCCAAAGCAACATGCACGTATCACTCCATTGATCTAACGAACCAAGCAAGTGCTCCAAGTAAACAACAAGCAAACCAATACAAGATAGATATCTCTTATGCAAACCTTAGGGTTAGATCTTAAAATCTGATTGTTGGAAGTAATAATAACCAAAAAATAACCCAAATGAAAACTCACATCATGCATTGAACCATGTGAAAATTAAATGCAAGTTAATCATTAAATACCTTTTTTTAAATAAATAAAAATTGACCTAGTCAACAAGATTGGACCTATATGCCATGAATTCAGACCAAAAACCTTAAATACAGAAAAGAGACCCCTATTGAAAAAAAAATTCCAAAAAAGTCAGAATTTCAGAAAAATATTTTCATTTGTGCCCTAGGGACTCATTTTGTCAAAACAAACTAGTTTTTGCAAATTGATGTTTGATCCCTCATATGAGCTCTAACATTAAAATACAAAGCAACAACTCTATTTAGAATTTAGAGACCTTTCCAAAAATGTAGACTTTTCTAAAAAAATTGCTAATTTGCACCCAAAAATGATTTTTCATTAAAAAACAAGAAAATGTTATAATAAATACAATTTAGCTCAAAAAATTCTAAATTTTTAACCAAAGCTTCTCTGATATTTCTCCAACTTTCAAAAAAAAAATTTAGACCAAAATACCAAGCTGTTTGGGAGATATGATCAGATAATTAAGCTCTAGGGGTTTTTTTGTCCCCAAACAAATCTACACAAGGGAGTTAGCTCCAATAATAGCCAAAATCAGCATGTAAAGGTGGGTTGCCCCATAGTGGGTGCCAAAAAATGTGTGCTAAAATGTTGACACACTTTTATGAGTCATTATATCCAAGATTTCTAAATAATGAGATCTCAAATGGTGACTCATAGCTCTCTATTCATGGAGTGCAAGGGTTTGTAATGGAAGCCCTCAGTTTGACCTAGTTTGTGCCCATGCAATTACACCATAAAACAAGAGATTCAAAGATCAAAATATGCAAGCAAATGAAGATGCAAGCTAATATAAATGATAACAATGCAAAGTAATGCAAGAAAAGAAATCTAATCTATGAAAGGAAATAACAATGCAAGATTAATCTATGTAAGCAAATACGACTCTAAGCTAATATGAAAATGCAAGGATGAAGCATGATGATGGAAGTCATGGATCCACGAGAGAAGAAGACAAGAAGAGAGAAGTTGCAATGAAGCTGTAATGTCCAATCCCTAAACCAAAAACTCTAATGCTCAAACTCCTTCTCCAAAATCGATCTCCAAACCTCCAACATAACAAAACTATAGCAACTAACATCTCTCTAAATGAGAAGGAGAGGGCTCCTTATAAAAGAAACTATGGAGAGGAATGCATCCTCAAGAGAAATGTGGGATAAATCCCTAAAAAGACAAGTAAGAGGAAAAAGCTCACCACTTAGAAATATGTGCAAAAAAAAGAATCTTTACTTGATTTATTTGATTTATTTGATTTATTTCCTTTTTTTCATCAAAAAGAGAGCTTTAATTGGGGATTTATTTATTTAATTAAAAGCAGGATTTTCTTTTAATTAAATAAGATAAGATTATTTAATTAAAGGGAGTTTTTAATTAAATAAGATAAAACTATTTAATTAAAAGAGAGATTTTCTTTCAATTAAATAAAATTATTTTATTTATTTAAAAGGATGTTTTCTTTGAATTAAATAAGATAAAATTATTTAATGAAAAGAAAGATTTTAATTAAATAAGATAAAACTATTTAATTAAAAGAGAGATTTTCTTTTAATTAAATAAGATTATATTATTTATTTAAAAGGATGTTTTCTTTTAATTAAATAATATTATTTTATTTATTTGAAAGGATATATTCTTTTAATTAAATAAAATAAGATTATTTAATTAAAAGAATGATTTTAATTAAATAAGATAAAACTATTTAAGTAAAAGAGATTTTCTTTTAATTAAATAAGATTATTTTATTTATTTAAAAGGATTTTTTCTTTTAATTAAATAAGATTAATGATGAAATGATCAAACCTTAAGAAATATTGAAATAATTAAATTAATTTCAATTTGATCAAGGAAAATGATTTGGATTGATTTAATAAAATATTGCAATGCATTGATTCAGGAAATTGATATATTGAAGAATGGAGGCCCATATTCTAGGCAACCATTTTAGGGTGCATACAATATCCAACTGGTTTAGTTTTTATAGAAGGTATAGATTATCCTCTTATGAGATGTATACAACTAATTAGAGAGTGAGATTAATTGTAAATAATTATTTATTTTCTATATTATTAAGAATACTAAATGAAGTACAAATCTTATTTTGTAAGCACCTATTATCAGCAAATAAAAATTGACCACAATGGTGTTCAATTTTTTGAATACATGCCTGGCCAAAAAGTTTTGCATTACAACCACTTGGTTTTAGCCACAAAGATTCAGTTTGACATTATGCCGAAAAAAAGGACATAGCAAACCAAAGTGGAGGTTAGATATCAAGGAGCATGAGAAGTTATTGGAGATTATTAAAGATAAAGAGGATCCCGACCATATGTATCATCAACTTCTTGATTGATAGATAGGTTTATTGATTCATAAAAATATTTCAAATTTATAGATACATAAATTGTTTTTCAATAGTTATACGTATTTTTGTTTTTCAATATTTATGCACTTTTTAAAACACCTGGAAAATGATGTAAGATGTATTTTCATTAATTTATAGAACATGTAAATTTATTAGACATTAACAATTATCTAAAAAATAATGTATTTATTTCTATTCACATTTACATTTGCTATACACTTTTACAATACACCTAAAAAATTATGTAACACATATTTCATTAATTTATAGAGCACGTAAATTTCTTACACATTAATAATTATCTAAATAAAAATGTAGGAGATATTTCAAAAACATGTTTCCACATTTACCTAAAAGATATTCTATAAATGTAAATATCAAATATATCAATTACATATTAACACGGTCAGATAATTCATGAGGAAATCATATATGTCAACTATAAATGTAGATGGTCACATAGCTCATGAAAAATCAAATATGTCAACTATAAATGTAAATGGTCACATAACTTATCAAAATATCATATAAGTCTACTATAAATGCAAATGGTCAGATAACTCATGCTAATATGAAATATGTCAAATATGTGTGTGCTATAAATGTAAAAATGTCCCATACCTATATATCTAAATGATACCATCATAAATCAATATCAAACATCATGTATATGAAATATATCAATATCAAACATGATCGTGTCACTTTTCATGATGTGATCGACTGAGACGATATCTCAAATCCTGTGTCCAATATAAGAACAAATGTATTATGATCATGTGTAAAAATTCAATAAATAATAACATAAGTACAATTAAATTTACCTGTGACTCAAGATGACCAAGTTCAACAGTTGTCTCTCCATCTCCACCCTCATGGGTTGTAGATGCAATCTATATGCAATAGAAGAAAAAAATATGTCACAAGTTATACTTTACTAAAGTTTTAAATATAAGATTTGTAGGTCCAATTAAATAGACATGTTTGTAAAGTTGTACCTGTGTCTCCTGTTGCACAGGATGCGTAGGTGTCTGCAAGTCCCCATATGTCATCGTCATCGCAAATATATGCCTACATATCTCAGTCAAGTCTGTATCACTAAAAGTCATATCTTTGATGTCAAGTGTAGGATCCATGTGTCGAAAGCATGAATGTTGATGATTCTTCTATGGGGGATTATAATAGAAACATGATTAGATCATTATCATGATGAGATGTTACATTCATGATTGTGTTTGTCATTGATGTCAACATAGCAATTTTTTGTGGTATATGATAGAAGGACAGCGGAAAGATCAAGTTGGTACAAATAGATCGTTGAGTACTTTCACTAAGAGAGGTTAAAGGGAGATACTACTAATTGTCTAGTATATGTAGCTAATCTCAGAAGCACAAGATATTAAGTTTGGAAGAAGTTATGCAAGTTTTGGTGAAGACTATTCTGAGATAGAGTTTATGTTGATCTCAGATTGGTTTTGAAAATTAAGTGTCCACACACTTAATTCATTTACTAAGTTCATGCCAAACTAGTAATGCATGCCAAGTATGATATACAAGACTATGTCGAGATGCAATGAGTGTCAAGTCACTCATGTGCCAAGTCACTCAAGTGCCGAGCAGATAGACCATGCCGAGTGATTCAAGTGCTAAGTAAACACTAGATGCCGAGCAATTCAGGTGCCAGGGAAGAATAAAAATTATAGTATGTCTTGAGCATCAGTAACTTCAAGTGTCGAGAAACATAGATTGGACATTTTTTTTGTGATTGCACAAACAACTATGTGAACCATCATTCAGTCGACAAAAGGATAGAATACAATATTTTGAAGATAAGAATGAATCATTATGTGGATTCCCTATGCAATTACATGTAGCTAATCAGAAAAAGGGAAGGATTAAGTAGCAAAAAAGATGAATCTCAGTCGTAGATTCATACCTAACCCTAAGTCTTCTAGTCTTCTCAAGGAGGATGAAACCTTAAACTTCATATGAGCATGTAAGGAATTGAAGGAGAAGTATAGAGAAGTTTGCATGCAAAAAATAGAGCATTCATGGAGACTTAGAAGATATTAAGAGTGAATTGTAAAATCAGTTGGAGGAGCATAAGAATAGAAAGATACAATAATTGTCACATCAGATCAAGAAGGATCAAGAAGAACACTACATGGATTTGATCTTTAATCAAGAAACTAGAGCCAATCACAAGATATATGTTGTAACATCCTAACAGGTGATTTTAGTTAAATCTCCTAGCTGGAGTAGTCCTAACAGACTGTTGTAAATCCTTTAACAAGGTGACATTCCAAGTGGATGTTTTGAAGTCCTTTAGCTAGGCACACTTCTAACAGGGTATTGAAATCCTCTAACAAGGTGGGACTTAACAGTCCTTGTAAGCCTTTAACAGGGAAAGCCTTTCGCAAGGCAGATCATGTTTCATGGTTAAACCATTGTAACCTTAATTGGCTACACTTTATTGCTGCAGTAGTGAAGAATTGTGGGTGTCATCCCCAACCCAATCTTACCTTCTCTTTGGAGGGTTTTTAGGTAATCATATATGGTGTCAAATGTGTGATTTCTTATGTGTTTACATGATTTAGATGTATGTGATTTACATGTTATTTCAATTTATCTATTGAATGCATGAGATGGATGAGTGGTGAAAACTTTGATGGGTTCATGTTTTAACTTCTAATTCACCCTCACCCCCGTCAGAAGTTTATGTTTCCTACTTTTAATTCCAACAATTGGTATTAGAGCCAAGTTCTTAGAAGGAGAAGCTTTTCATCTTAGAGGAAAGATCTTGAAATGGAAGTCTACACGTTGGGAAAGACCATTGAGAACCAGGAGAATGAGATACATCTCATACTACATCAACTGAATGAATCCAAAGATGCTTTGAAGAATTCCTTGAAGAGAAGGAAAGAGATTGCTATAGTAGAAAATGACACAAAATACAAAGAGATCGACACCACAAAGCTATTTGTAGATGGTAACTCCAATGAATTTGATGTAGCAATTGCAAATCTAATGGAAAAGAATAGAACACAAGCTAAAGAAATCAAAAATCTCAAGTTGGAGCAAGAATCACAAGCTATACTACTGTGTGAGGTGATTGAACAAAAGAAGAAAGTTGTAGAAGACAAGGCCATGATTGAAGAAGACAAAAGAATTTTGGCAATAGATTGGAAGAAAAGTCAACAAAACTATCCAAGATCTCAAACATGCAATTGGATACCTTAAGCCAAATGATGAATGCTCATCATGAGTTGAATGTCAAGGACATTGAGATAACTATATTGAAATTGTATAATGAACAACTACAAAATGACCTAAAAAGAGAAAAGGAATTTTTTGAAAGTTTCAACAAGCCAAATGTAGCCATCAAGTACTTTGAGCAACTACTGAAATTCCCTAGATCTAATAGAGATACATCAACATTGGGGTACACAAGCACTAAAGAAGAAGAATCATCCAAAGCTACTAAGGAAAGGAACAACAAAGGTAAGAACTCCAAACCTACTTGTCATAGTTGTGGTAAGAAATGACATATAGATAATGTGTGCAAGAGCAAGAATACAAATTAGAATGCTAAGCCTAAGAACATGACTCACTATCATAAGTGCAATAAACAAGGTCATCAAGCACATCAATGCAAAACTAGAACCATGCATGCACCAAAATTTGAAGGATACTACTACAATTGTTAGAAGGATGGACATAGAGCCTTTGAATGTAGATCCAAGTCCATGTGGTCATCAAACAAGCTAGCAAAGGTAAGAACCTCTAAAAATTCCTATAATTGGGATTACAATACAAGATATAGTTGTCACTATTGTCAAGAATATGGATATATACCTGAAAACTACATTAGGACTCACCGTAGTGATAACTACAAAAAATGGTTGAGTCAAAGCACATGTTTCAGCTGTCAAAAGATCGGTCATATCAGTAAGCATTGTCCAACTAGGTTCAAGGCACCAAGTTATGAATTTGATAAGGGTAAAGGCAAGGCAAATGTTGAACACACCAGGAATGAGATGAATAAGACATGGAAGAATAAAGATGGTGGTTGTACATCAAATGAAGGGATCACTTCACCTAAGAGGTCAAGTGATCGCACCTCCTCAAACTAACCAATCAAATGGTATGTGGGACTAATATTTAAGTGCTATATCATACATTAGTTCCAAAAGGAGTTATTACGTTAAATCTTCAAGTTTTCATGTTGTTGTTGAGCATGAAAAGTTTTATGTGTATGCTGAGTGAAATACTAGTGAGTGTCAAGCTACTAGTCAAAGACAGTTAGAGTCGAGCCTATAGTAGTTTTTGAGTGAAGGAAATCTCTATAGATGCGAAGTGGAACAAAAATTGTGTTAATACCAAGTTTACAGATGTACAAGCACCGAGCATTAAATGTGAAGTTTAAAGGGTATATGGTCAATTTTCACCTATTTTTCTTCATTACAAATTCAAGAAAGAGCAAGCAAAGTGAAGAGGCAATTCACAATCTAGTTTGAAGCATTTGCAAAGATCCTAGTAATGGTCGAGCACTAGTTCATCAAATTTTTGAGGTATTCTTCATAAGCCAAGTTACACAATTTAAAATTTGTAAAACCCTAGTTTGACAAAAATGGCTTCCACTTCAAAGAATGTAAATAAGAAAGAAGTTTTTGATGTCCAATTAGTTAGTGATGAGGTTAGACAATCAAATTTTAAAGCTGTCCCAAATATAGCTTATAAAAATGACTCGTCAGGCGCATTATCCATGATTCCACCTAAGGTCATAATGGTCCAAGATGTAAGAAAATGTTACAGCTGCAAAGTAGGAGGTATAGGTGATATGGAAATAAGGCAAGCTTATGATAACCTATGTGAAAATGAAAATTTGAAGGAAGAATTCAAGATTGTAGAGAGAAAGGGTTTGACTTGTGCCCCAGATTTTCCCACGGTGTTCAAAACGGAATAGATCAAGATAGTGTTAAGCAGGATACATGATGGATGTCTATGGTTGTAAGGAGGACCAATCAAGATTTTAAAAATTATTGTTCATAGGGTTACTAGTTTTTCAACCCTAGATTGGCCAAAGACCTTATGAAGTGACTCAAAAGAGGTAATTGAGAAGAACACAGGTGCAAAATGGAATAAGAGAGGAATGAAAATTGATACCATCATTGATCCTCTACTTGAGTTTGTTGTTAGGGTTATTTCTCACAAATTTTATCAGTAAAGCAGGTTAAACAGTGTACCATGCATTGTAGTTTATGTTGGCTATAAAATTGTCAAGAAAGATCATACCTATGATCTTGCAGAACTTCAACTACAACAAATAAATGAAAATCTTGGAGTAGTTAGGAAAACCAAGATTGCACAATGTAAATTTGGATCAATACTTGTGTGAATAATTTTCTATGTACAGAATGAATTTCCATCTTTTGGTAAAATAGGTTGGAAGACAAATAGATCAGCGGTTGTACAGATCAATGAATATATTGAGCAAATGGGTGAGAACTTTGAAATAGTTATGACAAGCTATTTTGAAGACTTCAAGAAGCCTATGAAGAAGAGGTTGAGGATACTTGTCTCCTTAGTCGAACAATACTACAATGACATATATTATCTTGTAGATATTTATTACACATACATATAGGCAACAGTACCTAGGGTAAGATGGCTAAGACCCTTAGGATATGAAATCAATGTGGATGAAGTGTCAGTTACCATCACTACACTCCTATCAGAGGAGATTGATAAAAGTGCCAAGATATTTGGTAATTATGATGTTATGAAATCTAAAGTTGAAATGGAGTTGAAGATAGCCTCCACATTGAAGAAGAAAGACAAATTGGTGAGAAAATTAAAGGCCAAATTTGGAGAAGGTGCAAGTGAAGAGGAAGAAGAAGATGATGAAGAGGAAGGACAGGAACAAGCCCAAGAACTACTTTCTTTGACCCAAGGCATGGGTGAGGACATTGAAGAAGGTGTCGACAAATAACAAACCAAAGAAGCATCAATTCAAATAGAACCTAAGAAAAGAAAGGCCAAGGCACAGCCTGTGGAAAATACAAAGGCAAAGAAGATTGTTAAGCCCAGCCTAGCAAAACTAATAGCACCAACAACTAGGGAAAACACAAGGGCTACTACTCAAAAGGCCAAAGAGTAACCAAAGAAAAGACAAAGGCTACTAAACAAGAAGGGCCAAAGCAGAAGAAGCAAAGGAGAAAATATATTTCATAGGCAGAGACTGATGACAAAAGAACATAATCTGAAGATACAAGCCAGTTTAGAGTGGTAAGTCATCCACCAAAATCTAATCTTGAGAATCTCTATGAAAATGTTAGAAACAATGTAGATTTGACAAAGTTGAAAAATATTGATTTTGGGAAACTTGGTAGAGAAGAACAAAATTTGATTGAGGAATCAATATATTCAATGATGTCTAAATTCAAGAATACTCCACTTGAATTAGATAATACAATGCCTAAGAACTTGTCTAGTATTGTTGAAAATAAGTGGCATTATTGTTTAAACTTGGAGAAACAAATCAGAAAATCCACACTAGCCTAGGTGATGCTATAATTGACAAAAGGACAAATTGTCAAAGCAAATAATCAATATTGTGGATGGTTTGCACCCAAATACAAGGCATTTAGCATCCTTCAGAACAATATTGAAGACGTTGTCAAGAAATCCACCCAAATGTGGAAATTGATCTATGGATTGGCTACTATTAAGAAGGAGAAGAAGATCCCTTTGAGGGAAGAAATAATGATGATGACAATAATGATAAGGAGCAAGAAGATATAGAAAAGGATACTACTATGGAGGAGACACAAAAGGAAAAAGATAACATGGCTATAGTTGAAGAGTAGTAAGAAGAACAAAGTGTGCAAGACACACAAATACCTAGTATGAGCCTTCCACATGACACACGCATGCCTACAAAAACTATAACTGTTAAGGATGTTCCCGATAATTCAGCTTAGAACATCAATCCTTTAACTATAGAAGATCTAAAGAAGATTCTTGACCAATGCACGCTACAAACTAGATTGTGTGAAAATCCAGTATTGGTCAACGTTGATGAACTTCAGAAGGTAGTAGCTAATAAGGTGAACACACAAGAACCACCTTCTACCATCCCTTCAGCTACTTGTGCTCAACCTTTAATACAAACATCAGTAGACACATCCACAAAGGTTGACACAACTATTAAAGTTTATTTGGTTGAATAGCAATAGAATGCAAGAGACGAGGAATAGGAAACCACAACAGAGCAAATGGGACAGAAAGACACATCAATACCTACAACACAAACACTAGGTACAACTCAAATCACTTTGATTGATGGAATCAGACCTGAAGAAAGTAAGGACATACCAAAGGAGAAGGAACAAGAGGTTGTTCAAGCATTGGAAACATTACCAACATTTGGCACTCCTACAAAATTCCTTTAGGAGCCAAGCACTGAAGTCGTACCACTATAGATCTTAGCATTAGGCTCAAGTTCCTCCAAGGTTGCTAAGGTAATTCACTATTGAGATGTAACTCTAGATGAAGAAATAGTGATACCTAAGTATGATTATGCAACCATAATATTAGAACAAATAGGCATAATGCAACAAGCCTTGGAAAAGAAGAAAAATTAGGAAATACTGAGAAAGGAGTATAGATAAAAGCAAGCATTAAAAGAAATCAAAGACATTTTGTTAGATGTATTCAGCTTGCCAACACCTAAAGAATCAAAGCCACTATTGGAACAGTTATCAAATATTGTGGAACAAGAGAACAATGAAGACCAGGACACTAATGCAAAAATTTTGGAATGGTCTAAAGGGAAATTTCAAGGGAAAGTAAATGAAAAGATATCTAGTGACATAGCACTAACGTAAGTTGAATTGGCTACAAAATTTGAGAAAATGAAGAAGGTACTTGAGAACATATTCTCATTGTACACCAAATTGTGTGATCCCACACTCTTCACTCATGGAACAAGCCATAGAATTTTGAGTCTGGAAAGAAATTTAAAAGTCTCAGGTATGCAATTACCTCAGAATCTAGCTCAGAGTGAGAAGCATTTTCACTCATTGCTTCAATCACAAATTCAACTAGTTGTGTTAACAACATAAGAGGCTAATATAAGAGCCAAGCTAATTAATATCCAAGCCTCCCTTACCCCCCATATGGAGATACTTCACAAAGAACTAGGATATGTAGAAAAATTTTTGAAGAAAGATCCTAATATTTTTATATCATATGGACTAGTTCACCTTGCAGTCGAGCTAGCAATCCAAATAAAGTCATTAGATGTTGCATGTGACAATTGGGATGCTACTCTAAAAATAATTATGGAGGTCCAAAAATCCTCTTTGGATAGATACACCATAAGTGTATAGACCCTTTGACATAAGTGTCAAAAAGGGGGAGATAAATAAGAAAAGGGGAGATGATAAAAGCAAAGAGAAAGGGGGAGATACAAGTGAATGAAAAAGGGGAGATAAAAAAAAAAGAGAGGGAAAAATTAACCAAAGGGGGAACAAAGAGAATAAAGAGAGAACAGAAATAGAGCATATTAGATAAAGAGTATCAGCACACTGAAGACAAAGAGTATCAGCAAGAGACAAATCTACTCAGAATGGAGAACATATTTTTTATATAGACCAGGCATATTAACTCAAGGGGAATTATAAATTTTGAGTTATATAGTCCATTACAAAATTTTGAAATTTTGAAGTTTTGTATATAAGCTGAGTTGTGAATATATTATACTCGAGAAGGTTAGATTGATTATGTACAGTTAAGTGTTTTTGACACTCATGTCAAAGGGGGAGATTGTTGATCTCAGATTGGTTTTGACAACTGAGTGTCAACACACTTAAGTCATTTACTAAGTTCATGCCAAACTAGTAATGCATGTCGAGTATGATATACAAGACTGTGCCAAGTTGCAATGAGTTTTGAGTCACTCATGTGCCGATCAGATAGCCCATGTCGAGTGATTCAAGTGTCGAGTAAATAGTAGATGATGAGTAGTTCAGGTGTCGAGTCAAAATCAGAATTACAGTATGTATCGAGCATTAGTAACTTCAAGTGTTGAGCAACATAGATTAGACATATTTGTTTGTGATTACACAAACAACTATGTAAACTATTTTTCAACCAACCAAAGGATAGAATACAATCTTTTGAAGATAAGAAAAAAAAATTATGTGGATTCCCTATGTAATTACATGCAGCCAATCAAAAAAGGAAGGATAAAGCAGAAAAAAAGGATAAATCTCAGTCGTAGATTCATACCTAACCCTAAGTCTTCTAGTCTTCTTAAGGAGAATGAAACCCTAAACTTCATATGAGCATGTAAGGAATTGAAGGAGAAGTATAGAGAAGTTTGCATGCAAAAAATAGAGCATTCATGGAGACTTAGAAGTTATAGAGAGTGAATTGCAAAATCATTTGGAGGAGAATAAAAACAAAAGGATATAACAATTGTCACATCATATCAGGAAGGATCAAGAAGAACACTATATGGATTTGATCTTTAATCAGGCAACCAAAGCCAATCACAAGATCTACGTTGAAACATCCTAACAGGTGAGTTTAGAAAAATCTCCTAGGCAGAGTAGTCCTAACAGACTGTTGTAAATCTTTTAACAGCATGACATTCCAAGTGGATGTTCTGAAGTCCTTTAGCTAGGTACACTTCTAATAGGGTCTTGAAATCCTCTAACAAGGTGGGACTTAATAGTCCTTGTAAGACTTTAATAGGGCATGCCTTTCACATGGCAAATCATGTTTCATGGTCGAACCATTGTAACCTTAATTGGCTACACTTTATTGTTGTAGTAATGAAGAATTGTGGGTGTCATCCCCACCCCAATTTTACCTTCTTTTGGAGGGTTTCTAGGTAACCATATCTGGAGTCAAATGTGTGATTGCTTATATGTTTACATAATTTAGATGTATGTGATTTACATGTTATTTCAATTTATCTATTGAATGCATGAGGTGGATGAGTGGTGAAAAATTTTATGGGTTCATGTTTTAACTTTTGATTCCCCCTCCCCACCCTCACCCCTAAAGTTTACCTTTCCTACTTGTAATTCCAATAGTTTACAAAGCAATGTTCTGGTAAACTTGTTATATCTCTTAGCAAAAATTTTATTTTGAGAAGCTAAAGTTAAAGATGTGAAGAAGACATTCTGGAGATGATGTAGTTAAGCTCACTCATCATAATATTGCATTTACAGAAAGTTATTCAAGTTACAAGGTGGAAGATTTATGTTATCACTGAGTGTAATGTGTTCTTAATGAAATCTTATAATAATTAATTGAGAAGGTGTAATAGCCAACTCAAGGAATTTTTTTACGGATTCAGTATAAAGGAAGGACATTGTCCTTTATCATGAGAGATGTGATGAGATGTATGAATGATTGCAAAGAGAAAAATGTGAAGATAAGAAGAGCAGAGTGAATGTGAAGGAAACTTCATTTCTGAGGTTTCATTATGTGATCTAGAGTTTGATACTTGGATCTGAGGTTCGTGACCTGGTCTACAAGGTCAAACAATGATTGGTCTAGTTGACAAGATAGAGGAAGGAAGTTAAAGTACAATATAAACAATTATTTTGCAAGGAATATTTGAGAGATTAGTTAGGCAGTGAGTTCGGTGATCTTTCCCATAAAGCTATTTGGACAATGGGTCTTTTTGTCTTCTACAACTCCTAACAGGGTTGGCACAACTCTTAATAGGGTTGGAATCTTCTAACAAGGATTCAAAGTCTCCTAATAGGGACTCATATGTACTAAATATTGTAATTGACTCTTAATAGGGTCCGTCCTCTAATAAGGAATATTTATATCAGTACATCATCAAATGGGCATCATTCTCACCAGGGTTTTCCCTCTGATCAAGGGTTTCCCTAGTTAACATATCTGGTGTAATTGTGTATGTGCATCTTATTATGGTTGTTGTTTATGGTTGAATGGTTAAGATTATTTAAGGTGGATAAATGTTTTAATTATTGGATAATTGATTCACCACACCCCCCCCCCCCCCAACTTCTCAGTTATCTTGGTGGACTATTGTTTCTAACAATTGGTATCAGAGCATCAAGTCCTTGAAGATAAAGTTTAACAAATTTGGGAGATCCATGGTGAACATATTCAAAAAGGATAGTCTGAAGTTCGTTGGAACAAATTATGACAGCTGGAAGGAAAAGATGAAAACACATCCGTTGTGTATGGGTCCAAGATATTGGATCTTGACAAAATCAAAAAAGATAATCATCGCTGAAAAAGATTTGGAAACTTGTACCAAGGAAGAAAGGGAACTTTTAATGTGTGACATGAGAGCTAGAGAAGCACTATTGTCTACAGTTCCTGAAATTGAGTACAACCAGGTAAAGTCATGTATTACTTCTCATATGATTTGGAAAGATTTGGAAAATAGTTTTGAAGGAGATGAACATTCTAAGAAATTGAGGTTACAAAGTTTGATTTGTGCATTTCAAGATGCTAAAATGATGGAAGATGAATCTATAAGAACATATGTAGGAAAGATATCAAAAATTACTACAGGTATTAGGTCTCAAGGACGAACCAAGAAAGATGATGAGCTGATATGGAAGATATTGAAGAGCTTAGCAACACCATTTAAGCAAGCAATTCAAATGATACAGTTGTTGATCTCTTGTACCAAAGATTTTACAAAGGAAACATTACTTGGGAGACTTGAAGTAGTTGAGGATGAGCTTAGACAGTCTGAAGAATTGATCAAAATTGAAATATCTTTTAGTGCCCTAAATATTCAACCTAGTTTATTGAGGAGCACAAGTACTATAGGAGACTTTACTAGCAGTAGCAGATTTGATGAGGATAAAAAGATTGAAGAAGGAGTAGCCCTTCTGGTAAGAAGAGAAAAGGATGGTAAGAAAATCTTTAAATGTTGGACTTGTAATGATTTTAGTCATTATGCATTTAAGTGTCCTAAAAGAGAGAAAAAGTATAGAGAAAATTTCAAACCTAAAAGAGATAGAGAGTGTTTGTGTGCAAATGAAGAAGACGATTCTGATGAACAAGCAATAAGTGCTAGTGATGATGAAATAGGATTCGTAGCTATTAAAGAAGAAAGTCTAGAGAAAATATCTTTGGTATCACAAGTTGAAAAGAAATCTGACTGGATAATTGATAGTGATTGTTCACATCATATGACTGGTGATATGAACAAATTTGTTGACTTCAAAAGCCATGATGGAGGCATTATCAGAGTTTGAAACAATGCAGCATGTCATGTTATGTTGGATTGTCTTATTGGAAAGAATGCTTCTAAGAGGGGGGGGGGCGGGGGGGGGGGGGGGTGAATCAGAAGAACTAGCCTTTTAACTGTTTCAAATATTTAATAACATATTTTTGAAATAAACATGCATGCATATAAATATTAAGCAATCATAAAAAACCAATATGCATCACCACATAACACTTAAGATTTGGTAACCCAGAAACCCTCCAGAAATAAGAAGGTAAAACTGGGGTGGGGATGATACCCACAAAATCACTACAATAATAATGTTTAACCACTTCTGATGGTCTGCCCTATTAAAGGCCTACCCTGTCAAAGGCTTTACATTGTATCAATAGTGACTTGGTTAAAGGATTTATGAACACTTTTACATGAAGTGTCGCCCTGTCAAAGGATTTAGTCACCTAGTTAAAGGATCTATAAAATAGCTGCTAAGCTAACCTATCATCATAGGATTTTCTCTCTAATACAATGGTTAAAGAGTATTAGGTATGATAAACCTGATGGCTTACAATCCTTTGATTGCTGAATATAGGCACTTGATCTGCTCTCTCTGATCTTGATCTTCTGTAATTTGATTCTCTTCTCTCTGATATTAGACTTCCTTATACATTTTTGCCCCTTTTTTTTTTTGTTCTCTCTACTCAATTTGATTTCGTCTTCCTTATAAAGACACTCGAAGACTTAGGGTTAGATATGGATCTACGATCCATATTTAATCTCTAATTTTTGCTTATTCCTTGCACATCTCTTATTGGTTGCATGCCTTCTCCATTTTTCTTATTGGCTGCATGTAGATTGCATAGGAAATATAAATGATTTGATCTTATCACTTAAATCTTTCAAGATTTGTCTTATGTCAGCTATGAAAATGGTTTACATATGAGTTTGTGAAGTTTCAAACTCATATGTTGATTTTGAGTTACTCGGCACTTACTGCTTCCTGATGCTCGACATCTACTGTAACTCGGCTTTTGTATATGCTCCTATCTTTCTCGGCATCCTTTAAGACTCGGCACCTGAATAATGCTCGGTACTTAGATCATGCTCGACACTTGTACTTACTCGGCACCTGATCTTCACTCGGTACCTGAAGACTGTTCGGCACCTGAAGATCATGCTCGGCACTTGTTGAATTTCCTGACTCAGCACATGTTGTGGCTCAGCATACACAGTGTACTCGACTTCAATGTGAAAGGTGGTTAAGTGTGTTGACACTCAAGTGTCAAAACCATTTTTAGACTAACAATCTCCCCCTTTGACATGAGTGTCAAAAACACTTAACTAAGCAATATTTATCTGATGTTATGAGTACGCTTTCTGATCTACTTGATACGTATACAAAGGTTTATCAAAAATGTGTAACTTAATAAAAAATGTGACTCCCCCTGAGTTGATCATACTAATATCTTGTGCCGTTATGCTTAATATTCTCTTTAAAATATCTTCAACATATTATCTCCCCCTTAGAGTATTATCTCCCCCTTTTTGATACTTATGTCAAAGGGTCCTAAATAGTAATGCCATGTTTGGCCAAAAATTTCTTGTTTACCTCAAGGAGTATTTGGAGAGCTGCATCCCAATTATTTAAGGCAATATCCAACGACTTTTTTTGGATTGCAAGCTCTGCTGCGAGATCAACCAGTCCTTCATGTGTAGAAATATTAGGATCCTTCTTCAGGATTTTTTCTGCATACATTTTCTCCTTGTGCAATACTTCTAAGTGAGGAGTAATGGAGGCTTGTATTTGCATCAACTTTTCTTTGATAGTGGCCTCTTCTGTTGATAATGCAGCTAATTCCCTCTGAGTGTGTAATGTATGAGAAAATTGCTTTTCACTCTGTGTAGGATCTGAGGGTAGTTGCATGCTGGAGAGTTTTAATTTACTCTCAAGGTTTAAATTTTTTTGATTTATTTCGTGTGTGAACTTGGAAAAATCACACAATTTGTTGTAAAGGGAAAATATGTTCCCTAATACACTTTTTACATTTTCTAGTTTCTTGGCTAGGTCAACCTATCCCAAAATTATGTTATTAGATATTTTCTAGTTGACTTTTCCTAAGAACTTCTTTTCTAACCATTCCAATAGTTTTGCATTAGTATCATCGTCTTCATTATTTACTTGGTCAACTATATCAAATAATTGCTCAAGTATTGGTCTGTTTGCATCTGGAGGTTGAAGACTAAAAGCATCCATCAATATATATTTTATTTCATTCAGTGCCTGCTTGTATTTGTAGTCTTTTCTCATTGCCTCTTGTCTCCTCCTCTTATCTAAAGCACTCTGTATTTCATTCATCTTTTCCTCATTTAGAGTGCTTGAATCATAATAGGGTATTTTGATTTCTTCATCAAGCTCAGGAATACCATAATGTATGGTCCTAGCTACCCTTGTAGAACTTGAACTTGGTGTACTGGCATATAAAATTATCTTTTCAGTACTTTGCTCATGATTGGGTTTTATGGGAGTTGTTGTTTTTGGTAATTCAACCAAAGTTTGTATTGCAGACTCCTCTTTATTTTGGGTTTCTTCCTTCTCCTCTTCTTCTTGCTTGTCTTCTTCTTATTGTGTTACTGCTGCTGGAGGTGTACTCACTATCCGAGCTATTGTCCCTGTGATTACCTCTGTTGTTGCACTCGGCTCCTGATGAGTTTGAGTGACTAATCTTGGTGGTGACGGAGGTGGTAGAAATGTAAGCCCAGTAGTTTGAATGATCTGAGGTGGTTTTTGTGATGGCACCTTGACCTCTTTGAGTTTTTCTACAAACTTTTGAAGATTATCCACACTGACCAATATGGGATTTTTACACAATTGTGCTTACAGATTTGTTTGATCGAGGATCTTAGTAAGATCTGCTGCAGTTAATGGATTGATGTTTTCACATGTAGTATCAACAACATCCTTAATATTTATGATTTCTACAGGTGTGGTAGGTGAGTGAGGAGAGCTAGGAGGTGAAAGATGTGTGCTTTACACATTTTGCTGTTCATCAGTTCCTTTGTCTTTATCTTTTCTTTCCTCCTCTCTTTCTTTCTTATTTTCCTCTTCTTCAACCTTCTTCTCTTCTTTAGTTTTCTCTTCTCTCCTCTTCCTTCTTTTTTTAGGTTTGGCAGCAGCTTCTTCTTTGTATATTTCTTCGAGAACATCTTCAAATGTTTCGTACAAGTTTTTCCATACTCTTGTTGTTCTCTGCACAAATTCTTCAATTTTGTTTTGTAGGATGGAGAATGCCCTATATTTGGGTGTAAACCTTTTGTTATGTCGTTTGACTGCTTGAGTTACCTGTTCTTTTGTCAAATCAGGTAGTAATTTTGCTAGGGTTTATTCCCTCATCTCTTTCTGCATCATTAGACAAAAATGCCATTTGTCTTCTATAATTTTAGACAATTCCTTTGGCAATTGTCCATCTAGTTCAAGAGGTGTATACTTGAACTATGCCATAAATGCATAGACTGATTCTTCTATGCTATTTTGTTCCACTTTACTAAACTTATTGTAATCAATCTTTTTCATTTCATTTATGTCTCCATTCCTAATCTTCTTACATAATATATCAATTGAATATTTAGGAGGACTTACCTCTTCAATCTAATCTTCTTTATCAATATCAGGTTGGGCCACATATCTTTTCTTTGGCTCTTCCTGTGCCTTTGTGTTTTTCTTCTTTGTGGCTTCCTCTTTAGCCTTTTGGGTAGAGGCCCTTGTTGTAGCTCTGGTTGTTGGCTTCTTTGGTGTTTGCATGGTAGCTTTCTTTGGTGGGGGCTGAGAAGCAAGAGAGTTCTTTGTTTTCCTTTTAATGACTCTGCCTCTGATGGGTGCTTCCTTGGTTTTTGTTTCCTCGACACTCTCATCTTTTTCTTATCCTTGTCTTTGAGTCAATTCAAGTGGCTCTTGTTTTGGCTCACCTTCTTCTTCTCCTTCACTAATCTCTTCTTCTTCACCTGTTGCACTTGATTCTTCAACACCAAATTTCTTCTTTATCTATTTTACCAACTTGTCCTTTTTATTTACTGCTGAGGTTGTCTTGAGTTCTATAACAACTCTTGATTTTACAGTGTCATATGTCCCAAATGCCTTGGCAGATTTGTCCATTTCCTCTACAAGTAAAGTTGTGATGGCTGTAGAATCTTGGTCAACATCAAGCTCATATCCTAATGGTCTAAGCCATCTTGTCCTTGGAAGGACCGCTTGAATGTAGGTGTAATCAATATCAACAAGAAAACATAAATCATTTATATGCTTTTCTACTAGTGAGACTGGTATCGTCATTCTGTTCTTCATTACATTTTTGAAATCTTCAAAATAGATAGACATTTGATCATCAAAGCTATCTCCTATTTGTACAATGAAATCATTAATTTGATCAACAATGGTTTTATTTTGACTCCAGTTGACTTTTCCAAATGAAGTAAATTCCTTCATTACATAGAAGAACATACAAACCAACATTGAACCAAATTTGCACTGTGCTCCCTTGGATTTTCTAATAGCTCCAAGATTTTCATTAATCTATTGCAACAAGAGCTCTACAAGATCATCAGTGTGATCTTTCTTTACAAGTTTATGTGCCACGTCTACTGTTATGCAGGGTACACTATTTAACCTGTTGGATTGGTAAAACTTATGTGATATGATCCTTACAGCAAAATCTAAAAGGGGATCAGTTATGGTGTCTATAGTCATGCCTCTATTGTTCCACTTTGCTCCTGTGTTCTTCTCAATTGTTTCCTTCTTTTCGCTTCTCAAGGTTTTTGGCCGATCTAGGGTTGGAAAGACAGTAACCCTATGAACCATCTTCTTGGTAATCTTGACTTGCCCTTGTTCTAACCAGAATGATCCATCATGGATTCTATTGAGTATAATGTGTATCCACTCATTTTTGAATACTATTGGAAAGACTAGGGCTTTGGTTAAACCCCTCTTTTCTATGACAGAAAAATCATCTTTTAGAATACCATTATCACAGAGTTTTTCATAGGCATTAAAGCTTTCCAAATCTCCTATGGCCCCTATTTTACAATTATAGCATTTTCACACATCCTGAACCATAACAACTTTTTCAGGGATGGTGGATAGGGCACCAGTGGGATCATTTTTGTATGCAACCTCTGGTATAGGTCTAAACTCAGGTTGCTTTACTTCGTTGCTGACAAGTTGAATTTTATGACTCATTTTCTCTTGGGTCATTTTTGAGCTTGTTGCCATTTATATCCGAACTAGGGTTTTAACAATTTAAAGCAAAAACTTTTCAAACTGTAAAACTCGGCACTTGAAGGAAATACCTGGATAGATACTTTGATTGCTTGGGTAGATGTTGAATTGTTGCAAATCACTGGTTGAAAGCTTAAAAATTGCTCAGACGTTCTCAAAATAATCACTCTTCATTTGAATGGCTCAAGAATGAATCGAATTTTACTTTTAAATGATGGAAGAAACTTTTGCATTTAATGCATTTTGGTACCTACACCTGTCACTCGGCTTCCAAATGTTTTTCAACTTAGCATCTATTCGGCAGCTATGCTTACTCATCATCTACTAACTTTGTTGATTAACTCGGTATCCAAAGTAGTTTTACTTGGCATTCAAAGACGACTCGACATCATTGTTTGAATTTTAGTCTTAGCATCTTATCTTATGCTTAATTCTTCTTTTCAGTGCTTCTTTGTTTTGGGACTGATGTATGATATATCTTTGTATATCAGTCCCATATATCTCCCTTATGCTTAGTTTGATGAAGTGTGATCACTTGACGCATTAGGTGAAGTGATCCCTTTGCTTGATGTACTGCACTCATCTTTCTTCTTCCAAGTCTTATTCATTTGTCCTCTTATGACATCAATCTTTTCTTTTCCTTTGTTGGCTTCAGTATTTGGTGCTTTGGACCTTGTAGGATAGTTCTTGCTGGTATGACCAGTTTTCAAGCAACTGAAACATGTAGTTTGGCTCAACCATCTTTTATAGTTTCCTTTGAAATGTGTTCTTATGCAATTTTGGGGTGTATGTCCATATTCTTGACAATAGTGACAATTGTACCAGGTGTTATAATCCCAATGGTAGTAGCTTTCATTCCCTTTTGCTAGTTTATTTGATGTCCACATGGGCTTTGATCTGCATTCAAATGCCCTATGTCCATATTTCTTGCAGTTATGACAATGTCCATCAAATCTTTGTGTTCTTGGGGTTTTGGATTTACAGTCTTGTGTCATATGTCCTTGAATTTTGCACTTGTGACAATAACTCTTGCTTTTATTTGGCTGATTGATTCTTCTACTCCTGCAAATATTACCAGTGTCCCCTTTTATTACAGTAATGACAAGTGGGTTTAGAATCCTTACCTCTGCCACTTCTTTTCTCAATACTCTTTGATGATTCACCAACTTTAGTGTTGTTGTATCCAAGTCCTGACGTATCATGGGTTGATCTTGGGCATTTCAGCAACTGTTCAAATTACTTTATGGCTTCGCTTGACTTGTTGAGATTTTTTGCTATCTCCTTTTCTCTGTCCAGTTCATTCTGTAATTGTTCATTCTGCATTTTTAGAGTAGAGATCTCGATATTTTTCATATTAAGTTCATGATGAAGGTTCATCATTTGAGCAAGTGTATCCATCTGCATGTTTGAAATCCTTGTTAATTCAGTACTCTTTTCTTCCAGTCTGTTTGCAAGATTTCTTTTGTCATCTTCCATCATGACTCTGTCCTCAACTGCTCTTTTCTTTTTTTTAGTGATTTCACATAACATTATGGCCTATGATTCATATTCCATCTTGAGATATCTTATCTCATTTGCTTGAGCTTCATTTTTCTCCATCAGTTTTGTTATTGTTACATCAAATTCTTTAGTGTCTCCATTGGCAAACACTTGTGTGGTGTCAATCTCTTTGTAGTGTATGTCATTTTCAGCTATGGCTATCTCCTTTCTTCTTTTTAAAGATTTTCTTAATTCCACTCTAGCTTCCTCTACCTTTTGTAGAGTGAGATGCACATCTATCACTCGATTTTCAATTATCTTTCCAAGTTTGAAAACTTCCATCCTTAGATCTTTTCCTCCAAGCTATTAGGCTTCTCTTTGAGAGAAACGTGGCTCTGATACCAACTGTTGGATTGTCTTATTGGAAAGAATGCCTTTTAACTGTTTCAAATCCTTAATAACATATTTTTGAAATAAACATGCATGCATATAAATATTAAGCAATCATAAAAAACCAATATGCATCACCACATAACACTTAAGATTTGGTAACCCAAAAACCCTCTAGAAATAAGAAGGTAAAACTGGGGTGGAGATGATAACCACAAAATCACTGCAATAATAATGTTTAACCACTTCTGATGGTTTGCCCTGTTAAAGGCCTGCCCTGTCAAAGGCTTTACACTATATCAATAGTGACCTAGTTAAAGGATTTACAAACACTTTTACATGAAGTGTCACCCTGTCAAAGGATTTAGTCACCTAGTTAAAGGATCTATAAAATAGCTGCTAAGCTAACCTATCATCATAGGATTTTCTCTCTAATACAATGGTTAAAGAGTATTAGGTGTGATAAACCTGATGGCTTACAATCCTTTGATTGCTGAATACAGGCACTTGATCTGCTCTCTCTGATCTTGATCTTCTGTGATCCGATTCTCTTCTCTCTTATATTAGACTTCCTTATACATTTTTCCCCCTTTTTTTTCATTCTCTCTACTCAATCTGATTTCATCTTCCTTATAATGACACTCGAAGACTTAGGGTTAGGTATGGATCTATGATCCATATTTAATCTTTGATTTTTGCTTATTCCTTACACATCTCTTATTGGTTGCATGCCTTCTCCATTTTTCTTATTGGCTGCATGTAGATCGCATAGGAAATATAAATTATTTGATCTTATCACTTAAATCTTATGAGATTTGTCTTATGTCGGCTATGAAAATGGTTTACATCTGAGTTTGTGAAGTTTCAAACTCATATGTTGATTCTAAGTTACTCGACACTTACTGCTTCCTGATGCTCGGCATCTACTGTAACTCAGCTTTTGTATATGCTCCTATCTTGCTTGGCATCCTTTGAGACTCGGCACCTGAAGATCATGCTTGGCACTTGTTGAATTTCCTGACTCGGCACATGTTGTGGCTCGACATACACAGTGTACTCAGCTTCAATGTGAAAGGTGGTTAAGTGTGTTGACACTCAAGTGTCAAAACCATTTTTAGACTAACAATGTTAAAGGTATTGGATCAATAACTCTTGATGGTAAGACTAACACTAAGGATGTATATTTTGTTGATGGTTTGAAGCATAATCTTCTGAGTGTTGGAAAATTAGTGGATAAAGGTTATCAGTTATAGTTCACAAAGAAGATCAGAGACAAAGATGGAAAAGTAATTGGAATAGGAATTAGATCTAGAGGTAATGTATTTTAGCTAAATCCTACTAAAATGACATTTTTGGTTGCAAAGGTAGATGACAGTTGGTTATGGCATAAGAGATTTTGTCATATAAACTTTGATAGCATTGTGAAGACTAGTAGTATGTTTGCAGTTAGAGATTTGCCTAAGATTGTAAAGCCTACTAACACAATTTGTAAGAAGTGTGTACTGGAAAAACATAACAACAAAATTGGAGATTATACATACAGATCTTAGTGTTCATATGAAGACTAAAGGATTCTATGGTGAAAGGTATTTCATGATTTTAGGTGATGACTTTTCTAGAATAATGTGGTTTGCATTTCTTAAAGAAAAATCTGAGGCATTTGATAAGTTCAAGATATTCAAGAATAGAGTTGAGAATGAATCGGGTATGAAGATTAAATTTTTAAGATCAGATAGAGGAGGAGAATTTACTTCAAATGAGTTTAACATCTTTTGTGAAGCTAATAGAATCAAAAGAGAGTTGTCAACTTTGAGAAACCCTGAACAAAATGGCATTGCAGAGAGAAGAAATAGGTTAGTAACAGAAGCAGCAAGAGTTATGTTAGTTGAGAATGATGTATCCAAGATGTTTTGGAGAGAAGCTATGAATATAGTAGTCTACACTATGAATGGAGTGCAAGTTAGAAAAGACACAAACAAGACCCCTTATGAACTATGGTTTGGTCACTCACCTACAGTTAAGTATTTCAGAATTTTTGGTAGTAAATGTTATATCAAAAGAGATGATGATATTGGTAAGTATGGTAGAAGGATGAAGGTAAGTTTCTTGGTTATTCATTGAAAATCAAGGGCTATAGATGTTATAATATGAGAACTAATACTATTGTTGAAAGTGCAAATGTAAGAGTTGATAAGAAATTTAGGATATAAGAAGGAAAAGTTTACTATAGTTTAGATGATGAGAATGTTGTTACTAAACCAAGGAATGATTAAGTATTCTTTGAGACTAACAATGATTTGCAAAATGAAGGAGAGAAAAGGTAGGAATAAAGCTTGGAACCTTCGACAGAGCTAAGAGTTGAGATAACAACTCCTACTTCTAGTAAGAATATGATAAAGAATCATCCACCTGAACAAATCATCGGAAGTAGAGATAAAGGTGTGATGACAAGAAGCAGAATCAATGAAGAACTATGTTTGATATCTCAAGTTGAACCAAAGAATGTAGATGAAGCATGTAAAGATGACTATTGGAAGCAAGTTATGAAAGAAGAATTGGATTAGATAGTGAAGAATGAGACGTGGAAATCGGTCCCCAAACCAATAGACAAGAATGTGATAGGAATAAAATATGTATTCAGGGACAAAATGAATGAACAAAGTAAAGTTGTAATGAACAAAGCAAGATTGGTATGTAAAGATTACTTATAGCAAGAAGGAATAGACTATGATGAAACCTATGCTCCTGTGGCAAGAATAGAAGCAGTAAGGCTATTTTTAGCATATGCAGCATATAAGAAATTCAAAGTATACCAAATGGATGTCAATTCAGCATTTTTGAATGGAGAACTTGAAGAAGAGGTATACATAGAACAACTTGAAGGTTGTCCTTTAATAGATGACAAGGACATAGTATGAAGATTAAAGAAAGCATTGCCTAGCTTGAACCAAGCACCCAAAACTTGGTATGCAAGGTTGGACAAGCATTTGATAAAGATTGGATATAGCAAAGGTATGGTAGATAGCAATCTATATTGGAAAGAAATTGATGATACATATTGTCCAAGACAAAGAAGGAATCTTTATTTCTCAGACTAAGTATTTGAAAGATCTACTAAAAAGGTTTGGTTTGGAAATATATAAACCCATTGGAACACCTATGGTAACTTGACACAAGTTATCTACAAAGGATGAGACATCTACTATTGAGCAAATGAAGTACAAATCTATGATTAGAGGATTGTAATATCTGACTCACACAAGGCCGAATATAGCCAATGCACTTGGAATTGTTGCAAGATTTCAAGTTGACCCCAGAAAAGCACATTATACAATAGTCAAAAGGATATTTAGATACCTGAAAGGAACACCAAAGTTTGGATTGTGGTATGACAGATCTAATGATTTCACTTTATATGCTTATACTGATGTTGATTGGGTAGGCAGTATGGATGACAGAAAGAGCACCAGTGGTGGAGCCTTCTTTCTTAGAGGAAAATTGGTTTCTTGGCTAAACAAGAAGTAGGATTGTACCTTACAAAGTACAACTAAAGTAGAATATGTTGTAACAGCAAATAATTGTAATCAAGTTGTTTGGATGAAGCAGATGCTAAAAGATATAAGGATAGAATTCAATGAACCTATTGTCATACATTGTGACAACACAAGCATAGTGAATATGTCTAAGAATCTAGTGTTGCATTCTAAGACTAAGCACATTTCTATCAAGTATCACATGTTCAGAGAGAAATTTTCAAAAAAGGAAATTAGATTGGAGTATGTAAGCACCAAAGAGTAGATTGCAAATATTTTCACTAAGCCTCTTCCCAAATATACTTTTGAGTATTTGTGAGCTATGCTAGGGGTTATGCCCCTTCCTACATCAGAGTAGATGATGCAAGAGTTCATCAGTCCAATGTAACAAAGCACTATTGTTTGTTTGGATTGAATGTTGATGCTTCCTATATAGAGGAGTATCTGTAATGAATAGAGTCATCTAGGACTCTTGTTGGATGTTATTTTTAACAATTTCTTTGGACACTTGAGCAGGTCAAAGACTATCGTTACAGAGATTGATGGTTGTTGAAACCTTTGACATTGATGTCAATGGGGGAGAAGTACAACATGAAAAATAGTTTGGGAGAAGTACAACATGAAAAAATAGTTTGCGAGAAGTACATCATGGAAAAATAGTTTGATATAGAGCACATTGAGGTATATAAATAGGGAATAATTAATTGTATAAGAGGATTTGAAAAGAAAGGTTAATAGTCATTTACATTTGGCATTTTTGGAACTAGATGTTTTTCATCTATGTTGCCATCAATGCCAAAGGGGAAGAATGTTGGAAGCATGAATGTTGATGATACTTTTATAGAGGAGTATTGTAGAAACATGATTAGATCATTATCATGATGAATTGTTACATTCATGACTGTGTTTGTCATTGATGTCAACATAGCAATTTTTTGTGGTATCTAACAAAGAAACAACAAAACGATCAAGTTGGTATTGATAGATCATTGAGTAATTTCACTAAGTGGGGTTAAAGGGAAATACTAATAACTGTCTAGTATATGTAGCTAACCTCAAAGTACAAGATATTAAATTTGGAAGAAGTTATGCAAGTTTCAGTGAAGATTGTTATGAGATAGAGTTTATAGAGGCATGTTTTGATAAACTTGTTATATCTCTTAGCAGATTTTTTATTCTAAGAAGTCAAAAGTAAAGATGTGAAGAAGACATTTTGGAGATGATGTAGCCAAGCTTGCTCATCATAATATTGCATGTACAGAAAGTTATTCAAGTTACAAGGTGGAAGATTAATCTTATCACTAAGTGTAATGTGTTCTTAATGAGGTCCTATAATAATTAATTGATAAGGTGTAATAGTCGACTCAAGGAATTGTTTTATGGATTCAGTATAAAGGAAGGAAATTTTCCTTTATCATGAGAGATGTTATGAGATATATGAATGATTGCAAAGAGTAGAACATGAAGATAAGAAAAGCAGAGCGAATGTGAAGGAAACTTCATTGTTGAGGTTTCATTGTGTGATCTGAAGTTTGATACTTGGATCCAAGGTTCGTGACCTAGTCTACAAGGTTAGATAGTGATTGGTCCAATTGATAGACAAAGGAAGGAAGTTAAAGTACCATAAAAATGGTTGTTTTGCAAGGAATAGTTGAGAGATTAGTTGGACAGTGAGTTTGGTGATCTTGCCCCTAAAGCTATTTGGACAATGGGTCTTTCTGTCTTCTACAACTCCTAATAGGGTTGGTACAACTCCTAACAGGGTTGGAATATGTTAATAGAGATTCAAAGTCTCCTAATAGGGACTCATATGTACTAAATATTGTAATAGACTCCTAACAAAATCCATCCTCTAACAAGGAATATTTATATTAGTACATCATCTTGTGGGTATCATTCCCACTAGGGTTTTCCCTCTGATCAAGGGTTTCCCTAGTTAACATATCTAGTGTAATTGTGTATGTGCATCTTATTATGGTTGTTGTTTACTTTGGTTGAATGGTTAAGATTATTTAAAGTGGATAAATCTTTTAATTATTGGATAACTGATTCACACCCCCCCCCCCTCTCTCAGTTATCTTGGTGGACTATTGTTTCTAATACCACGACCATATCTATGAACAATGAACATTGTGGTCAGTAAGAACCTACCTCGATAAGGGGGATGCATCCTCCTCAATTATGGTCTATGATGGAGTTGTAGCTGCAACATGTATTTCCTCCTACCCCTGACCACCCTATGCCTCTGATGTACCTCTGATGATACCACTCACATATGATGGTATCGCACTAAGTGGTTGTATAGTCAAAACTTGAATAGCTCGATAGGCTAAAAGTAGATTAGTGAACAAACATGTACTAATATCCCTCAAGAAGTCTACTAAAGACTCCACATAGATGTCTATTGGAGATGGGATGTCAACCTCATGATACATATCATCACCTGAAGATGATGCAGTAGTGTGACCACCTGTAAATGTATATTGTGATTGTGTCATGTATCTATGCACTTGGTTAGAAGACATCTCATGTACATAGGTAGCAATAGTGGAAATCCTCTCGTACACATATCTATGTATATCATTTGCCACTCTATCTCCAACTATAGCTAACTCCAAACATTTTGGCATCACCAAAAGTTTTGGACCAATCAATGCCTATTTATTAACAGGCACAAGAGCATCTGGGTGTCTAAATTTATCTAAGAACCTACCCTGACCCTACCCAACATGTTCAGGGATATCAGTGTAATCAACCTCTCGATCTTATCCTTTTGGGGCCACATGTGATGTGTAGCCAACCAATGAGGATACATGAAAGGTGCCACCAATGGATCAGTACACCTCGTAGTGTGATACCCTCTAACCTTTTTCAAAGGTCAATAATGTGGGAACATGCTCTTCACACTCTCCACTGAGACCATCTTCATCTATCTCCCTCCATCACAAGCCACCAATGACACTACAGGATAGAGCACTATAAAATGTGTGCAAGTGAGCACTCGATAGTGCGCATCATGCTAATCAGCTCATCTCTAGTCGTAGTCACCTTATCCCTATGTTGTAGGGTAGGTGAAGCCTATAGACTCTGATCAATAATATCAAGTGCACTCTATAAGCACTGAATAGTATAACTAAATAATGTTTCCCTATCTTGGGTACTAGTAGTCAATCTATGGGATGAACCACTATGGGGACGACCATGTACACTGGCCTCTCTAGAATCACTACCCCCTGATGCCATAATGATGAAAGATATAAACAAACAAAACTAGATAGATGATAATAGAGATCTGCACATGCATACATATACATATATACACAAATTATTATATAAAATAATTGAATCAAAACACACTAATGAATCTTGCTAAACAAACCTATTGTACAAGATAGAAAGAAATGTTAACTACATTACATTTTTTTTCAGTAATAGGTACAAATCAAATTTAGATAACAAGTTTAGGGATTATGGGGTTAGAGAGTGGTTTAGGGTTTAGAGAGATGGGGTCTAGGAGTTAGAGAGAGATAAAGGGTTAAAATTTTGAGATCTAGAAAGGGAGAGAGATGAGGTTAGGATTGGGAGAGATAAGTTATGTAAATTCTAGCGAGAGAGAAGTTTAGGGATTATGGGGTTAGAAATCAGTTTATGGATTAGAGAGATGTGGTTTAGGAGTTAGAGAGCAGTTTAAGGTTCAAAGAGATGGGGTTTAGGAGTTAGAGAGTAGCTTAGGGTTTAGAGAGATGGGATTTACGAGTTACAGAGTGATTTAGGGTTTAGAGAGATGGGGTCTAGGAGTTAGAGAGAGACAAATGGTTAAAAGTTTGAGATCTAGAAATAGAAAGATGAGGTGAGGGTTGGGAGAGATAAGTTATGTAAATTTTGGAGAGAGAGAAGTTTAGGGATTATGGGGTTAGAGAGAAATTTAGGGTTTAGAAAGATAGGGGTTTAGGGTTTAAAGAGATGGGGTTTAGAAGTTAGAGAGCAGTTTATGAATTTAAGTTTTAGTTCGAGTTTGATTAGTTTTAATGTTATAGTTTAATAACATTCAATGTTAGGTTCTGCACTTGCCAATAATTTATAAGGTTCAATGTTAAGGTTTCAATTAGAATTTATTTGTGTTCACGGTAAAAGGTAGAGTTTGATTTAGTTCAATCTAATGGTTTTAGTTACCAATTTATAGTACTTTCTTAACTTTTACCTTTACAACAATTTCTAATGATTCCTAATAAAAACAAAATAAAAATATTTGAATTCTCTAATATTATATCTAACTAATTTTCTATAATTAATAATTTTTTTCTATTGTTTTCTAAAGTTTCTAATTGTTCTAATATTTTCTAAATTTTCTAATATTTTTGTTGCAAAAAGAGGGGTAAAAATTTATTAAGACAGAAAGGAATACAACAAGGAGCTCGATCCTAAGCAACAAGATCATCAAATTCTTGCACCATCTCAAAGGACAGTTGCCCCCTATCCCTAATATTCCAACCCGGATCATGACTAGAAGCCCATTTGGCTAAACAATCAGCAGGTCTATTCCATTCTCGTGGAATATACTTGAACCTAATGAATTGAAAAGAGGAAGAGAAGAAAAGAATCTGCTTAACAACAGTGGCCAGCTGCCAACTAACATCCTCAAGCTCTTGCGAAGAAAGCATGTTCACCACCACCTGGGAATCAGACTCACAAATAATCTTACTCCATCCCCACAAGCAACATTGTTCCACAGCATATAAAATAGCCTGAGCTTCCATGAGATTGTTAGTATAATCACCCTTATGAATTGAGAAGAAAAATTTAACATTCCCAGAACTACAACGAGCCACTCTGCCAATACCAGCCGGACCAGGATTCCCACGAGAAGAACCATCAGTGTTAATTTTTAGAACTCCACAGGGAGGAGGAGTCCAGTGCCCATCCTGGTTAACCCGACCCTTCCTCTGATGGTAAAGCTGCCTGGACATAGAAGGAAACCTATGAGCCACAACCCCATCCTGCAGATGAAAATTGAGGCGATTACAGATAGCAAGATCAACCGGATCCATACCCCCATCAAGCTCATACTTCACAAGAATAGTTTCCTGGAGAGAATGTGATATTTTCCACCAAAGATGCAAAACACCAAGCTAAACATCTTAGAATATGCGACGATTCCTCTCCAACCAGATATGCCAAAGCATGAAAGACGGGCCAGCAATCCAAACAGCATGGAGAGAAGAAGACTTGGAGGGAGCACTACCCAAGCGAGCCCAGAACTCAGGCAAAGAGGAAGCATGTCAACAAGAGCAACCCCAAGCGCTCCACCAAAGGTGCCATATCTGAGTAGAATAGGAGCAATGGAAGAACAAATGGGAGACAAACTCCTCTCCATTACCACACAAAACACAATAAGAGGGGCCCTGAAATCCACGTTTACAAAGATTATCCCAGGTAAGACAACGGTTGTGAGCTACTAGCCACATGAAAAAATTGCACTTGGACCAAGAAACTTTATTCCAGACTTGCTTCCACAAAGGGACCTCAACATCCCCAAATAATTGTCTAGTTATCTCCTGATACCCAGCAGAGACATGATATTTACCAGACAAGGTACCGCCCCAAGCCAATACATCTGGACCAAGCAAAGAGGAACACTCTCTAGAGGCCAGTATTTGAGAAAGCTCCTGACGATCCATGTCTGTACCTCCAGGAGGCCAATCAGAGGAATGCTTCCATCTATAACCAACAACAAGTCCCAATTGATAAGGAGTCTTGTAATGAGCCACTTTATCCCATCCAGCGGCCAGAAAAGAGTCACAAAGAGGCTGAAGATGAGGGTATATGGATAAAATGGAAGGGAATCCATCCCAAGCATCAGACCAAAACAAAGCCTGAGAACCTCCTTTACATATCCAGAACAGACCCCTCTTCACCAACATCGCACCTGTCTTCAAAGTATGCCAAACCATTGAGCCACGACCTTCAAGAGGAAGTGCAAAAACAGAGCAAGGATCAGCACCATGAAAATATTTATGAGTGATAATACGAGCCCAAAGTTGATGTTTTCCAGAGCACCATCGCCAATAAAGTTTAGCAGCCAAAGCTTGTCTACTCAATAGAGTAGAACGAAGACCAAGACCACCCTCCTTTTTAGGCCTACAAACAGTTGCCCAATTAACCAAGCTCCATTTAGTACTACGCAAATTACCACTCCAAAGGAATTGTCAAGAAAGAGCATCAAACTCCTTGAGAAAGTAAATAGGTGCAGCATGAACCATGCTTCTATAAGTAGGAAGAGCTTGGATAACAGCTTGAAGAAGAGTAACTCGGGCAGCAGTAGAAAGCCATCTATGAGTCCAATGATTTACCTTATCCTGAAGCTTGGTAATCAAATTTTTCCAGAAGAGACATGGCTGCCTGGAAACAGTAATAGGAATGCCAAGATAAGTCAAAGGAAGTGAACCTATCTGAAATCGTAGGATACCAACAATCCTGTGCTGAATAGAATCAGGAGTGTTAAAAAAGTAAATGAAAGATTTGTGCTCATTAACTTTCTGGCCTGAAGCTACCAAATAAACGTCCAAAGCATGTCGAAAGGCTTCAGCTTCCTTGATCCTAGCAAGACCGGCAAGAGCAGAATCATCAACAAATTGAAGATGGGAAAGAGAAGGTAAGCCATTACCCCACTACCAGCCTTGAATAGAATTCTGGGACACCTGATGCTTAATGAATCTGCCCAAGCCTTCAGCCATGATGATGAATAGATATGGGGAGAGAGGGTCACCCTGGCGGAGGCCTCTAGAAGCACAAATAGTTGTGAAGGTTGACCATTAATAAGAATAGAAAAAGAGGCAGAAGTAATGCAACTCAAAATCCAACTCACCCAGTCAGAGCTAAATCCAAAAGAAAGAAGAATACTCCTTAGGAAGCTCCATTTAACTCTATCATAGGCCTTAGCCATATCCAGCTTAACAAACATGGCTCTCTCCCTTGAAGTAGCCATAGAGTGAATAGCCTCAGTAGCAATAACCACCCCATCCAAAATTTGTCTTCCAGCAACAAAACCACCTTGTTCTTCTAAGATAATAATGGGAAGCCACCTTTTCAGTCTCTCAGCAATCAGCTTAGTAATAACTTTGTAGACCACATTACATAAGGAAATTGGTCTAAAAAACTCCAATTGATTGGCACCCTCTCTCTTAGGAATAAGAGTCAAGAATGTAGAGTTCAAAGCTCGAAGCATCTACTTGCTAGCATAGGATTCTTTAACCACCTCCAACAAATCATGATTAATGATGTCCCAAAATTCTTGAAAGAATTCAACTGGAAAACCATCAGGACCAGGAGCCTTCCCCTTAGGCATGCCAAAGACCACCGCCTCTAGCTCTTCCAAAGAGATAGGACACATGAGATAATCATTCATTTCCTGAGTGATAAGGGGAGGAATACAGGACAAAATAATATTTTCTTCATTATCAACAGGAGGAGAGTCCTCAGAGAAGAGGGTAGAGAGGTACGAAATAGCCTCCTGGAACAAAGCTGGCAAGGAATTCAGTTGGATACCTTGAGAATTAACCAAAGAAGAGATAGTGCTCTGATTCCGGTGAGATTGCACTGTTTTATGGAAAAAGGCAGTGTTTCGATCACCTTCCTGGAGCCAATCAACTCGAGCCTTTTGCTTCCAAAAAATTTCCTCTTGAAGTTCCCATTATTCTAGAGCTCTAGAAGCAAGGGATTCAGCCTGGCCAAGATCCTCCGAGAAACCTCGATCTCTAATCTCCCTTGTGATGACATCAAGATTTTCTTGAGCAAGCCTCTTCATAAAGTGAAGATTCCCAAAGCATTCCCTATTCCATATCTTGAGCTGCCTTTTAACATATTGAAGCCTTTTAGAAAATGAGAACATTGCAGTACCATATGCAGGGGCACCATCTTTCCACCAACAAAAAAATAAATCATGAAGAGAGGAGTCATGAAGCCACATCAACTGAAACTTAAAAGGAGGATGCTTCGGAACATAAGCCCCTATAGCAGAAAATTTGATTGGCCAATGATCTGAACCCCTCCAATCAAGGATTTCTGAAGAGATAGTAAGGGTGCCACTAAGCCAGAAGCAAGAAACAAGAAATCTATCCAGGCATTCTGAGATAGCAGCAACACTAGTCCTGCAATTATTCCAGGTATAGAGGCCATTAGAGGGCTTAACATCAGAGAGATGCAAAAGAGATATGTGTTGCCGAAGAAGAGCAGAAGAAGGCCCCAATCTAGCCAAACCACCATGCTTCTCTTCCAGACTTAAAATTGAATTGAAGTCCCCTGCTAACACCCAAGGATGATAAGGATGACAATTTCTAACATATTGAATATGTTCCCAAAGTTCCTCCTTTCCCACAAGATCAACAGGTGCATACACATTAGTAACCATGATTACCTCTCCTGAGTCTAGAGCAAATTTTCTAATATTGTCTATGTAATTTTTGACAATTTTCTATAAATAATGTTTTACAATTAATCTAATTTCTCTAATAATGTATAGATTTTACTACATTTCAATACTTTTTCTAAACTTTATCTAATATTATAGTACTTAACACATAAACATATAATAATATAAAGAAAATTGAACTATTTAAAACAATCTACATTAAAAATACACATTAAAAACCATATTTTTACCTAAGGAAACATAAAATAAAACTCAAAACATATTTTAAAAATTGGGGGAAAATGCTGACATGTCTGATTTGGCCGAATGACTCATGTAGCTCTTCCCACTTTGCACTTCCAGCAAGCTTGTATGATGGAAATGATTGTCAAATTTGTCTTTTTGCAGCTTATATAAGTTTTGGTGTTCTAGTTGGACTTGATCTGGCCAGATCCCTGCGGATGTGTACACGCCACTTGGCGCCTATGAATTTGGCCAAATTCATAAAGTTAGCCCCAAAGGTGATGCAGATTTGTACTTTCACCAAACTGTAATACCCCAAAATTGGCACATTTCCATTCTGAACTAGTTTCAATGCATCAATCTTACAACTTCAAGTCTCTCAATCAATAATGTCTTATTGTACTAGGAATTTCTGATTCTGATTGTCTTTACTTGACCTAAGTCTCAAATGCAGAAAATCCTTAACCTGCATCAGTCATACACTTGTATTTAATTCCTAAATATTGACTTATTATGGCTAAATATTCCCTTTGATCAAATTAATTTAATTATAAGTCATATCACTTTAATTAAATTAATTCACCCCCTTTAACTAGAATACACATGAAAAAGGAATTAAATATGTTTGATTAAATTAAATATTCTCATCTCAAATTATTGAATTTAATTGTTCAAATAATTGAGAAAATATACTTATGAGGTCATATTTATTTTAATTAAATCAAATATCTTCTCCAATATTCTCTCTTCAGTTCAGAATTGGAAACATTGAGTTAACTCAAATCAAAAAAAGAAATAAAACTACTTAACTCCTCATTCATCTCAAAAGCAATCAGTCAACTCCTGTTATCAAGGAAACTTGCCATTCTAGCTGAATATTATTCAAATCTCCACCATTCATTTGGTTTGATCTCAATCATTGATTGATGCTAAGATTTTGTAAAAGGAACCTTTTTCCTCTCATTTTGGAAGGATGTATTTTTTGAGCAATGAAAATCTATCATTTTGAATACTCAAATACTTGTGCATTTGAAGATATTCTAAATAACCAAATTGCTTTCTCATTTAGACTGCAATGCATACATTTAGAATAATTTTTTTTATCTCATTCTTAGCTTAATTTGCATAATCATATAGATTAGTTCATCTACTTTGCCTATAAAATCTAAAAAATACAGCTTAAATTATATTTACTTTCTTAACTTAATGTTGCATTTGCATCCATTAAATCCTTTGTTCTTAGTTGGCCTAGTTACTAAACTCTCGAGTCTTAGAGCATTTAGTAAAACCCCATCTAGATTGAAGGCAACAAATCACCTTGTGTAGACATTCATGATGGATAATCTCATGTTCATTCCTGGATGTACCTGACAAATAATGACCATGTTGAAGTGTGTGGTTGAATAAGAGGCCCATTTTAATGCATACAGTAATAGAGTCCATTCTTTTAAAAGGAAATTTTATATTAGTACATCATTTTGTGGGTACCATCCCCACCAAGTTTTTCACTCTGATCAAGGTTTTCCTAGTTAACATATCTAATGTTATTGTGTATGAGTATCTTCTTATGGTCACTGATTATACTGTTCACATGTTTAAGGTTTAATAAGGTTGATATAAGTTATATTGATCTGATAACTAATTTACCCCCCTCCCCTCTCTCAATTATCTTGGTGGACTTTACTTTCTAACAACATATTAGTACACTATCTTGTGGGTGTCATCCCCACTGAGGTTTTCCCTCTAATCAAGGGTTTCCCTAGTCAACAAATTATTGTGTTATGGTGTATGGTTTTTTCTTGTTGTGCATCATTACTTTAATTATTGGAGTTGATATTTATAAGTATGGGTTAAAGTTTAATTTATCACAACTAATTCACCCACTCTCTCAATTGTGTGTGGAATTTAATTATAATTAATTGGTATCAAGGGATCAAGTCCTATTCGATAAGGAATCTTAGCATCTTGAGGAGATCTATGGATTATAGAAATGAAAGTCTAAAGTTTGATGGTGAGAACTATGACAATTGGAAGGAAAAAGAGGGAACACTTTTGATCTTTATGGGGGTTGACTAATAGTTGATTACAAAGACACAAGTTGAGGTTAAAGCATAGAGAAAACTATGTTTGAGCACTAATGATAAGGAATAAGATTTTTCAATGCAACATGATTGCAAGGGAAGCATTGATTAGTGCACTTTTAGAGGTTGAAATCATTGAGGTAAAATGTCTTGATCTTTCTTATGATATTTAAACTAGGTTAAAAACATTATAAGAATGTAATGAACATACAAAGAAAGTGAAGTTGCAAAATCAGAAACTAAGATTGAGAATACTAGAATGAAAGAAGATGAAACTATTACAACATATGTGCAAAGAATTACTGATATTACTACATATATAAAATATCTAGAGGAACTATATCAAAAGATGAAGTTTGTTCTAAGATCCTAATATTCTTGACTCCTACTTTTGACAACAAAGTAAATGCTATTAAATAATTTATTCCTCTTATGAAATATTTTAATAGAGAAAGATTGATTGGAAAATTGCAAGCTTTTAAAACTAGTAGATTGGCTTTGCCTAGAGTTGAGACTACTTTTAGAGCTAGTGCACATAATGATAAGAGAGTACTAACAAAGAGTGCATGCACTAGTGGAAGCTATGTAGATCATGCAAGTGATTGGGAAGATATTCAGGAAGAAGAGAAGAAGATTGATGAACTTGTATCATTGATTACAAAAATGGAACCTAAAGGTAAAGGTATTATATATAAGAGCTCCTTTTGTTTTTTGGAATGGTAAGCAAATCAATCACTTTTCTTATAAATGTCCTAAAAGAGAACCTAAGATGAAACCTAGACCATACAAATAAAATATTCCTAAAGAATGTTTGCATGTGAGTGGTGAAGAAATTCAAGTTAAAGAGATCAATTTCTAAATAGTGATGATAATGATGAAATTGGATTTGTTGCTATTAAGGAAGAGAGTCTTGTTCAAGAAGAAAAGATGCTTAATTCACTTGTTGAGAAAATGAAATAAAATTGGGTAGTAGATAGTGGATGTTTACATCACATGATAGATGATAGAGATAAGTTTGTTGAATGTAAAAGTTGTTGATCTCAGATTGGTTTTGACTAGTGAGTGTCTACACACTTAAGTCATTTACTTAGTTCATGTGAACAAGTAGTACATGTCGAGCACAACATGTATATAATAGAGCATGTCAAGTCCATAGTGAGTATCAAGCCACTCATGTGTTGAGTCACTCAAGTGTCGAGCAAATAGTGTAGTCAAGTGATTTAGGAGCTGAGCAAGTAGTGCATGCCAAGTAATATAGATGTCGAGTCATAATATAGAAGATAATATATGCCAAGCATCAAAGACTTTGGATGTCAAGTGAGACAGTTTTGTTATAATTGTTTGTAATGGCGCAAACAACTATGTAAACCATTTTTGAGCCAACTTAAATATTGAATTATGATATTTTGGAGATAAGAATGAATCTTAAGTTGGATTCCTAATGTATTACATGCAGTCAATCAGAAAAAGGGAAGGTTTAAGTAGCAAAATGGATGAATCACAGTCGTTGATTCAAACCTAACCCTAAGTCACCTAAGTCTTCTTAAGGAGGAAAAACCCTAGACTTTCTAGAGTGCATGAAGGAGAAAAGAAGAGAAGTTTGCATGTGCAAATAGAGCATTCATTATGGCTAAGGAGTTATGATCTGAGATTGCATTGCAAATTCAGTTAAAGGAGAACAAAGGAAGAAAAGAGCATACAATAGAGAGACATTTGATCAAGAAGGATTGAGAATACATCAGTTTAGAGGTGATCTATCATCAAGCAAGCAAGTGTTAACCATAGGATCAATGTTGAGTCATTCTAGCAGATGAATTGGTTAAATCTCTTAACAGAGTAGTCCTAATAGGCTATATTGAAATCTTCTAACAAGATGATTACTTAATTGTGAGTTAAAGTCCTTTAACAAGGCACACTTCTAATAGGGTATTGAAATCCTTTAATAGGATGAGACCTAATAGTCTTTGTAAGCCTTTAACAAGGCAGACCTTTCATAGGGTAGATCATGTTTCATGATCAAACTTTGTAACCTTCATTGGATACACTTTATTACTATAGTAGTGAAGAATTGTGGGTGTCATTCCCACCCCAGTTTTACCTTCTCATTGGAGGGTTTCTGGGTAATCATATATGGTGTCATACATGTGTGAATGTTTACTTGTTTACATATTTTACATGTATATGCTTTTCATGGTATTCCATTTTACTCAGTGAAAGTATGAGATGGATGTGTGGTGAATGTTTTATGGGTCAAAATTTAAACTACTAATTCACACCCCCCCCCCCCCCCCATCCCTCATAAGTTTACCTTTCCTACTGTAATTCCAACAAAAGCTATGATGGAGGTGTAGTTAGAGAGTTGGTAATAATGCATCTTGTTCTATTAAGGGAAAGGGGTCCATTACTTTTGATGGTAAGACTAACAATGAAGATGTATACTTTGTTGATGGTTTGAAACATAACTTATTGAGCATTGGAAAACTTGTTGATAAGGGTTGTCACTTACTATTTTCTAATAAGACATGTACAATCAAGGACAAGCAATGAAGATTGATGATATAGGAATAAGAATAAGAGTTAGTGTATTTAAATTAAATGCTAATGAGATTATTTGTTTGATGTAAAAAGTTGATTTAAATTGGTTAGGGAATAGAAGATTTTTTACATAAATTTTGATAATATAGTGAAGGTGAGTAATTCTAATTTTGTGAGAGATCTACCTAAGATTGTGAAACTTACTAACATGGTGTGTAAGGAAATGTAGATGACAAAAAGAGTACAAGTGGAGAAGCATTCTTTCTTGGTGGAAGGTTAGTATATTGGTTAAGTAAGAAGCAAGAAGCAAGATTGTATTTCTTAGTCCACAAGATAGGTAGAACATGTTGCAACGATAAATAATTGTAATTAGATACTGTATATGAAGTAAATGTTGAAATAATGGGCCTACTATTATGCATTGTGATAATACAAGTATAGTTAGTATGTCTAAGAATCATGTTTTACATTCAAAGACTAAATACATGGAAATTAAGTATTGTTTTTTGAGAGAGAAGGTTGCAAAGAAGAAAATTGGATTGGAGTATGTAAGTACAAAGGAGCAGATAGTAGATATATTGACTAAACTATTTGCTAAGGACACCTTTGACTATCTCAGAGGTATGCTTGGGCTAAAGTCCCCACCTTGTGAATAGTAATTGATGTAGCTTTGCATCAGTCCAATATATTCATAGCATTATTAATTTGTCTAGATGTGATGCTTTGCACTACTGGGAGTTATTCATAGAGCACTTGTGTAAAGTTTTTTGCATAACATTTTTTGTTGGAACTTGGCATATTCTGGTTGTAGATTGGCTTGATCCAATTTCGGTAATTTGATGAAGATGTTCATAAAAGGAGGATCATTTTAGATTAGTTGTTGATATTTGGCATATTGGCACATTTTCCATTGATGTTAAAGGCGGGGTAGAAATTATAGAGAAGGTTGTATATATTGAGGATATTTATAAATTTGGAAAGGTTGTACATGTTGAGGATATTTACAAAATTATATTCAAGTTACACAGGTTACTTTTGTATTGATGGTTTTTCATCATATGTTGCAATTAATGCCAAAGGGGGATATTTTTATAAATAGAGGTTTGGTTGGCACTTTGAGGAATTGTTTATGGGTTCTATTGATGATAGCTTTTGTTATTGATGACAACATATGTGTATGTGATCATTACATATATAGATTCTACATATCACATGGATATTGTTGGCACGATGAAATTGGTATATAATAGGTTAAGTTATGCAAGGTTATATTGGTGTACAAGGATGACTATAAATACCATATCTATGTTCATTGGATCTTATATAGAGTTCTGGATAAGTTACAATATGTTTGGTGAAGACTCGTGGCAAACCAATGTATGGGAAATAATATTAGAGATAATTGGTAGCATATTTGTTGTATCTTATTGGTGAGGTGAATTAATTTAAGCAAGCTTGGATCATGGTAGAAGACATGTTCATACATATATGTTTTTGATAGCAAGGCTTGAAGATTATTCTGGAATGATCACTGGTTTGAGAAAACATGTTGTATATCATTGAAAAATTAAGTAATTATATTATAACATGTGGGAACCTTAATGTCATATTTATAATGATGTTTATGATGGAGTGCATGTCTTATCATGGATCTATGTAATTACTTGTACATTAGGGAAGCTTTAATAGTCTGGCCTATTTAAGGCAAGAACCTATAACACAATAATAACTTGTGAGCCTCTTAAGTGGTAGATCTTGAGTTCAAATCTACTCAAGTTTAACTCATGTGATAATAATAATTAATCATAACAGATGATAATTAGTCTAGGCTTTGACTAATTACCAATTAAAAAAATAGTCTGATATATTTAATTATTTGTGAGGGTATAAAGCAAAGTTATTTTACTTGGTTAGGAATAAGTTATATGGTCACCATTGATATTGTAAATGTGAGCTTGAATGTCAGATGATTAGATAAGAGCAGAGATTGAGTTGGTTGATTGTGTTGAGTTTTAAAGAAACTATTATAGCAAGTAAGTTGTTGATTAGTCAGTTCATTTGATTTGGATTTTTTATCCCAAAGTTTGATATTTATAGTTACTTAAACACTTAGGAAGTGGATCTATCTATTTCTTTATCAACCTTTAAGAGGGTTAGAACCTTCTAACAAGGGTTCAAGGGCTCCTAGCAGATATTTGTCCTCTAACAATGTCTGTCACACTATATACATTGTAATTGGCTCCTAAGAGGGTCACATCCTTTCACAAGGACCTTATATATTAGTACACTATCTTGTGGTTCCATTGTTAGCATGAATTTTGAGGATACTACTTTGGGGGAGTATTCTAAGCATTTAAGAGTATTGACATGTTGCATTCATGACTATGTTTGTCATTGATGTCGACATAGCATGGTTTCTGTAAAGACTAGCTGAGTAGCAGACATAGATCTTATTGGTATAGATAATTATTTAATTGTCTAATGATGTGCAGTTATGGACACATTTTTCATAGTGTTTTGATGATGTGGTCGAGTGCGTAGAGTCTAAGTTGAAGATATACAGAAGTTGTACCTGATCTACAAAGGGTAGTTTAGAGACAGAGTATTGGGAAAGCACTTCCTAATGTTTGTTTGTTATCTTACATCTTAGATGCAATGAGAAGATACATAGTCAGATAGTGACAAAGACCAATTTGTTGGTGACATCAGCGAGTGTGCAAGCCCTAGTGTTGCATGTGTTTTGTATAGACTATGAGTCAAAAGTGCTACTGTAATTATAATTAATTGATTATCTTATTATAATTAATTAGGAAAGCCTCAAGGCCGACTCAACAAATTATTATGAAGATATGATATAAAGGAAAGATGTTTTCCTTGTTTGTAAAGTGTGTGAAAAATCTATTGAAGTGTGAAGTGTGAAAAGGAGTAGAGTGCTTACTAAATGCATGTAAGGTATCCAAGGGATTATTGGATGACAGTTATGTGATCTAGTTACAAGATTAGAAGGAGAAGAGGTCTGGTTGATAGGATAGAAGAAGAGGAAGGAAGTACATTTCATTTCTATTATTTTGCAAGGAATAATATAGAGATCATTTGGACAGTGGGTTCATTGGTCTTGCCCCTGAAGTTGTTTGGGCAGTGGGTCCAGTTGTCTTCTACAACTCCTAACAAGGTTGGAATCTCCTAATAGGGACTCATATGAATTGCATGCATTCATAGACTCCTAACAGGGTCCATCCTCTAACAAGGAATATTTATATTAGTACATCATCTTGTGGGTACCATCCCCACTGGGGTTTTCCCTCTGATCAAGGGTTTCCCTAGTTAACATATCTGGTATTATTGTGTATGAGTATCTTGTTGTGATTTCAGTTTATATTGCTCATATGGTTAACCTTGTTTAAGGTTGATAATTGTGATAATACTTGGATAACTAATTTACCCCATCCCCCCTCCCCCCCTCTTAGTTGTACCAGTGGACTATATATTATAACAACTATCCCCACCAGAGTTATCCCTAGTCAACAAATCATCATGTTATGATGTATGGTTTTGATGCAGTGCAAGGCAGGAGAATCCCCAAAGGAGATTTCCAAACCCCTAGCAAATAACCACACAATGGAAATACAATAACAAAGCAACAATAATGCAAGATCTGATACTAAATCACAACTCTTTACTAATAGATATAATTGATTACATGCAATATGCCCAACTGTAAGGCCTTTCAAGTTAGGGCCAACTACAAACAACAATTAAAAATTCATTTTTGCAAGATTCAACAAGATCCAACTCACAAACCCAATCCCAGCTAGTCCAGATACACAACTAGATAAGAACACCAATAAAATGCACACTTTTACCCTCAAGTCCACCAAGCAATCCTCTGGTTCTCAAGCCACGGCCCTAGCTCTTCAAAATTCACATCTATACTTCATCCCCTTCTTTAAGCTGGAATGATAACTCCAAAAAAACCCCTTACTTATACCCATCTAAGCCACAAGTTCTCCCAACTCATTACAAACTAAATTAAATCTCTTACATAAATTAAATGCCAAAAGTCAGCTCACAAAAAACTCAGCATGAATGGAACCAAAACCAATACTGGCATACAACACATACAAGAACACTTGACATCTACTAGAAAACTTGGCACCAACAGGTTCACTTGTTACATGAAGGAATACTTAGTCAACACAAGATTGCTATAGTACCTCAACATCTACTAGGAGCTATAGTAACTCAACATCCATTAGGGATACAATAACTTGGCATCCACTAGATCTACACTAACTCAACATCCACTAGAGCTATAGTAACTCGACATCCACTAGAGCTACAGTAACTCAACATCCATTAGAGCTACAATAACTCAACATCCACTAGAGCTATAGCAAGTTAACATACATTAACGAGCTTGGAAGCAACAAAAAATTGGAAACCACTGCCACTCGATTCCAACATGCAGGATTGCAAAAAATCCTAGGATGCTCCTGCATTAGAAAGTCAAGGTTCAAAAAGATGTTCTAGTAACTAGAAGAACATCTTCTGGGATTCAACACATAGATCTCAAATTGGTCTTTTACATACATATCCTCCAAATCTTCAACTTGTACACTCTTTCCCTTGTTCTTCTTCTACTTCTTCACATCCATCTTAGGTGTGTTATAGGTATAGTCTCCACACTGATCTCCAACCTTCTCAAAAATTTTCAACTCAACTCAGTTGCAAATACTCAAGTTCCTCCTATCGAGCTCTTCATTCTGCAAAGGAATCAGGAAAAACTTCATGCCACCTTTCTCAATAGTAAACACATTCTTGACACAGTCATGCACAACCTTGCAATCATACTGCCAAGGTCTACCAAGCAACACATGATAATTGTTCATGTCCACAATATCACACAACACTTGATCCTTATACTACCCAATCTGGAAATCAATAAGGCATTTCTCCCTCACTTCCAAAGCATGCTCACCTTGTAACTAACCAATCCTTTAGGGATAAGGATTGTTGGAAATATAAGAGGAGTAACTGAGAGGGGAGGGGTGAATCAGTCACTACAAAAAAAAAACCCAAATCCCTTAGATGTCAGTATAAAATACAAACAGATAATTGAATACTGCTAAAGTTCGATAAACACACAGAATGTTGTAACTCGGTAATAACTAGATTAGCCCAGTAAAAGATTAACGTATAAAACTTTAGATGTTGTCTGTGATTACCATTACTTTAACTTAGTTGCAAACACATAAAAGAAAATAACACGAACACATTTGACACCAGGATTTAACATGAAAAACCAATTTGGGAAAAACTACCAATAGCAACTAGTTACTGATTTTCACTCTTCTAAAGTGAGCCCTGTTAGGAGCTAACCCTGTTAAAGGTTACAAAACACACTATTAGGTGTGACCCTGTTAAAGGATTTAATCACCCTATTAGGAGTGGCTTGGTTAGAGTTCTTGAGAACAATTCAATGGAATTGACACCTTGTTAGAGGATTTGCAAATAGCTATTAAGCCAACTTTGTTAGGAGATTTAGATCACTGCTACAATGGTTAGAGAGTAACAATGAGATGAGCCGATTTGAATGCAACTAAATTATTGATTTTAGATCTCTTTTCTAGCTTGTACTTGATCCTTCCTAATCAAATATGGCTTTGCTACACCGCAAGGATATTCTAGTTATCTTTCAAATTTGCTTCCTCTGCTCATCAATAGATCTTCAATCACATCATCACAATTCGTACATTCACTTGCACTTTTTCACACATTTTGAAATCACAACTTGACCTTATACTTATATCTTCCACTTTGTCAAGCCATCTCAAATAAAACTTACAATTATCAATGTTCATCACTTTAGTCAGCTGGAATCTATAGATAAATCAATTAAGCTTAATAAAGAAAAATAAGAAAATCCTTCGTTGGCTAACCCTGCTTGGTAGAAACTAACTCTGCAACAATTTCTTTTGTTAACCAACAGAAGCTTGATTAACACTGCAAACTTATGAAAATCTTTTATTAATTGAGTGCACTCGATTAGCACTGGTTCCATCCAACTTTCCTTCGTTACCCAAGTGAGATCGATTAACACTCACTTTCTACAACTTTTCCTTCAACGCCTGAGGGAACTTGGTAGACACTGCCTTCTGAACTAGGCAAACATAGGAATGCTCGGTAGATACTGAGAACTATCTTCACTGCCCGAGTGAGCTTGGTATACATTGACTGGAAATGATATGACATTTGTGTAACATCAAAGACAACACACAATTAACCAATTGTATCCAACAATCTCCTTCTTTGGTGTTGATGAAAACACAACATGTCATAGCACAATGAAATTTTGGATTTTAGATTTGAGAACTCCCTCTGTTAATATGAGCTCTTCCTTTCACTGAATTTTGTCTTCAATGGCTATTACCAAGTTCATTCAGAACATCCTCCTTCTTTCAACATACTTCTTCTTTGGAAGACTTTCCCCTCTCTGGTTTCTTTTTATGATTCCAAAAATTTCTCAAAGATATGATAGTAAACTTCTCCCTCTTTGACAACACATGCCAAAGATAATAACTTTTTAAATACCAATGTACCTTAAGTACTGATTCATCTGCAATATGCCCTTGCCAATTATTGCACCAACTGATTGATCTGAGGTTCTGGTTGATGCATTCACTAAACTTTATTTAGTGAACTTCAGATAGGGGAATGACCCCTAGCTTACTTCTTAGATACATAAATGCATCCTTAGGTAATGGCTTGGTGAATATGTCTACAATCTGATCCTTTGTAGTCACATATTCCAATCTAACTTCTTTATCTTGCACCAACTCTCTTAAGAAGTGATATTTTATAGCAATATGCTTTATTTTGGAATGCATTACTAAATTCTTTGATATGTTGATTCCACTAGTGTTATCCCAATATATGACAACTGGATCTTTGATCTCTACCTTCATTCCTTCCAATAGTTGTTTGAACCAAATAATGTTAGAACAATTGACTGATGCTACTACATATTCTACCTCTGCTGTGGATTGAGATGTACAATTTTGCTTCTTGGTTGTCCAAGATACTAGTCTTTTTCCAAGAAAGGGTGCTCCACCACTATTGTTTTTTCTATCATCAAGACTTACCTGCCCAATCAGCATTAGTGAATACTTTCAAGTCCAAATTGACTCCAAGTTTGTACCATAAACCATAGTCCTCAATACCTTTTAGATATCTCATGATTCTCTTGATTGCCATCATGTAATTTTCTTTAGGATTTGTTGAGAATCTTGCCACTATTCCAACTTCTAGAGCAATATTAGGCCTTGTGTGTACTACATACTGCAATTTTCCAATTATTGATATGGAAGTGATCTTATCTACTTCTCTGGAATCATAATTTTTGGAAAGCTTATGTCTAGTAGACATAGGTGTTCCAACTAGTCTTGAATCGTCCATTCCAAATTTCTTCAGTATCTCCTTAATATACTTAAATTGAGTGATGTAGATACCATTCTTATTCTATTGTATTTGCAATCCAACAAAGAATTTTATTTCACCAAACATGGACATCTCAAATTCTTTAACCATTTCTTCTAAGAATGCTTTGCATAAGTCATCATTTCCTATAAATTGAGTATCATCAACATATATTTCTGCCAACACAATCTTCTTATCTAGTTCTTCTTTGATATACATATTATTGTTGTCATTTGTCCTTTGAAAACCAATTTGTACCAAGTAATTTTGTAGTCTTTCATACCAAGCTCTGGGAGATTGCTTGAGACCATATAGTGCTTTGTGTAGTTTGCAAACCATGTCTCTTTTGCTAGGATCCACAAAACCTTCTGGTTGTTCAATGTAGACTTTGTCATCAAGAATTTCATTCAAGAATGTAGATTTGACATCCATTTGATATACTTTAAATCCTCTATGTGATACATATGCTAGTAAAGTTCTAACACCTTCTAGTCTTGCCACAAGAGAAAAAGTCTTCCCATAGTCAATACCTTCTTCTTGAGAATAACTTTTGCATACCAATCTTGCTTTGTTTCTTGATACCTTTCCATCTTCATTTAGCTTATTTATAAATACCCATTTTGTACCAATCACATTTGTATCCTTGGGTCTAGGAACAAGAGTCCAAGTTTTGTTCTTTTCTATCTGTTCTATCTCTTCATTCATTGCTTCAATCCAACTTTCATTTTCCAGAGCATCTTTAACACTTCTAGGTTCAAATTCAGCAAGTAAACATGTACCTTTTAATCTGCTTCTTGTCATTTTTTCATTTAATTTGTCTCCAATGATCTGATTAGGTGGACGATGTCTTCTGACATATCTTGCTAACATAGGCTCCTTGATCTTTGAATGAATTCCATCATCTTCTTCTTGAAGTTTAGTTTCAAGCTTAGGTTCTTTTGTTTGTGACTTGGGTCCATCAGGCTCAGTTTGAACTAGCTTGATGGCCTCTGATTGTGACTCAGATCCTTGCAACTCGAGTTGCATTGCCTACAAATCGGTAACTATTGGAGTTTTTGGGGACTTGGGAGATGAAGCTTTTTTTCTCTTAGATAGATTTGGCAGAGTATCAGGTTCATAGTAAATGAATCTTCTGTAGTCTTCAGGTTCCTTATTGATTTCTTCTTCACTCTTTTCTGCATATTCATTAATTCTGACATGTGCACTCTCTATAATTCTGTGAGTAGACAAATTCAAACATCTATATGCTTTAGTTCTATAGGAGTATCCTAGAAATATGCCCTCATTACCTTTTACATCAAATTTTCCTTTTCTAGATTCTTTCAATATGTAACATTTGTTGTCAAATACTTTCAAGTAACTTACATTAGGTTTGTAGCCATACCATAACTGATAAGATGTCTTGTTTGAATCTTGCTTCAACTAAAATCTATTCAAGGTATGAACTACAATGTTGATAGCTTCCTTCCAGTATTTAAGAGCATCATTCTTTTCAATCATTGGAGTTCTTACACAATCCATGATAGATCTATTCCTTCTTTTTGCTATACCATTCTGTTGTGGTGTACCAGGGGTAGATACTTGTCTTTTGATTCCTCTTTCAATGTAGAAATTACTGAATTCATGGGAGATGAATTCACCACCTCTATCTGATCTTAGTCATTTCAACTTCTTTCCAGTTTCTTTTTCTACTCTTGCCAAATACCACTTGAATTTTTGAAAGGCTTTTGATTTTTCTTTTAGGTACATTATTGTCATCATTCTACAGTAGTCATCCACAAAGAGAATGAAATTTTTTTATCTACTATAACTTTCTATTCTAATAGGTCCACATAAATATGTATGAACAATTTCCAAGACTTCTTTTGACTGATAGTCTTTGCTTTTGAAGCTTGTCTTTCTCATTTTACCAATTTGGCAATTCTTGCATAGACCCATGTCAGGCTTCTTCAAACTAGGAATACTTTTTACTATTTTATGCTTACCTTAACCATATTATCAAAATTCACATGACATAGCATTTTGTGTCATAACCAACTTTCCTCTACTTGAGCAATAAAACATGAACAATCACTAAGATCAAGATAAAATAGATTACCTTTTATTTGCTTGCCAGAATCAACCAAATTTCCTTTCCCATCCAACAGTTTGGCCTATCCATTAATGAATTCTACATTGAATCTGATGTTATTCAGTTGTGCCACACTCAGTAGATTATGCTTTAGTCCTTCAACCCAATAAGCATTGTCACATATAAGTTCTTTAGTCAACAAAATATATCCTTTTCCTTTTATGTTACAAGGTTCATTGTTTACAAATCTTACACTACCTCCATCATAATATTCCATATGCTGAAATTTTGTTTTGTCACCAAACATATGATGTGAGCAGCCACTGTCAATAATCCATATATCATTTTTGCTAACATGAGAGATAAGTGCCATCTTATCTCCTTCATCATCAGATTCATCTTTCACAGCTATATATACCATTTCATCTTCAATTTTATTAGAATCTTTAGCCATAAAACAAGATTTCTTACCTTTTTCCTTGAAGCTCTTGTAGTTCTTGGAGTCTTTCCTGCCTTTATGCTTATAGCTTTTCTTTTCATCCTTGATTTCCTTGTTTGGACACCTAGCAACAATGTGACCAATTTCTTCACAAGAAAAATAGATTAGGAGAACTTTACCTTTGTACTTTCCTCTTCCTTTGGAATACTTCCTTGCAAGCACGCTTCAACAACTTCAAGATCACTATCTAAACTTTCTTCTGATGATCTATCTTCTTTACTTCTTGATTGACTGGATTTTGACATTTTACCCTTTTCTTTGAGTGAAAGCTTAGCTTTAAGTGCAAATTCAATGTTCTTTGAAGTAGGAACATAGTTATCATAATTGTCTAACTCAAAAGTTGTTAATCTTCCAACTAGAGCATCCAATCCTATTTTATTATTTGGACCACATCTCATTTCTTGAATAGCAGATACTCTAATAGCATAAATAGGAAGAAGAGTTCTGAGTTTTGCAATCTTTTACCTCATCAAATTCAACATAACTGAGAGCAAATGCAATATCAATCATCATGATATTATGATTCTTCTTTTCAACAATGTCTTCAACTAATAATGTTCTAGTCAGAGTTTTATATTCAGCATCAAGATACTTGCAACCTGAGTCATTGATGGTAGCTAGATGTAATCTCATAAATCCTTGCCATGCTACAAAATTGTCTCTGTTCAGCTTGGGAATCTCTCTTTTGTAAGACATCCTAATCTTTAGCTTAGGTCCTTGAAACCTTCTCTACAAGCACCAAAATCTCCAATACCAATTGTTGGAAATATAAGAGGAGTAACTAAGAGGGGAGGAGTGAATGATTTACTACAAAAATAAATCCCAGATCCCTTAGATATCAGTACAAAATGCAAACAGATAACTGAATACTATTGAAGCTCGATAAACACACAGAATGTTGTAACTTGGTAATAACTAGATTAGCTCAGTAAAAGATTAACGTATAAACCTTTATATGTTATCTATGATTACCATTACTTTAATTTAGTTGCTAACACATAAAAGAAAATAGCATGAACACATTTGACACCAAGATTTAATGTGAAAACCCAATTTGGGAAAAACCACCAATAGCAACTAGTTACTGATTTTCACTCTTCTAAAGTGAGCCCTATTAGGAGCCAACCCTGTTAAAGGTTACAAAACACACTATTAGGTGTGACCCTATTAAAGGATTTAATCACCCTGTTAGGAGTGGCTTGGTTAGAGGTCTTGAGAACAATTCAATGGAATTGACACCTTGTTAGAGGATTTGCAAATAATTGTTAAGCCAACTCTATTAAGAGATTTAGATCACTACTACAATGGTTAGAGAGTAACAATGAGATGACCTAATTTGAATGCAATTGAATTACTGATTTTAGATCTCTATTTTAGCTTGTACCTGATCCTTCCTGATCAAATATGGCTTTGCTACACCATAAAGATATTCTACTTATCCTTCAAATTCACTTCTTCTACTCATCAATAGATCTTCAATCACATCATCACAATTTGCACATTCACTTACACTTTTTCACACATTTTGAAATCACAACTTGACCTTATATCTTTCACTTTAAGTTGGCTCAAATACAAATTACAATAATCAATATTCATCACTTTAGTTGGCTGAAATCTATAGATAAATCAATTAAGCTTAATACAACAAAATAAGAAAATCCTTCGTTAGCTGACCCTGCTCAGTAAAAACTAACTCTGAAATGATTTCCTTTGTTAACCAATAGAAGCTTGGTTAACACTGCAAACTTATGAAAATCCTTTAGCAATCGACTGAACTCGGTTAGCACTGGTTCCATCCAACTTTCCTTCGTTACCCAAGTGAGCTCAGTTAACACTCGCTTTCTGCAACTTTTCCTTTCATACCCAAGTGAACTCGGTAGACACTGCCTTCTGAATTAGGAAAACACAAGAATGCTCAATAGACACTGAGAACTATCTTCACTGATGAGTGAGCTTGGCATATACTGACTGCAAATGATATGACATTTGTGTAACATCAAAGACAACACACAATTTACCAATTGTATCCAACAAAGGATGTCTCGCTCTCTTCAAACTAAGTTTCTGAACCATCTCCTTAGCAACAAGGCTATCAGCACTACCAGCATCCACAATCACCTTGCAGACTTTACCACCAAACTTACAACAAGTCCTAAACAAACTAGTCTTCTAACAAGAATCTCATGTTATCTGACTCACCAGTACTCGTCAAGCCATCAAACTTTCTCCTTGCTTAGGCTAACTATCTTGGACTGCAACCTTATTCACAACAGCAGTTGTCCTACCAATCAGACATTCAAAAGATCTATGCCCTTCTTTACCACATCTGAAACAATTACCTCTACATGTCCTCCTTTTTTGATTAGTAGGTTTTGGTTCACCTTCAACACTTGGTTTAGCTTGTGCCAAGCTATCTTGCTTCTCCTTCCCTCTAGCATTACCTTGACTTTTCCTTTTCAACTTATCTTCTGCCTTCAAGGCATACTGATAAGCATCCTCAACTAAGGAAATATTCAACATACCAACCTCATCTTGAATATTGAATCTCAAACCATTAATGTACCGAGCTACCTTTTCCTTTGACAATTCTCTATGACCAGACCAAATAGTCAACTTGTAGAACTCCTCGGTATAATCTTTCATAGACATATCCTTATGTTTTAGATTCTATAGTCTTTTAAACAACTCAAGTTCACAATCAGAAGGAATGAACTTAGCTTTCAACTTAGTCACCACCAATCTCCATCTAGTGATCTTCATTTCACCTTCCTCTTCTCTGTCTCTTTGCAATTCTTTCCACCAAAGAATAACATGTCCTTTCAACTTAGTTTGTGCCAATCTCACTCTAAGTGGATCCTCAATATCCTTAAGCTCAAAGTAGTCTTTCAACTCACCAATCCAATCAATTAGGTCTTCAAGAATCAAAGTACTTGAGAAATTAGAAACCTCCATCTTATGCTTCAACTTCAACTGAGATCCAGGTCTAACAATCTGACCCACCCTAGTTCCAATAGGTCTCTCCACATGATTAATTTTGTCCTCACCACTAGATCCAATAGCTTCAAAGTCTTCAACAACTTCCTCATAACTACCTTCAATACCCACATGCCTAGGTACACCACTTGAAGCACTTACAATTTTAGCAATCATGTCACTCTTCATCAATGGAATCTCAAATATGAACTCTGCTCTTATCTTCTTTGAGATCCTTTCTTCCATAGCATCACTAAGATCATTAATTGTCCTAGAGTCCAATCTTCTTGGAGGCATCTTCCAATTTTTTTGTAAACCCAAAGTAATAGATTCACAAAAGCAGAAGATCAATTGACCACTAGATCAACCTTCTCTTCAAATCCTGGTGCAAATTGCCTCAACTTTGATGATTTGTCCACACACTCAAGAACAACCTTGGCTCGGATACCATCTAACACAGTTCAAGGTAGGAGAATCTCCAAAGGAGATGTCCAAACCCTTGACAAACAACCACACAACAGAAATACAACAACAAAGCAACAATAATGCAATATCTGATACCAAATCACAACTCTTTATTCATAGATATAACTAATTACATGCAATATGCCCAGTTGTAAGGCCTTCTTTGTTAGGGCCAACTACAAACAATAATTACAAAATAAGTTCTACAAGACCCAACAAGATCTAACTTACAAACCCAATCCCAACTAATCCAGATACACAACTGGATAAGAACACCAAGAAAATCTACACTTGTACCCTTAGGTCCACCGAATAGTCCTCTAGTTCTCAAGTCATAGCCCTAGCTCTTCAAAATTCGCATCTACACTTCATCCCCTTCTCCAATCTGGAATGATAACTCCCTGAAGACCCCACAAAACCCCTTACTTATACCCATCTAAGCCACAAGGTGGCCCAACTCATTACAAACTAAATTAAATCCCTTACATAAAGTAAATGCCAAAAGTTGGCACATAGACAAATTGGCATGAACAAAACCAAAACCAATATTGGCATACGACACATATAGGAACACTCGGCATCCACTAGAAAACTCAGCACCAACAGGTTCACTCAGCACATGAAGGAACATTAAGTCAACACAAGATTGCTATAGTAACTCAACATCCACTAGGAGCTACAGTAACTCGACATTCATTAGGGCTACAATAACTCAACATCCACTAGAGCTACAGTAACTGGGCATCCGCTAGAGCTACAGTAACTTGGCATCCTTTAGAGCTACAGTAACTCGGCATCCACTAGAGCTATAGAAACTCAGCATACACTAACTAGCTTGGCAGCAATAGAAAATTGGAAACCACTGGCACTCGACTCCAACATGCAGGATTGCAAGAAAGCCTAGGATGTTCTTGCATCAAGTTTTCTCTTGTTTTGAATTATTGTTTTAATTATTGGAGTAGAGATTTATAAGTCTGGATTAATGTTTAATTTGTCACAATTGATTGACCCTAAAATTTTGTCTAGGATTTACTTGTTAACAGATCTATGATCGAGATGAGAGAATGTTTTGTTTGTCATAGCCTATGTACCAATGCTTTCATCAATAATTTTTGTTTGTGGGTCATAGTTTTATGCTTACTAACATGAATAATATTGTAGAAAAGTTATGCAAATAGATTCCTATACTTAAGAGGTGGTGATTTAGTAGTTCTTTAATTTTGTGTACCTTCTAATATAATAATGGACACCTTTCTTGAAGTTGTGAATTATTTGTTATGTTAAGTGGTTTTAATGAGATTGACATGAAGCATGCAAAAATGTATGTGTACTTATGAAAAGCTTATGCTTTAAAGGTTTTATAAGTTTTGACTTAATTTGTATGCAATCTTACACAAATGTCATCGGCATGACCCTTGCACCTCATTGGCGCAAGTGCTAGTATACATTGTATTTAATAATATCTTCTATACTAAATAAAAATAATTTAATCATTCACTTTACTCTTAACAATTACAATAATTTCCTCATCATGCTTAAACTTAAGTGAATTCTACTTATATTTAATTTAGTCCTCATATTAATTACATTGTGTTATTTATTCTTAATCTCTACTCATATATTCAAATTTATTATCTATTTATTTTATCATGATATATATATGTGGAACTTACTCACAAATAGATTTTTATAAATAAAGATTAACAATAATTTAAATGTTTACATCAATGTAGATGATAAAATATAGATCCATTGGCTTTTATAAATATTCTACAAGTATTTGATCTTTATCACCAATTCATAATATTACTACACAAAGAGTATTTCATAATAGTTAATGTACCTAATTTAGAGAAGAGATAGATAATTTGTAAGGTAAATGGTCTAAGTTAATGTAATACCCCTCCTTTGCTATCATTGTAGACTTAGTTGTTAAAGTTCTATATGACTCTTCTATAGATGTGTTACCCCTTATTTGATAGTTGAAATGCAATTCTTTGATATGTTGAGTAATTAATTATGTTAGGTTGTAACAATTTCCTACTTGCAGTGATGATGTTTTAATTGCTCTTAGTTAGTTAATGAAATCACTTTTATGATGATGTCATATGGTGTGTCTTAGAAACATGTTTATTATGTCCTTGTGATGATGAAATGGTCATGTTGGAAAATGATGTTATTTATATTTAGGATTTACTATTATACTTACCCCATACTTGCATGTGTATGATGTGTGTATTTGTTTTACATTTATGTTTGACACGCCTAATATGGCTTAGGAAGGGAGTCGTAGTCACCAGCTAGTTAGGATGTACACGATGTACCACTCCCCGCCATTTCCTATATATATATATATATATATATATATATGCTCATCTTTTATACATATTTGTAGGTACTGGACATCAACTTCCCTAAATTGCCAAGATGAGTGTGTTATATCACATATCTCAATGGTAAGAACGAGGGGATAATGTTCAAGTCCAATCCCATGCATAACCTAATTACTTGTCTTAAGAAGGAAGACTTGTATTGATTGTCTACCCTTTTTAAATCCATGAGTTTATTTTTGTCTATGTTGTTTGATTTTGAGTTTTGGTCAATTTTTGTAATGTGGCTTTTATGTGGATTTGGTTGTGTGATTTATTTGGTAAATGATTTAATTATAATATTTGGGTTAATCATAGAATATTGAGAATATTAAATATTATTTGATTAAAAAGAAAATATTAAAATATGAGAATATTTAATTAATTAAAAAATAATTAAATGTGTGCTTTAATTTAAAAGACTTAATTTGGAAAATTAGTTAAAGAGAAATTAAAATATGATGATATTTAATTAATTGGAAATTAATTTAATATGTGCTTCAATTTAAAAGATTTAATTTAAAAGTCCAAACTATGGAATTGGGTAAAAAGATATAAAAATATTAAAGAGTTCATACAGTGTTATTGTAATTCATTAGTTAATAATAATTAAATTAGAGTTTCATTTAAATAATGAGCTTCAATTATCATTATTAATTTAAATAATTAAATTATGCTTTTTATAGCACTTGCACAATTTAATAGATTGGAGAAAAATAATTAAAATAACATTTTAATTAAATAACTCTTTGAGTGTGCATGAAATGTTTAAACAATGAAAATATTAATACTTTTAACAAAGTTAGTGGCTTTTGAAATATTGGGGAACAAAAACCCTAGTTAGAGTTATGATTCTTTATTAGAGGGTTAGTAGTTCATTTGGAAGACACACATGTTTTGGGGAGCAAATTTTGGACTGAGAGAAAAAGTTATTAGAAGCTTCGAGGGTTTTAGATTAGTAAGGGTTTCACAAGATTGTCAAGATTAGTAGCAACATATTAAGGTAGGGTTTGAAACTCATGGTAGTAAATTCATTTGAAAAAATCTATATTCTTCATGTTCTCTTGAGTGTTTGCAATTTGGTTGTCCAATTTATTGTAGTAACTTAGATCTGTGCAAACGGTTGAAAATCTTGTATCTAAATTAGAAGAATTAAGAAACTTGTTATTATCAAATCCTTAATTGAAACTTCACAGAAGGAAAATTGGAAAAAAAATAAATACATTTAAGATAGAGAATGAAGTATATTATGTTTGCATGTTTTTAGAAGATCAAAGGCATGTGAAAATAATAATTGAATTTTTTTTTTTCATAAAAAATATAATTTAATTTTTAGATTTATTTTTTAGAAATTATTTAATTATTAATTTTGAAAATCAAAACATATTTTTAAAAGTATTATTTATTTATTTCAAAAACAAAATAAATAGTTACTACTTATTTTCTTATAAGTGGGTTTTAATATGATTTCTTTTTAAAATTCTTAGTTGGTTATATATATATATATATATATATATATATATATAATTGTGATTTAGTTATATTTAAAGAGAGATTATAGTGGAGCTCACTATGTATCATCTAACTATGAATATTTAATATTATGAGAGAATCTATAAATAATTTAATTATAATTATAATTTAAAGTTTGAGTTATCTCTAGTTTTATTATGAATTAAAGGAAAAGCAAATATTAATATTGTATTTCAATATAGAAGTCAAATTAATATTTTTTAAAAATGAAATTGATATTAATATTTGATCTAATAATATATATTTTTATTTTTATTTATTTTTAATCAGTAAGAGGCTGATGTCAAGGTTCATTATTATTATGTGTTGTGATTAATTATTATTATTAAGTACTAATCTTGAGTAGATTCAAACTCAAGACCTCCCACATAGGAAGCTCACAATTTACCATTGTGTTGTGGGTTCTTGCCTAATAATATACATTTATGGTATTAATTAAATTATTTATGATTTAATATTATTTAAATTAATAACATGATAATATTCCATGATATTTTATATGCACAAAGAGATTTGACATTTAAATAAGTATATCAACATAACAATTTATTTTAACATGTATATTCTTACGTTATTCTTAAACACATCTTTATGGCCCAAATTAAATAAGAGAAAATGATGGAATAACACCATGTGGCTTAAAAACTATGCATTTTATTATATTATCTTTATAGTCTTGTGATGTTTATTTTTGTGATGGTTTTCTTCGTGGGTTGTTTAGTTGACCAAGTTAGGATGTACATTTTTAAGACTTTTTTAATGATTATTTGACTAAATGTCATGATGTATTTTAAGATTCAAATTGAGATTTTTTTATGAGATCTTTTGATGAGCATTTATGAGAACTTGAGTTTTCAAAACCAATTCTATTTTTGACTTGCCTATCATGGAAGTGAATTTGATCTTTATTGCTTTTGTGGTATGACACACAATTGTGGTTTGTGAGTTTTTGGGAAGGTAGTCTAGGTGCATCCTATGAGAGTGGCTTGCAATGAGGGTCAGGGCCCAAAGTGGCTACTAGGGTAACTCGTTGTAAGTTGTGTAACAAGTGATAACATGCTAATTAAAATACTTTCATCCCCCATGCATTGAGATAAATTAAAAAGACAAGTTAGAGATTTCACCTCGTCCATGCCTTGAGTGCTTGTATAGGCTAAGTATGGGAATCAGATGATACCTTTGAGAGGTATGATTGATTTTCTTATTTTCACAAGAGGTTATTCTAGTTATGCATAGAGTCACTAGGAGATCGAGGTCTTGAGAGACTATTAGGATAACCTTAGAGTTGGTTCATGTGATGACACTCCATAGTATGTAGCCTGAGTCTCCTTCATGTTTTCTTTATATTTGCCTCTAGTGGTGTACTTGTTGGATGTTACTTTTAGTGGTGTATTTACTGTGAGTGGTTACTTATTGATTGGATGTCATTTATTGTTGATAATTGACTTTTACTGATGACTATCAATTATTCATTGGTGGTGTTTTTATTATTGGAGTTAGAGATTGGTGATTTACTTTTATTGATGGCAGTTGTTAAATCTATTGATTATTTTGGTATGTGATGTTATTTTGGATGAGTGTCTTTTTTACTCTGGTTATCTTTTCTTTGTCAACATTTTGCGTTATCCTTGAGGTAGAGTTGGCTATCAGGATCCCTTGTCTATAATTGTTTTATGATTTGACACCCGTATGTGGATCATACATTATATCTCCTATATGGTGGGACTGGGAGCCTGATTAGGTGACCACGTGTGTAGTGCCTGCCCCTAGTTTACATTTTCGAGCTACATTTCTGATATCATTGCCAAACTCTTTTAGGCCAATTTATGTTTGATGATTAGTATTATTATTTTAGAGATTATCAGATGATGTTTACACTCAGTTTATTATATGATGAGATTACTTGGTACTCTATATTTCATGCATGTATGATGATTATTCAATGGTTTCAGTTATCGATGATGATTAGTTAGATGGTTTATTATTCCATGTGTTTCTTATGGATACTTACCCCATAATGCATGTGTATGGTGTGCGTGCTGTTTTATTTATGTATGGTGTTTCTGATATGGTTAAGGAAGGGAGTCGTAGTCACCTGCTAGTCGGGATCTACACGATGCACCACTTCCTGCCATTGTCTGTTTAGCTTAGAATATTGTGTTTGTACATGCGTGGATTTTATGCAGGTTGCAGGTACCGAGTATCAACTTCCCTGAATTGTCAGGATGAGCGTACCCTATCGCACTGTCTCAATGGTAAGGGAGGGGAGATAAACTCTTAAGTCCAAATCCTAAACCCTTTAGCCAATTGTCCTAATTGATAATTAGGACAAGTATCTGAGTTAAGTACCCTCTGAATGCATCAAATGATGTAATTTCGTGATTATAACCCTTTTTGTTTGATTTGGTATGTATTTTTCTATGATGGGTTTTCGTATGTTGCTTTATGAGTCCTTGGTGTATTTTTCTATTAATTAAGTCTAATTAAAAAGACTAATTAATGATTTAATTTAATAAAAAATTATTATGATATCTTTATATTTAATTAATTAATTAATTAAATAAAAGAATTAAAGTTGGAGATTAAAGTTCAAAGATATATTTAGAACAGGATAATATTTATTTAATTTAATAATAATATATTTGGAGTTCATTTTTAAATAAATGCTAAATATTATTGTTATTTAAATTAATTAAATATGTTATCAATTAAGTTCTAAAATAAATTAAAAGTTGAAAGATATTAATTTATTAAGAATTCTAGATCGCATGATCTAAACATGAGTTAAATTTAAGAATTAAATTAAAAGATTAAATTATAAAAATTAATAATGTTATTTTAATTTCTTAAAAGTGCACATAAGATTTAAAGTAATAAATTAATTAAGAATTAAAGTCAAGTGAAATTTTAAATAAAGTTATTTAATAATTCAACTTAATGTGCATGAAAGTTGAATGCAAAAGAATAAGAAAAGATAATAAAAGTTAAATTGGAGTTAACTGAGTTGTGAAAAGAGTCTTCTCGGGTAAACGCACAATTGGTGCCCCGAATTGAGGAGAAATTGCTTATCACAACTTTGGGGGTTCATTTTTTGACATAGACGAATTTGGACGGGAATTTTTGGGAGACAATTTTTGGAAGCAAATTTCAGAAGGCTGATACCAAGAAAGTTTTCCAGGGGAAGGTTATTGAGAGGAGTGAATTCGCATACAGTACCTGGAGATTGCATAATAGCATCAGGATCAGGTAGGGTCTTGTGTTTTGACTATCCATTAAATATGCAATTATCCCTTCCTGTCTTCTTCGTGTCTAGGGTTTGTAGATCTAAATTCTCTGTGATGAAAGTTTTAACTGTTCAATATTGTGAATTTATTAATTGCTCTTCAATAATTTCTGTATCCATGGAGACTGGATGAATTATTAGAACCCTTGTTTTCTTGATTTAGATATTTACATTTTATTTAGTAGGGGTTTTGATTTTTTTTGAAATTGAAAAGTTCTAGAGAAATAAATATATATATATATATATATATATATATATATATATATATATATATATATATATATATATATATATATATATTTATTTATTTATTTATTTATTTATTTATCCTTTGGAAGAAATTGTTTTTATTAAAAATTAAACAAAATTAATTTTTAAAATAAAACTTGATTTATTTTATTTATATTAAAATAAAATAAAATTAAAAAAAAACATATATATATTTATAGTGGGGGGGGGGGAGGGAATCACCCCGTACCCGCCCCCCACTGTCGCAGGCTGACAGTACCTGCGTTGCAGGTACTACGACAGCAGGTACAGGGTACCTACCGCCGCAGGCCCTGCGACCACAGGCCTGCGGCCAAGCCGACGGGCTATAAACGTTATTTGTATATAAAAAAATATATATGAAACTTTGATTTCGATTTTGTTTTTTTTTTATTTATATAATTTTTAATTTATTAAAACAAAATTTATTTATTTAAAATTTTTAAATAATAAAATTATAATATATTTAATTTTATAATAGTTTAAACTTTATTAACATTTAATAAATAAATATTAAATGCATAGACATAGTTTGTAAATTTTTAATTTATTAATAATTTTGCTTAAATATTAATAAATTAACAATTAATGGTTAGATTAAAATAAGTAGTTAGATCAAATGATTATTGATTAATTTAATTAAAATTAGTTTAATTAAGTTAATTAATAATGAATTTTATTTGACTAAATTATAAATTTGGATATTGATTTAATGAAAGTTATTATAGAAAAGGGATAATCGTAAAGGGTAGTTGAGAAAATTCTAGTTACTTGAATTTGACATTAAACTGAAACATAAACCTTACCTTAACTCAAACAATATACTTTCAGATCCAATCTCTGAGACTTTGATGTTGTCTTTGTACTTTGAATGTTTTGGGGTTGGTTTAGCGTTGACCAGTTCAGGTTGTTACCAGAGGCTCGGGATTGTGAATGTGATGTCATGATGATTTGGTCTCGATCTTTCTTAACCTGACCATGGTAATGTGATGAAGTGCTCTATGACATGATTGTGTTACTGTTTGTTATTGCTTTCCAGTTTCTTGTGTGAAGCTGAGGTGTATGTATTTGAGATACCTAACTTAACCATTTTTGAGTCTTGATCAGTTATATTTGATAACCATTTCTGAGTCTCGATCAGTTATACTTGTATTACTTTCTGGTTGCTCATTAGAGAACCATTGGATTTTGTGACCTATCATTGATGCCTTCAGTTGTTGATAGAGAACTGTCGTGATTACATGATTACTATTTGATGTTATCTGTTGCTCATGAAGAACTGATATAATTTTGTGGATTATCTTTTTATGATGTTTTTCAGTTGCTCGTATAGGACTGAGATGGTTTTATTATGATTCTTTGATTTACGAGTTCATGAGCTAGGGTAGGTTATCTATGTGTAGAGTCGAGAAGTGGCTTGCAATGGGGGTCGGAGCCCTAAGAGGCTGCCTTGAGAAACCCATTGTAAGTCATTTTTTTAATAAGTGAAAACATTTACACTAAATGAGAGAAAATGAACCTAACAAGATAATTGTATGTTCTCTCCCATGCCATGAGTGCTAGTACAGACTAGGATGGGGTAGAGAGAACGCTTGGTTACGACCTTGCATTCCATAGTATGCCTCGTCAGTACGAGAGGATACTAGTGGCCGCAGGATCAATAGGGACCCGGGATTCCTAAGGGATTGCTCGGGTAACTTCTACGTGACTTTTGCGATGACACTTTCCCGCTTGCATATTAGGTTTCCTACGTGTCTTGTGGTACCTCTGGGATTTAGATGTTGATCTTTTTAGGAACCCTTGAGTTAGCATACTTATAGGATTTCCTGGACTTAGAGAGTAATTTTGATTATAGGTTTTTGTTATCCTATTTGGGACTTGAGACTATCTCCTCAGCGCGGTGGGAGTGGACCATTTAGGTTCCATGCGGTCAGGTGGTAGTGCTTTTACTCTTACCATTGAGATCCGTTCCGTGGTCACCGTGGTTGGAGATTTCGTGATTGGCATTTACCTACACTATGTTCTTGGATTAGTATGATGGATGGTTAGATTTTATGATAGATGTTGTATCATGTATGGTGAATAGTTTCATATATTTTACTGTACTTTGTATCATGGATTTGAGGATGTTGTATCTTGATCTTTACATATGTATATTCTTTTAAGCCTTTCATACCCTGTGACATGTACAGTGGATGATTGAGCATTCCGAATTAATTTGCCAAGGAGCATTCGGAACAAATGTATATTATGGACATTGGAGTTTCTGATTATTCTTTTATATGTATGTGATAGTTGTTAGACTTAGAATTAATTAAATTTAAACGTGACTCAACGTCTTGGGATCTTTAAGAAATGTAACTTGCAATGTATGTTTGTCGATGATTACATGTTATTGCTTCCGCTACTATGTGTTTGATGTGTATGTCATACTTTCTTACTTTTAAAAAAAAAAATGTTTAGCAAACTTAGTGAAACTTTAGGTTAATTCTTTTGGATCCCTTGGCGGGGCGTTACATCTGGTATCAGAGCCCGAGTTTCTACATTGGGAGCTCTGGGTATATTGGAACGCCACTAGTGTTAACTAGTTGAATAAAAATGCAAACCTTAAACTGAAACTTGAAGCTAGTTGAACTGAAATAGTATATAAACTATTAGTTACCTATTTTTCATACTTCAACACTCAAAACTTCAAAACTGAAATTATAGGTAAACCGAAAATTGAAAATATCTTGTTTGCAAAACATGTGTCTTTTATCTATGTATTTCAGTAGTATGTTTCATGGTATTTTTAGCATCTTGTGTCTTGGATATTATTGTAGGATGGTATCTGGGATGAGATCTTCCGTTAGGGGCCGTAGCCTTGGCCGTGGTAGAGGCCGTGGACGAGGCAGAGATGTTAGTGTTCATGAGTCTATCCATGAGAGCCCCATTCAGGAAGAGAATAGGGAAGAGCATGTTAGTGAGCATCAGGAAGAGAACTATGAAGAGGGACATGCCGACTCTGAGGAGGTTGATCTGAGGCAAATGATGCGAACCCTTATTGATCGCTTACCTCCTGTTCTTGAGCAGGATAGAGCACACCAGGTTGGACATGAGCATAGACGCAGATCTAGGAGTCCTCAGAGGGATCGACATAGATTCATAGTATCTTCTCAGATGAAGGATCTTCAGAGGTCCAAGATCAAGCCCTTTAATGGGCAAGGTTCTGGGTATGTAGTTGAGCAGTGGCTTATTTCCCTTGACAGGATTTTTGCTATGCAGGACTTTGACAGTAATGTCAAAGTGAGGTTTTCCATTACCAATCTAGAGTTATTTGGGGCCACCTGGTGGACTATTGAGGAGAAGAAGTTGGGCATTGACATGGGTAGTGTCACTTGGGAGATTTTCTTGGAGAGTTTTCATGAGCGATTCCTACCAGAGGAATGGAAGCAGCATAGAGCAGATGAGTTACATAACCTAAGACAGTTCACTATGATCGTTGTAGAGTATGAGCGCAAGTTCTATGAGCTCATGCCTTTTTCGGGATTCAGTGACAACCCAGCACAGTTGGCACAACATTTCATCCGAGGCTTGAACAACCATTTTATTGGGGGTGTTAAGGTATTTGAGCCTAAGACCCTCAAGGATGCGGTACATCGAGCTATCCTGGTAGAGCAGAGTGTCAAATTTGGGCAAGGAGGATTTGTGGGAGCGCCTACTATAGCAGGATCTAAGGGCAACCACAATTCCGGTGGAATCAGGAAGCCTCCCTTCCCTAGGAGGAATTAGTATTCTTAGCAGCATTCTCAGCAGCAGCCTCAGCAGCATAAGGGATTTTACCCTCAGGCACAGAGTGGTGGCGGTGGATCCAACTCTAGGATCAATCCCAATGCTCAACGTAATAGACAGAATCAACAATCTCGGCCTGCACAGAGCAGCCAGTCTTTCGCTAGCAGGGGTAGCCACCAGCGGTCAAATGCACCACCTATAGGGAGAGGATCTTGTAGAGGCATGAGATGTTATTCATGTGGACAGATTGGTCATATTGCAGCATACTGCCCACAGCGAGCATCTCAGTATTCAGGACCCAGGCCAACAGCATCTGAGCCTACAGTCGGAAATGCAGGTGGTTCTCATAGAGTATTTGCAGCGGTGGATCACCGTCAGGCAGACCATCAAGGGACAGTAGTTGAGACTACAGGAGCTATCCGAGGTACACCTCTCTCTGTATTATTTGATTCAGGTGCTACAGATTCTTTCATTTCTCCATCTCTAGTTGATAAGTGTAAGCTAGAGTCGGTTAAGCAAGATCATGGTTGGCAAGTGGAACTAGCCTCAGGCGCTAAAGTTTCCACAGATTCTGTAGTTCATAAGTGTGGACTTAGCATAGGAGGGTTTGAGACTTCAGTCAATTTTCGAGTTATTCCTCTTGGCTCCTACGATGTGGTCTTAGGTATGGATTGGCTTGGCTCTCATAGGGCTAGTATTGACTGCAGAAAGAAGACCATTATGTGTCAGAATGACCAAGGGAAGGATGTTGAGATTGTGGGGATACTGAGGCCTATATCCCTACGGATGATCTCTGCTATGCAACTAAAGTGAAGCTTTCGTAAGGGATGTGAGGTTGATGAGGAAGACTCTACGAGGAAGACCCTAGATCACCCTATTTTACAGGAGTATGCTGATGTCTTTCCGAGTGAGATTCCAGGCATGCCTCCGAAGAGAGACATTGATTTTAGCATCGAGCTCACTCCAGGAGCGAAACCTATCTCTAGAGCTCCTTACCGTATGACCACTCAAGAGCTAAGTGAGTTACGTTTGCAGTTAGAGGAACTTTTGGCCAAGGGTAGTATTCGACCTAGTGTATCACCATGGGGAGCTCCAGTGCTCTTCGTGAAGAAGAAGGATGGTTCTTTGCACCTTTGTATTGATTACAGACAGCTGAATAAGGTGACAATAAAGAACAGGTATCCTTTACCAAGGATTGATGATTTATTTGATCAAATCAAGGGGGCTACAGTGTTCTCTAAGATTGATCTTAAGTCAGGATACCATCAACTTCGCATCAAGGAGGCTGATATTCATCAGACCGCCTTTCGAACTCGCTACGGGCATTATGAGTTCACAGTGGTACCCTTTGGGCTGACGAACGCTCCATCAGTTTTCATGTGCTTAATGAATGGGGTGTTTCGTTCCTATCTTGATAGATTTGTTCTTGTGTTCCTCAATGATATTCTGATATATTCTAGGTCCCAAAAGGAACATGAGGAACATTTGAGTTTAGTTTTGCAGTGCTTGAGAGATAATCAACTTTATGCCAATGCGGAAAAGTGTGATTTTTTTCAATCAGAGATACAGTATTTGGGACACGTTATTTCAGGCGAAGGTATCTCTGTAGACCCTGCGAAGATCCAGGCAATAATAGATTGGCCTGCACCCACTACTGTGTCGGAGATTCATAGTTTCATGGGTCTAGCTGGGTATTATCGCAGATTTGTTCAAAACTTCTCCAAAATAGCACACCCTATTACCTCCCTTCAGAGGAAAGGCAAGAAGTTTCTTTGGATAGAAAAGTGTGTAGAAGCATTTCAAAAACTCAAAGAGCTTCTGACCAGTGCATCGATCTTAGCAGTACCTGATCCAGAAGGTGATTTCATGGTGTGTACAGATGCTTCCCTTGAGGGTATTGGAGCAGTTCTAATGCAGAATGGTCGAGTGATTGCATATGAGTCACGCAAACTCAAGGATCATGAGTTGAATTATCCTACACATGACCTTGAGTTAGCAGCAGTAGTTCATGCCTTAGTGAGATGGAGACATTTCTTGTTGGGACACAGATTTGAACTACATAGCGATCATCGTAGTCTTCAGTACATATTCACGCAGCCTAATCTGAATGCTAGGCAAAGGCGTTGGATGGATTTTTTGTGCGAGTATGACTTTGAGGTAAAGTATATCCAGGGGAAGGAGAATGTGGTAGCTGATGCTTTGAGTCGCAGGAAACATGTGATATCATCTATGACTCTTAGTGTCGATTTGAGATGTCAGATACTTCAGGCACTCCCCACTGATTCATGGTATTCGGAGGTGTGCAGTGAGATCAATTCAGGGAGATCCTTGGAGGGTATGTTTTCAGGCTATGTCCTAGAGTCAGATGGCCTTTTGAGACATTCAGGAAGGATCTATGTGCCGCTACTGGATGAGCTTCGCATATTAATCCTATCAGAAGCCCATCGTGCACCTTACTCTGCACATCCAGATGTCAAGAAGATGCATGCAGATTTGCGATGTTTATTCTATTGGTCCGGGATGAACCGTGACATTGCTGATTTTGTGGCTAGATGTCTTGAGTGTCAGAGAGTCAAGGCAGAACACCAACATCCTGCAGGACTTTTGCAACCGAATCTCATTCCTTCATGGAAGTGGGACATAATCTCTATGGATTTCATAGTAGGATTACCTATGACTCTTCATCGTCATGATGCTATCATGGTCACCGTTGATCGGTTGACCAAGGTGGCACATTTTGCACCAATTAGGTCTTCCTACACTGCAGCTTCAGTAGCTAATGTCTTCATGCGTGACATTGTGAGACTACATGGTATTCCCCGAAAGATCATTTCGGATAGGGATCATGTTTTCACTTCCGCATTTTGGACATCACTACAGCATGATCTTGGAGCGCAGTTGAACTTCAGTTCAACATATCACCCAGAGACAGATGGGCAGACAGAGAGAGTGAATCAGGTTCTCGAAGATATGTTGAGGATGTACGTGATGGATAGGCAGACTCATTGGGAGGACTATCTCTATCTAGTGGAGTTTGCTTACAACAATGGGTATCACAGTTCTATTAGCATGGCACCTTTCCAAGCCTTATATGGACGCCCTTGTCGTACACCTTTGAGTTGGGATAGCCTTGAGGATCGCATCCTGTTGGGCCCAGAGATGCTTCGTGACATGGAGCAACAGGTGGTGCGTATCCGAGAGCACTTGACAACGGCATAGGATAGGCAGAAGAAGTATGCTGATGCACATAGGTCAGATAAGCAGTTTGTTGTGGGAGAGAAGGTTTTCTTGAGAGTGCATCAGCGGAAGAGTCCGATCCATTATGGAAAGGGCTCGAAGCTAGCACCTCGCTTTGTGGGACCATTCGATATTCTTGAGAGGATTGGTCCAGTTGCCTATCGTCTTGCTTTACCGCCCAGCCTTGCTCGCATTCACGATGTTTTCCATGTTTCAGTACTTAGACAGTATATCCCTGATGTTGTACATATTCTTGATTGGAATGCATTGCAGGTAGAGGACGGGCAGCTGGCTTTGGAGCCAATACGTATTCTGGAGCAGCGGGAGTTGACCCTCAGGGGTCGAACCATAGAGCAGGTAAGGGTCCAATGGGACCCTACTGATGACTCTTCAGCTACATGGGAGGATGCATCTAGATTACGGGATTTATATCCCTATTTGTTTATAGGCTTCCAGGAGTAAGCCTAAGTCTGGGGGGGTGGATGTAGTGCCTGCCCCTAGTTTACATTTTCGAGCTACATTTCTGATATCATTGCCAAACTCTTTTAGGCCAATTTATGTTTGATGATTAGTATTATTATTTTAGAGATTATCAGATGATGTTTACACTCAGTTTATTATATGATGAGATTACTTGGTACTCTATATTTCATGCATGTATGATGATTATTCAATGGTTTCAGTTATCGATGATGATTAGTTAGATGGTTTATTATTCCATGTGCTTCTTATGGATACTTACCCCATACTGCATGTGTATGGTGTGCGTGTTGTTTTATTTATGTATGGTGTTTCTGATATGGTTAAGGAAGGGAGTCGTAGTCACCTGCTAGTCGGGATCTACACGATACACCACTTCCTGCCATTGTCTGTTTAGCTTAGAATATTGTGTTTGTACATGCGTGGATTTTATGCAGGTTGCAGGTACCGGGTATCGACTTCCCTGAATTGTTAGGATGAGCGTACCCTATCGCACTGTCTCAATGGTAAGGGAGGGGAGATAAACTCTTAAGTCCAAATCCTAAACCCTTTAGCCAATTGTCCTAATTGATAATTAGGACAAGTATCTGAGTTAAGTACCCTCCGAATGCATCAAATGATGTAATTTCGTGATTATAACCCTTTTTGTTTGATTTGGTATGTATTTTTCTATGATGGGTTTTCGTATGTTGCTTTATGAGTCCTTGGTGTATTTTTCTATTAATTAAGTCTAATTAAAAAGACTAATTAATGATTTAATTTAATAAAAAATTATTATGATATCTTTATATTTAATTAATTAATTAATTAAATAAAAGAATTAAAGTTGGAGATTAAAGTTCAAAGATATATTTAGAACAGGATAATATTTATTTAATTTAATAATAATATATTTGGAGTTCATTTTTAAATAAATGCTAAATATTATTGTTATTTAAATTAATTAAATATGTTATCAATTAAGTTCTAAAATAAATTAAAAGTTGAAAGATATTAATTTATTAAGAATTCTAGATTGCATGATCTAAACATGAGTTAAATTTAAGAATTAAATTAAAAGATTAAATTATAAAAATTAATAATGTTATTTTAATTTCTTAAAAGTGCACATAAGATTTAAAGTAATAAATTAATTAAGAATTAAAGTCAAGTGAAATTTTAAATAAAGTTATTTAATAATTCAACTTAATGTGCATGAAAGTTGAATGCAAAAGAATAAGAAAAGATAATAAAAGTTAAATTGGAGTTAACTGAGTTGTGAAAAGAGTCTTCTCGGGTAAACGCACAATTAGTGCCCCGAATTGAGGAGAAATTGCTTATCACAACTTTGGGGGTTCATTTTTTGACATAGACGAATTTGGATGGGAATTTTTAGGAGACAATTTTTGGAAGCAAATTTCAGAAGGCTGATACCAAGAAAGTTTTCCAGGGGAAGGTTATTGAGAGGAGTGAATTCGCATACAGTTCCTGGAGATTGCATAATAGCATCAGGATCAGGTAGGGTCTTGTGTTTTGACTATCCATTAAATATGCAATTATCCCTTCCTGTCTTCTTCGTGTCTAGGGTTTGTAGATCTAAATTCTTTGTGATGAAAGTTTTAACTATTCAATATTGTGAATTTATTAATTGCTCTTCAATAATTTCTGTATCCATGGAGACTGGATGAATTATTAGAACCCTTGTTTTCTTGATTTAGAAATTAACATTTAATTTAGTAGGGGTTTTGATTTTTTTGAAATTGAAAAGTTCTAGAGAAATAAATAAATAAATAAATAAATAAATTTAAAATATATATATATATATATATATATATATATATTTATTTATTTATTTATTTATCCTTTGGAAGAAATTGTTTTTATTAAAAATTAAACAAAATTAATTTTTAAAATAAAACTTGATTTATTTTATTTATATTAAAATAAAATAAAATTTTTTAAAAAAATATTATAAAAAAAAAACATATATATATTTATAGTGGGGGGGAGGGAATCACCCCGTACCTGCCCCCCACTGTCGCAGGCCGACAGTACCTGTGTCGCAGGTACTGCGACGGCAGGTACAGAGTACCTGCCGTCGCAAGCCCTGCGGCCAAGCCGACGGGCTATAAACGTTATTTGTATATAAAAAAAAATATATGAAACTTTGATTTCGATTTTGTTTTTTTTTTATTTATATAATTTTTAATTTATTAAAACAAATTTTATTTATTTAAAAATTTTAAATAATAAAATTATAATATATTTAATTTTATAATAGTTTAAACTTTATTAACATTTAATAAATAAATATTAAATGCATAGAAATAGTTTGTAAATTTTTAATTTATTAATAATTTTGCTTAAATATTAATAAATTAACAATTAATGGTTAGATTAAAATAAGTAGTTAGATCAAATGATTATTGATTAATTTAATTAAAATTAGTTTAATTAAGTTAATTAATAATGAATTTTATTTGACTAAATTATAAATTTGGATATTGATATAATGAAAGTTATTATAGAAAAGGGATAATCGTAAAGGGTAGTTGAGAAAACCTAGTTACTTGAATTTGACATTAAACTGAAACATAAACCTTACCTTAACTTAAACAATATACTTTCAGATCCAATCTCTGAGACTTTGATGTTGTCTTTGTACTTTGAATGTTTTGGGGTTGGTTTAGCGTTGACCAATTCAGGTTGTTACCAGAGGCTCGGGGTTGTGAATGTGATGTCATGATGATTTGGTCTCGATCTTTCTTAACCTGACCATGGTAATGTGATGAAGTGCTCTATGACATGATTGTGTTACTGTTTGTTATTGCTTTCCAGTTTCCTTGTGTGAAGCTGAGGTGTATGTATTTGAGATACCTAACTTAACCATTTTTGAGTCTCGATCAGTTATATTTGATAACCATTTCTGAGTCTCGATCAGTTATACTTGTATTACTTTCTGGTTGCTCATTAGAGAACCATTGGATTTTGTGACCTATCATTGATGCCTTCAGTTGCTGATAGAGAACTGTCGTGATTACATGTTTACTATTTGATGTTATCTGTTGCTCATGAAGAACTGATATAATTTTGTGGATTATCTTTTTATGATGTTTTTCAGTTGCTCGTATAGGACTGAGATGGTTTTATTATGATTCTTTGATTTACGAGTTCATGAGCTAGGGTAGGTTATCTATGTGTAGAGTCGGGAAGTGGCTTGCAATGGGGGTCGGAGCCCTAAGAGGCTGCCTTGAGAAACCCATTGTAAGTCATTTTTTTAATAAGTGAAAACATTTACACTAAATGAGAGAAAATGAACCTAACAAGATAATTGTATGTTCTCTCCCATGCCATGAGTGCTAGTACAGACTAGGATGGGGTAGAGAGAACGCTTGGTTACGACCTTGCATTCCATAGTATGCCTCGTCAGTACGAGAGGATACTAGTGGCCGCAGGATCAGTAGGGACCCGAGATTCCTAAGGGATTGCTCGGGTAACTTCTACGTGACTTTTGCGATGACACTTTCCCGCTTGCATATTAGGTTTCCTACGTGTCTTGTGGTACCTTTGGGATTTAGATGTCGATCTTTTTAGGAACCCTTGAGTTAGCATACTTATAGGATTTCCTAGACTTAGAGAGTAATTTTGATTATAGGTTTTTGTTATCCTATTTGGGACTTGAGACTATCTCCTCAGCGCGGTGGGAGTGGACCATTTAGGTTCCATGCGGTCAGGTGGTAGTGCTTTTACTCTTACCATTGAGATCCGTTCCGTGGTCACCGTGGTTGGAGATTTCGTGATTGGCATTTACCTACACTATGTTCTTGGATTAGTATGATGGATGGTTAGATTTTATGATAGATGTTGTATCATGTATGGTGAATAGTTCCATATATTTTTACTGTACTTTGTATCATGGATTTGAGGATGTTGTATCTTGATCTTTACATATGTATATTCTTTTAAGCCTTTCATACCCTGTGACATGTACAGTGGATGATTGAGCATTCTGAATTAATTTGCCAAGGAGCATTCGGAACAAATGTATATTATGGACATTGGAGTTTCTGATTATTCTTTTATATGTATGTGATAGTTGTTAGACTTAGAATTAATTAAATTTAAACGTGACTCAACGTCTTGGGATCTTTAAGAAATGTAACTTGCAATGTATGTTTGTTGATGATTACATGTTATTGCTTCCGCTACTATGTGTTTGATGTGTATGTCATACTTTCTTACTTTAAAAAAAAAAAAATGTTTAGCAAACTTAGTGAAACTTTAGGTTAATTCTTTTGGATCCCTTGGCGGGGTGTTACAACGTGGTCGAGAGGCAGTGATTTCTTACTATTTGGGTCATCCTCAGATTGATAGATATTGTAATGCCTACCCCTAGTTGACTTTTAATGTTGGATTGCTAGACTCTTTTAGGCCAATTTTATGATTATGTTTTATGATTAGTGATACTTGGTTATCAGATTTGATTAGATGTTATTTCATATTCAGTTGATATATTTGATGAGGTACTTGATAATCAATTATTTCACGTGTTCATGATTATTATTTCGATGATGATATATGTATGTTCATATAGTGATTTCAGTTATTTCATGATGATAGTTAGATGAATGATTAATATGCAGTTTTCTATGGTTACTTACCCCATAATTGCATGTGTATGGTGTACTTGTCTGTTTTACCTTATGATTGACATTCTCGATGTGGTTGAGGGAGGGAGTCGTAGTCACCTGTTAGTTGGGATTTACACGATGCACCACTCCCCACCATTGTTTGTTTAGTTTATATTATATGTATATGTACATGCTTAAAATTTATGCAAATTGCAAGTACCAGGCATCCACTTCCCTAAATTGTCAGGATGAGCATGCCCTATAGAGTATCTCAATGGTAAAAGAGGGGAGATAATTCTTGAGTCCAAATCCTAACCCTAAGCCAATTTTTCTAGAAAGTAGGACAAGTATCTGAGTTATTTACACTTATGAATTTGTCAAGTGACATAAATTCATGATTTTGACCCTCGAGTTTGATCTAATATTTTGTTCTTTATAATGCATTTTCATATTTAGTCCTGTGGGTTTGTTGTGATTTTCAGTTATAATTAAAACAAATTAAAAGATAATTTAATGAAAATTTTATAAAGAAAATTCAAATTTTAAATATTTTTAATTAATTGAGAAATTAATTAAATAAAGGAATTATATTTAAAAGATTTAATTAAAGTTCTAATTTTGGTATATTTATGTTTATTTAATTTAATAATAATTTATTTAGGAGTTTCATTTTAATAATAAACTCTAAATAATGTTATTAGTTGAATTAATAAATATATTATTAAAAAAGTCTTGTGATTTAATAAACGAGAGAACAAAATTGTTTTAATAATGTTATTTTAATTAAATTGCAAAAAGGTTGCACGTGAAAATTAAAATATAATAAAATAATTATTAAAAAGGTTTCACATGATTGCAAAACCAAAGCCCTAATTGGAGAAAGGTCTTTATTAAGAAATTAGAGCTCATTTCTTGTCATGCCCAAACTACGAGGGCAAAAACAAGCAATTTTTTTTAAAAATTTATAATTAAAATGCTCTAAGTTTTAATCTGATTTCTTGCAAGAGAAGTGAAGGTTCACTACAATTCATCTTAAGTTTATAAACTCTTGTGGAGGAATACATCGTTAAGATTTTGAAACTTTCGTTAAAAGATTGATATCGATCATTAATCACGTTATTTCATTAATTTCTCAACAATATATTAAAAATTATTTAAATAACAATGTCAATGAATTCGGGTTTAAAATTAATTGAAAATATTTAATCAAGTTCAACTGTAAATCTCTTAGACAATTATTGATTGACAATTTAACTGATATTGAAAAGTCACTTTAAGAAAAACAATTAACTATAATTAAAACTCTATATATATATATATATATATATATATATATAATTTATTAACTTTAGATATTTCGACTATTTTAACATAATAATTAACTATCAAAATCTTACTAAATTTAAATTTAATCAACTAACAACTAATTAAATTCTAACTAATTATGGAATTAAAGCTTTCTAAATTAATTAAACAACTAAATTAATTTAAAACTAAACTAACTAATCTAATACCTACTAACTAAAAAAAAACTTTATTAATTAAAAATAACATAACATAATTTTAACATAAATCTAAACTTATTTAAATTTAAACTAACTAACTAAATCATATTAATAACCAATACCACTAATATATATTCAAAGACTAATTTAACATTAATATTAAAATTAACTAATCTTTTAACTAATCATTAAATTATAACTTTCTAAATTAATTAACAACTAAATTTATCTAAAAACTAAACTATCTAAATCTAATAATAAACTAGCCATAATTCTAACCTTAATTATATGATAATCAAATTTTAATGTAACTCTATAAAATTTAAAGCAATAACTTTTAAACAAATAACTATTAAACAAACATAATTAAAAACAACTAATCCTAAAGATGAAACTAACAATATAACTTAAAACTTTAAAACTTAAATAAAATTAAAACTAACTCCAATACTATAGTCCAAACTAAATTACATTTTGAACTAACTTAAATTTAAAAACTACTACTAAACTAAACTAACTCAACACCACAACTAAACATATAAAACTAACACTAAACCTAACATACATAATAACTAACCTACTTACTAACTTAACACTAACCCCTAACATCTTACCCTACTCTCCCCAACCCCCTACATCCTACTCTTCCCTCAAACTTTCCCCTAGACCTGTGCATGCGCTACCCAAGGCCTGCGCATGGCAGGTCAAGCCCTGTCCTTGTGCATGGCACGTAGGCCTAGGACAAATACAAACGCAGACCTTCCCATAAAGATGGGTAACCAAAAAGCAAGGTGGGGGGGGAAGAAAATATTAAAACCAATCTTAATCCCTTGATCAAGTCTGCGGAAATTAAGGAGGGGACAGGAGGGGGTGACGTCATCCTATTGATGACAAAAGACTTTGCAAACAAAACTTTGCAACAAACCTTTTTTAAAGAGCATCATGGGATCTGGCGCCCAAGGAGGGATGGTAAGCATTAAACACATAAAGTTTTCTAGGTAAGTTTAGGATCTTAGATATTAGTTTTATGTTTCTTTAGTCATTCATATTTATTTTATTGATTATTTATTTTGAATTTAAAATTGAAACAAGGAATCAACAGAGAATATTCTTTGTTCCACAAATGAATTAATTTCCTCTCTCCATGTAAAATCTAGAGAGCATTTTGCTCTTGGGGAAGATTTTTTTTTAAGCTTTATTTTTCTAAGTAAAGATTTACAAAGCAATGTATTTGATTTTTTTAAAAGGGGGGTATTATTATTATTTTTCTAAATGGTTTTAAAACATAGGTTCAATAGTTTGTTCACAACAATGTAAGATTTATTTGATTTTCTTTTCTTAACATACTTAAACTCAAAATTTGCATGATTGAATGTCATCATTTTATCTCTTTTTTTTAATGTGCATCCATCTAATTTAAAATTACAATTAAATCACATGATAAACAATTATACTTAATCACCAATTTTATTGGCAAACCTGATTCAAAGGCTCAACTAGGAAAGAACCAGGAAGAAAACTTGGCTTCGTTGCCATTACAACAAAGTTGAAATACAAATTACATAGGATTTCAATCCCGGATTTACAACAATTTAATTGAATTTCCTTCATGACCCTCATTAGGGGTTTCATAACAATTTTTGCAACACATTTCTAAGAACCGTGGAGAGAACAGAATTTGATCAGGTGACAACAAGCATGACCAAGAAACAAATCAAACATGCATATTCACACAAGGTTATCACAATAGGATTCACAATGAATCAAAACTAGGGAAAGGTGGATTTTTCCAACAGGAGATGTCAGACACAACACCAAACCAGGTGCCCAATCGGGGCTATAAATCAAGAACTTCCGTTCTTCCATTCTTACATGTCAAAACTCATACGTGGTTTGTGCTGACAGGTAGGGGCCCATAACACCCTACTCTCTCTCCCTCTTCTCGTCCTGAGAAGAGACTCTACACTGTTGGAGTCCAACTAAAAGGACCTTTCTCGAAATTGGCCACTTCTTCCCTCTCCAAGGGTGAGTAATGCCAAAACACCCATACAAGAAAACTTCGAAATTTAAACAAAAACATGGAAGAAAAGCATTCAAGAACATGGTTTTCAATCTTCCCAACATACCCACAAACATACAAGCATCCAAATAACAACACCATAGCAAAGCATGAAACAAGCATGAAAAACTAAACAAGGGAGATGAAAATTCCTACCTTCACAAGAGGTAATGGAAAATGAACAAATTTGAGTAGAGCTTTTCCCTTCCTTGCTTCAATCTTCCAAGGCTCCTCTCTAAATGTAGAGATTGGGTAACAACCTCAACTAGTCCAAGAAGGGCCTCTAAATAAGCCTCAAACTCAACCACCAGCAAAAACAATAACTTCTCCCACCCACCTACAAATCTAGAAGCTCCTAACTCAACCCACACTATGGTTAAACACTAAGTGGAGGTGAGGTAAGGCAACTCATGGTAACCACTTGCAATTTTCGCACAAAGGTAAAATGAGACTTTTTGAGTGATCTCAAAAGTCAACAAAAGGGGCTTAGGGGTTCGAAAAGACCCCCAACCCATACCCATACCCCTTGGGTATAATTATTTCATGTTTTAAAGCCTTAGGAATAGGTTTGGAATCAAACAAAAGCTAGGAAATAATTAGGACCAACTAACAACTCTAAAATGCAGATTAAGCACTAATTCGGATTAAGGATGACTAACCTTGATTAAGAACCAAATTAGCAAAAGATACTAACTTAATCCGACTTAGGTCCAAGGGTTACACAACTAACCCTAACTAGCACGCTGAAGAACATAAACAATTCACAAGTGTCAAGAGACACTAAAAGAACATAGTTATGAACACTAACATTCAACACAGAAAGATACATACATACATCTCACAATACAATACTTGAATTACGAACAACAAGGTTTCCAAAATTAGCACATAGAGATCAGTTATGTTCCTCCGTCGATTTTCTCGGTTAAAATATCTGCACACTCATTGCACACATCAGTAGTCCCATAAAATCACATGTATATATATATATATATATATATATATACGTATCAGAAATTCACATAAATTGAAACATACATCAATCAGGGTTTCTTTCATCCTATTTAATTCTTAACCATTTAAAATCTCTTAAAATCAAAGTATCAATCTTACATTTACTGATTTCATCGACATACATATACATAAAACATTAAATGACAAACATCAAATATGTGAAAATAACATCACACAGCATGAAATAATATAATATGTTTTAAGCATCAATTAATGTCTCAACATCTCGAGTCGTGAGTATCAAAATGATAAAGTAGCAACTAAGGCTACGAAGGGTCGGGGCGAGGCCTCACATTTCTCCACACATAGATTTAGAGGAGCCAATTTCTAAGAAGAAGGTTTTCAAGAGAAGGGGAATTGCTTGCAAGCTCCGTGCATTCATTATTTCAGCATCAAATTCAGGTAGGATCTTGTGAGTTTTGCGCAGTAGTTTCTATTCATTGAATTCTCTATTTTCTTCATGTTTGAATGAAATTATTTTTCAGAATTGAATTGGGTTGAAACCCTTGTTGCAAATTTCATTGTTCTTCATTTTGAAATCATATATGAATTGAGAATTAGAAACCCTTGTTTTGTAATTTTTTAGAGAATTGTATTATGATACAAGTAGGGTTTTGAAAAGAAATAAAGAATGTTATATACATATTTGATTGATTGTTCATTTCTCTCCTATTAATCTAATTGGGGGAAATCTTTATAAATTTATATATAAAAGAAATGGAAATTATAATATAAGGGGAGCGAGGGGGGGGGGGGGGGGGGGGGGACGGGGGGGGAGCTGGATTTTTGAATTGTTTTGTTTTTAAATAAACAAAATAAAATAAAATTTGGAATTGTATTATTAGGGGAGGCCTAGTTTTTCATTTGTTTTGTTTTTAATAAACAAATAATAATAATAAAATTAAATATGTTAGTGGGAGGCAGGCCACCACCTCCACCTTCCCTCCTCTTCATAACCCCACTGGTGGCGATTTTAATGTTGCATGCATAGTAGTATTGTTGCAGCAACAATAGGTACTACCTCTGATGTTGTGACAACCCTATGTACAGGTCGGTGGGCCTTTAAACACATTATTTATATATGATTTTTTAAATATTTTTTTTAAAGTATTTTTAATTTGTTAAAATTTTATATTTAATAATTTTTTAAATATAGTTTTAAATTGTTATGTTAATTATTTAATTAATATTGTTTTAATAATTATTAATTAATTAAATTAATATTAGCTGTTATTTGATAAATTTAAATAAATTTTAGGCAAGAGCCTAAAACACAATGGTAACTTGTGAGCCTCTCATCTGGGAGGTCTTGAGTTTGAATTCACTTAACACATAAAAAAAATTAATTACAATAAATAACAATAATTAATCTAGGCTTCAACCGTTTACCGATCAAATTTTTTTATTAATTTTTTATTATATTATTAATTAATGATTATGGTTATTAATAGCTTGTATTTTTTATTAATAATTTGATAATTAATATTTAAATAAATTTATAATTATTATTTAGTTTGTTTTATAGTATTTAATAAAGGCATTGGTTTTGTGAGTTAATGTTAACTGTGTATTATGGTTTAATAGGAAAAAAAAAGGGATTCAATTATAAGGGAAAATTTGTAAACCTTATTAAGTCAAAAATTTATAAGAAACGAAAAACTTGAACCTGGCATTTAAACAATATTTATGAGACCACACTGTATGATGTACATTTTCTTTGTGTTGGGTTTGGGGTTGACTTAGAGTGTTGACCAGATTTGGGATGTCTACTAGAGGCTGGGAGCTATTGTTTTGGTGATGTCATGGTTTCATTATGTGAACTTGAATTTTGGTTCAGTCCTTATAGGATGATTGTATTGATGAAATCAATGAATTTCAATAAGTGATATTTCAGTGCTTTCTAGTTTCTTGTTTAAGAACTGATGTGTGTTTTATGATCATATGAGATCTTCTTCTTTTACTAAGCTTATGGTAGGTTATCTTTATGTCTTGTTGGGAAGTGGCTTACAATGGAGGTCAGAGCCCTAAAGAGGCTTCCTAGGTAACCCATCATAAGTTATTTTAATAAGTGATAACATTTCATTAAATGAGAGTAAAATGAATTAATAAGAGTCATTATTTTTTCTCGCCCATGCCTTGAGTGCTAGTATAGGTTAGGATGGGAGTAGAGAGGATTCTTGGTTGTGACCTTGCTTCGTTAGTATGCCTTGTCTGTACGAAAGGATACTGGTGCCACATAGAGTCACTAGGGGGCTGAAGTCCAGAGAGGTTGCCAAGGTAATCATAGAGTTGGCTCATGCAATGACACTTGACCACTTACATAGCATATTTCCTACGTGTCATTGTTGGCTTTGTGTTTGGATGTCATTTGTATCTTGGTACCTTTGAGATAGATTGCTTTCAAGTTTTCTTTGACATAGAAGTTGGATTTGACTTTTGGGATTGATACCCATATGGGACTTGAGATTATCTCCTTAGCACAGTGGGAATGGACCATTTAGGTTTCACGAGGTTGGGTGGTAGTACATTTTACTTATACCATTGAGATCTGACAGTTGGATGTCATTGATGGATGTCTATGTGTCGTATTTCCTTTCATTTTATTCTTGTGTACTATGATGGATGGTTATAATCTATTTTATTGTATTTGATTTCAAAGATCTTACGAGATGGTGTAATTTATTTTATGATGTGTATTCTTTGAGCTTTTCATACCTGTGACTTGTATAGTGGATGATTATGCATTATGATTGTTGCCAAGTGGCATTTGAAATATTTGTATATTATTTAAATGGACTCATACTTGTAGTTATTCTTTGATGGAGAATTTTTTATTTATCAAATTTAGTATTAATTAATCTTAAATGTGATTCAACATCCTAGGACCCTTAAGAGATGTAATATATTTTTATATATTATGTTTATGTATGTGATTATTGCTTCCACAATATTATAATCATTCTTGTTTATTATCTTTAAAAAAAATGTTTGGCAAACTTCGTGAAACTTTAGGTTAATTTCTTTTGGGTTCCTTGGCAAGGCATTATAGATGTTGGATGCTCCTTGATATAGTTGTACCATTATCATTCTTGTTCATGTCTTGGAGACTTCTACTCATTTTATGTATCTATGTATCATGTATCTTGAGATCCTACGAGATGTTGTAATGTATATTGATGTACTTGTATTTATTTTTGCTTATTCATTTTTGACTTTATCATATAAGTTGTTCGTATGTATGCTCTTATGAGATTATGTGCCTATCATTCATTATAATTGTAGACATTATACTTAAGACTTAAACTATTATTAATAAGACTTCTTAAACGTGACTCAATGCGAAGAACCCTTGAGGAATGAAATATGTATTTGTATTGCTTATGTGTAAACAATGTGTATATGTATAATGCTTTCGCATTGCTAGTTTGATGTTGTTTAATTATTTTTAAAAATATTTTGGTAAACTTTGTATCGTATTAGGTTTATTTCTCTTGGGTTCTCGAGCGGGGCATTACAATTAAAATCTAATAGAATGCATACACAAACATAAAGAATCAATCTAGCATAAAGATTAAAAGTTGGTGTCTAATATATTGACACCCATACTTGTAATGTTTTGAAATGAAATGAGATTGATAAGAATTCTTATCATTGTGGTATAAGAGAGATTGATTATTATGGATAATAAAACATTTTTACTATTTGTATCAAAGACATGACCTCTAAAATTGATGAACAGTTATGATTTTTTGTTGTCTAACATGTAGACTATTGGTGGCTAGGTTCATGGATTTGGTATAGGTTTGTGGATGTGATACACTCCTTTGCACTCAAACACATTTGAGCTTTGACTTGAACTCCTTTTTTAATCACTATATTGATATCAATATCCTCTATTCTTCTAGTTTAATTTGGATGACTCATGGTATTTAAAAATATCTTAAAAGAGTTATTAATAGGTCACATGGAGACTATATTTTTTGATCAATCCCTAAAACATTGACAAAGGTCAAATATAACTATAAAACACCAAGGATGGAGATTTTGTTATTTGTACTATAGCACCAAATCTAAGTATTTGTGTATTTATCCCATTTTATTGATTCAGGACAAAGAAGATATGCAATACTCATATATTAAGTGAATGCATTAAATGTCTTAGGACACAAACACATGACATAAATATTAGGAAAGGTGTTTCAACCTTGTTCCTAATGTTAGGATTATAAAAATATATTTGTAAGATATAAACTAGGAAAAAGCCTCAATTTTAAGGTTGTAGAGATTTTTTTTTTTGGCTAAAACAAAAATTATAGGTTGTTCATCAACATTAAAATTCATGCTTATTGCATTATTCTTTTGACATTTACACTTTTTAAAAATTGACCCTAATGGTCTTCCATACCAAAAGTTATAGCCTTTAATTTAAGTTAGACCTCCCATGTTAGAAACATAAAATCATTTCGAAAACTTAAAAGAGCTCTATGAGGGAGTTACACCTCTTGACCAACTTATGAAAAATGTTATGATGTGTCATAAGATATATGTAAATGGAGACAACGAAACAAAATAGTATGTGTGAGTTGATGAGTGCATTATGATGTGTTTATGATAGGTGAACAAAATATATTATTTTAATCTAGTGAATTTACCTTGTATTTTGAGTGTTGGCTTTCCAACTAGGTATTTGGATGCTTCATTTTTTAGTGTTTTTAGCTCATGATTTGTGATTACCATTTGATGGTTTTGTGCACAAATTCTTATATTAATAACGTACTCGAGATAGAGGTTTTGAGATAATAAATTTTGTAGGTATCATTATATTGTTTTAATAACTTCAAACCTATTCTTAGTGACACTCCTATAAAGGCTCGACCTTCAAGTGTATTACAAAGAAACTCATTGTACAATTTAGCAATAAAAATTATATCACTCAAATCCTAAGACGAGTCCATGGGCTAGAAATATGATATTTCTTGCACTTATCAAAAACTCATTATAATCCACACATCAACTTGGATGATCTATTTTGGCTCCAATATCTCTGTTTAAAGATATCATATAATGTATTGTAGCATGTGTCATAAGTTTGTCAACAACTATTATCCCTCTTATAATTCTTCTTTGCATCATAGATCCTCTTACAATTTTCATGTAGGAAACACAAAATCTAATGCCATAATTTTTTTTGGAAACAATGATTAATTATTTGTTTTCATATTGAAAATCTTAAAACACTTATTGTTATAATTTTATTTGATTAAGATCCATTCAATATTTTTTTAAAAGCCAAATTTACCAATTAAAACTCTTAAATTATAATTTCAATACTTAAAACTAATATATAAGATTGAGATAACTCTCTTAATAATTAAATATAAATTAATAAAAATTCTTCCAAAATCAAAGAAGGCCAATTAAACTATACGAACTATGCCATTACATCATCTAAAACCAGTCATATCTAATGATAAACATGAAACTAATTAAAAATATATATAAGTTATATTTATGCATCATCTAATACCAAACCCATCTCGTACAAATTCAAATGGTGGGTAGAGATAAAACTCATATTAGATAAAAGTTTGAAGAGCGTAACTATCAATTAAACAATTATATTTTGAACAGATATAGTAGTAGATATTTTGGAAGGCATTGACAAAAATCCATTATGCTAATAAAGTGGTACTTGATTTTCAACCTAAAACAACTCTATATTCTTAGACATATTTAGTGAGGCATATAACATTCAATTTTCAAACTCTCTATATAGTTAATATACTTGTAATGCACATGCAAGCTTTAAATTGTATTGGCAATTATGAATTGTTATTTACTTCAAATATCCATGCCATTCAAAGAACCGAAATTAAGTGAGAACACATTTGAGTGTATACAAAATGGTTTCCACTGGTGAAGTTGAGTGAACACCATACGCACGTCTTAAATAAAGTGATCCACATGCACTAGGGAATAACTTTGTTACAAATGTACATTCCCATGCACCTTCAATGTTGCCAGCGTGATGTCCTTTACTAAGAGTGGGACAATGATTAAACCTTTTTTTCCCCTGTGGAGCTAGACCAAAAACTCTAAAATCCAACACTCCATTAAAGAAGCTTTAGTAGAACGATATTTGAGGCAATCACATTCTCTCATAGCATGCATGTGTATGAACACAAATAAAACACAAAATCTATGCAAAGAGAAAAATCCAAAATTTTAATAAAGATACTAACCTAATCTTATTTTTTCACTTTGATTAATAAATTATGTAGATTTTAATATCACTTGTGAGGTTTATTTCTTCTTAGGCTATACTATATTAGTTGTTACATCTTTAAGTAACTTGAAAGTACCTTTGGGAGAGTTCGTTGAAATTCAAGTTTTAAGGGATTTATTTATTTTCTTAATTATATAATTTAATATTAGTATTCAATTTTTTAAACAAATTCAATAAGTACTATATGATTAACAATTGATTATTGATAGTAATTTTATAATAATAAATTCAATTATATTTTTTCAATCGTGAATTTAGTTTAATCTTTGAAATTATCTTTTTTATTTTTGCTTGTATCTTTATCTTGTTTCTTTGATATTAATAGTAATGATGAATAGAGTTTATATTTGTTTTGATTCTCTTGATTAATGCTAGATTATAATAAAATTCTCTTCTTGTCAAGACATTAGAAATTATGCGCTTCTCATTGTTCAACCAATATTGAGCATATCATGTTGACTAGGGCTCCATTGACAATGAATTCTCCTCTTGCCAAAATATTAGAAATTAGACTCTCTCCTCTCTCTCTCTCTCTCTCTCTCTCTCTCTCTCTCTCTCTCTCTCTCTCTCGCGCGCGCGCATGCGCGCGCACACACACACACACACATCAATGATAATTAATATTTTATTAATTTAAAATAAATAATATAGTCAATTTTATTTTTTTGGCAAAATGGATGTAATTGATCAAAGTTGATAGATCCATTAAAGGTTTGCATATTCTATAATTCTACCAACTACCTACTTGCTACCACTGTCATAAACATACTTAAACATGTGCCCCAACAAACAAAATTGGGCATTAGCTCGACTATAGACTTATAGATGTTGGAATTTAAAATGAAGTCTTTACTGATAACAAAGTGGGCTGGAAACATTACAATGCATATCAATATCTATAATGAGACAACCTTGAGACTAAACACTTTTGTCTCCTTAATTGCTTTTTCCACACTTCATCATGGATTCTTTGCTCTCACCTAGGATGAACATATCACCTTTAGTATACAATCATGAGAACTTTGTCTTCTGGTCTTCCTCACCTTTAGAGGCTTCTCCTCATTTGACTGACTCTACTCCTTCATTTTCTTCATGCTTTGTTTCTCCTTCCTTGACTTTTCCTCTCTAAGTAGACACTGCTCTGCTTCAATCATCAATGGATGAACCAACACTGCCTCTCATCCTCCTATGACTTCTTCTATCTTCTTCTCCTTACGAGTGGTTGTGATCCAAACTAGAGACAATTTGAATTTGTGGTTGGTGCCTTCCACCACTCTCCATAACCCTTCCCTTGTCTACAAACCAACTCTAGGTTGTTGCATCTGTATGATAAGAAACCATCCCACTAGCCCATTGGAGTCTAACACACTGCCTTATCACCCCCAAATCCTCCTCCCTAGTTCTTAGTTGTAACTTCCAATCCAAAAATGCCAAAGAAATGTTAATACTTGTTCATGGTTTAAGGTTGGTTGTCATAAACTCCTCTCCAAAAATAATCTCCACACACTACCATAAGAGGACCACCAATCTTGAAAATCCCTCTCATCTGGTTTTCCATTTGAATGCTTAAAGTTGGTTGAGAGTGTGCAAGGAAAATTTTCCTCCATTCTGATCCTCTTTCTCCACTCAACAAGCTTTCCCAAAACTATTTTGCTCCCAACTAAATGTAATGATAATACTAATTGTCCTATACTAAGTGTCATAGGAACTAGCCCATGTCTTTCTAGAACCTTTTCTTGAAGGCATTAATACTCCCTTGCATAAGCTTAACATATTAATCTAGATAATGAGTTCGATGAATTATTTCATCAATCACTTGGTCTCCACCCTTTATACTTCAACAATTTGCTACTTCATCATTGCTAGCTATGTTCCATTGTAGGTCCTTATTAAGGGTGCCAAAGTTAAAATTTAAATTTGAGACAATTGTATCTTTCCAAATCTCTTCATTGTAGTGTATCTCTATGAGGCTTGCAAATCATCCCCTAACCAACCATTCCTTTTTAATCTAACCCTTTTTAATAACATGATTTTTTTTTCCATCTACATCTCTAAAGTCCTACATCATTTCCTCCTTCTCCCTTGACATAGTATCGGTTGTCTCGTTGGCTTCCTGCCTAACATATGTGACTTTGAATTCCTCAAATGACTCTAAAATAGACTTCCATAACCTTTGACATTGTATTAGCTGTCTCATTGGCCTCACACCTTACATGTGTGACTTTAGACTCCTTAAATGACTCTAAAATAGACCTAAACCTGCAAATATTTATGTTTAGGTACCAAACTCCCAATTCTACTTTAATTATGTCATTGTCAATAATATGTGAATTCCCTATTAAGTGAAGCTTTATCATTTTTTATTTTATGCCCATCTCTATAACTAAGAGGGTAGCTTGAGCATTTGCCTCATTGTTTATCCCTTTCAAAAGACTTTTTGCACCTAACATTTGAATGTTACCTTTGCAATCCCTCATTGCAAATCCAACCCTAGATGGACCAAAGTTACCTTTTGATGCCCCATAAAATTATTTTTTGTCCATCCATGTTCTATAGATTTCCCAAATTCCTTTTTAATCTTCTTAAAATGAGGCTTAACCCTTAAAGACCCATTAACACTCTTTCTACATTTATTGTTTGTTAAAAATTCCATTCTCATTTCTTCACACGAAAATAAAGACCACACAATAAAAAGTTTCAAAACAAGAGCTCTAGGGAGCTTGAGCCCTTGCCTTGCGCAAGGGCAAGAAGGTACGGTAGACATGTGAATTTAGCTTTGTTGAGATATTTAACTCTAGAAATTAGATGTCAAATTGTAAAAACATATATCCAAATGCCTAAGCAATCACATCAAATGAAGTGAAAATTGTTATAACACTAAAAAGGCTAATATTTACTATTTTGATACTTAAAGTATGTAAACAATTTATCCAATAAGTTTTTTATTCAAGTTTTCATTTTTAAGAAGTTTAAGTCATATATATATATATATATATATAGTTGCATTCAATATTTAATTTCTTAAACATGTTACTATTTAAATGATTTACAAAAGTCCTGAAGATTGATTTTTTGATAATTTTCTCATTTGCAATATTTTTAAGTAGAAATAATTTAAAATAAAAATAAAATAATTTTGTATGTACAATATTCATAAATCTAAATTCATTTAGTAATGGTGGAAAATTTTAATTAATGCCATAATATAAAAAACAACAAGTTTAAAATCATATAGAATATCAAATTTTAAAATTAGAAATGAAAAATTAGTCAAAAAAATCAAAATCAATTCCTTCTAAAGGTGTGAAGAATAAGTTGTAAATGAATATTAACATCATCCCTTGTACGTAACTCTCCATATAAATGTTAGACTAGTATTTGGCTGGGGTTAGTCTGGAACAATCTAGTTGTTAACAATAATAATCGAAAATGATGGCTTGGACATGGAGTCGAGGGATAAAGATTCAACATGATTGATCAAATAAGTCACCTCATATTCAAATAGTAGTAGGGATAAGTTGGTTGGACAGAGGAGGAAATATAGGTGCAGATTTGTGATCTACCTGACACCTCAGATTGCAAAGTTTGTTAATAATTACTTTCAATTAAAAAATTGTGTCATTTAATTCCTTTTAATTCCTAAGTGTGTGAAGTATCTTTACAATTTATTTGTAGGCAGAAGTAGATGCTTTGGATGGTGCACAAGTTTGGTTATTAATTTGTGCATTGTCTCATTATTCTTATCAGGAACACCTTCAACTAGGATATTAAATGGTAGGTGACCTATAGTAGTTTCTATCAATACAAAGGAAACTCTATGATATTAAATATATCCTCAGTTCTTGCATCATTATAGCTACTATATGCACCCTCTAGTATCTTTGACGTGCTATGGTCAACCATGTCTATTTCTTCTCAAGCTTACGTTGGATATTTTGGAAACCATGACTATTTGTTCAAAGGTCTAAAAATATGCATAAACATGGGTTGATTATGTCTTATGGAGATTGGCAGGGCAAATAGGATTGTTGATCTTAGATCATATTGTCCTGAGTTGTTAACTTGCCAATGGTCTATATTTTTCTACCGTTGGTTGATCCTCTAACTGTTGATCTTGATATGCGTGGAAGACATTGCACAAACCTTCATAACAACCATTAGTAGGTTGTAGAAGATTTGAGAAGTTTACATTTTTTTTTGTTTTTTGACAAATTTAGAAGAATATTCTAAAGATTGTTTTTTTCCCCTAATCTTTGTTTCATAAAAATGAATTTTACCTTGACAAAATTGCAACTAGCCAATAAGAAACTAGAAATTGCTGTTTCAAAATTAATTAAAAAGTAAACTGATTTTAAAACTTTTTTTTAAATTTTTTTTTTTTTAATCGATAAGAGGCCAAAGCCAATATTCATTATTATTATGTGATTTATTATAAATTATTAAACTTGTGTAAAGTCAAACGCAAGACCTCTCCGATAAGAAGCTCACAATTTACTGTTGTGTTGTAGACTCTTGCCTCTTAAGTTTTAAACTTTAGACTCACTAAGAACTATTGTAAAAATTAATTGCCAATACCTTTAAAAAATAGAAAGAATTTCATTTGCAACGTACATAAAATACTCTAAAGGGTACCTTCTAACTGCAAATTTAAACCCTTGTACTCATAAAACCTGCTGGACTTTTAAAAATTTAATATCTCTGCCACAACATTAAATAATAATAATAATAACAATAAACTAGTGTTTCAATCAATGAAAAAAAAGTCAATAGTAAAAGCTCATAATGTTCTTTCATCAAAACTTCTTTGTATGCCCAGCTGTTCCCAAATCAACAGCATCCCAATCAATGAACAATGAAAGCCACAAAAAGCGTTGAATTGCGATGGGAAACAACTCTATGCTTAATGTGTCATTAAATCAAGTATTTAAAAAAAGATAAACCAAAGAAAATATTTGCTTGGCAAGCCGTCAAACCAGAAAACCACTGCGGCACTAATCACAAGATGACACCGAATCATTTTTCAACCAAAAGTGCGCTCGAAAAACAGCCTCGCACGTGGCCCATGCTCCGCCGCCGATTGAATCCTCGCCGTCAATTTCTAATTCGAAAACCGATCTGAGCCGTCCGATCCCTTTTCTACACAGGCTCGTGCACTCAAGTGTACGTAAGATACGCACACTTTTTCCAAAAACTAACAAAATGAAAAAACGCAAATGATGCTCAAATTTACCGAAATGAACTCAAATTCGTGCAAATTCAGACGGGTGTGTTTAAAGACCTGCCACGTAGATGATCGCGTAATCCTACTGGTTAAAACACTTTTTCCACGTGGTACAGTGTGATTCGCCAGACCCTCATCTGTTTGCGCACTCATCGTCTTGAAAATATCTTTTGATTTATTTATTCCGTAGAAAACACTCAAACAATCCCAACTGAAAAAGCCCCGCCGTACGCGGTGCACTTTTAGGGGTAAAAGTAAAACTAGATTTGGCTTGTAATTAAACAACCCGCAGTAAAAATGTTATTAAACAACCCGAGTCCAGCAGATTAGACTCCCCGTACCGGGTATATCTCTGGAAGAGTCTTCTCTGTTCGCTTATTATTTCTGTCCAATCCTTCGTAGGTGTTGAGAATTTATTTCGAATTTACGCCGGCTTTTACATTTTGGACTACGGAAATCGCCTCCCGCTGTGCGCTTTGCTTGGATTTAACGTGTGCGGCATCCGATTTGAGGATTTTTGGTAAATGCTTGACTTAATTTAATGAAATCTTGTTGTGTGAGTACAATTTTGGTCTGATTAGGTTAAAGAGTCGTGAAGTGATCTGCAACGATGGCTGTGTTTAATAAGATGCATTCGTTTAGGAGAAATTTGCAGTTTCGGCTTGTTTTGCTTCTCAGTTGGTAAATATTGGTGGTGGAGCTGCAATAGCCGCTGGTTGTGTGTAGAGTATTGTAGTTGCAAGAAAAACTGACGTGTTTCATGCGTTATTTTAGATAAAATCGGCCTTTATTGGCTTCATGCGGTAGCGATTTCTCAGGTACTCCGCTATAGCCATAGCGAGCTGTCTTAACTATATCTCCTCGTAATTTAACCCGATCTTTCTTTTTAAGGACGTAGATTGCTGAAGCTTAAATCCTCAATTGAAAAGCAATTAGTGTTTCTCGTCTCAGAGGGGAAAAAAGGAGATATTTTAGATTAAATCGTCTTGGTTTTATTTTGGTTACCACTGGTGATGTAGTCTGCAAAAGTGGTTGGTATTGTGTTTGAATTTATCTTCACAAAAATGAACCGTTCCCTTTCTTGGATTAGGATAAGTTTGCACATTGTGAAGATATTAGTGGTTTATTTTGACACAAACATGAATTGCTTTTGCTTCAATTTAGTAAAGTTTTTTGACATACCCTATTACAGTGGACCTTCTTATCGATGCATGGACTTATAGGGCTTATCAGTTGTAGAATTCAGCATTCTGTAATTAGGCTTTTCTGACGCAAATTGAGTTTATTTTGGTTCCATTCTGTCTGCCATAGCGCCTAGTATTATTGCAAGTGTTTTACTTGCAGAAAGTAAAGTGTTTGAGGTTTATTAAAATCATACTCAACTGTTGTCTGTCTTGGAGTAGACAAAGTTTGCGGTTTCCGGCGTAAAATTATATTCTTTTGGCACAGTTTAGCTTAAAAGTTCGATTCCTAGGTGGTAAAGATCTGCGATGCACCCTGCAATAGCATCTGGTCTTATAGATGTCTCATATCAGCAGAGACATAAACTGTTTTTGTCGTGGAGCAACACAAGCATGACGTTATTGTAGATCAATTTGCCCCGTTCTCCACCATTTTCGAGAGAGATTGTTCGTGTAACCTGCCATAGCAACTTAATCTTATAATAAGTTTGTTCTTTGCAGAAATGTGAAGTTTTTTTTTTTTTTTGTCTCTTGGAGTAGGAAAAACTGATAGTTATTTTAAATGAAAGTGGTCACATTATTTTGTTTTAATTTCTGTGAATAATGATTATGCAGCAGCATGCTAACAGGGACTAGTCACATGGTATATGCTTTTTATCTACATGAACTGTACAACTTGGAGTATGAGAAATTTGCATACCAAGAGGACAATTTTGCCTTTTTAGCGCAATTTTGGCTTATATGGTCTTACCCTGCCAAATATTTGTGATGTACATTGCTACAATGGCCAATCCTATGGTTGTATTTTATTTGCAGAAAATTAAATTGTATCCTGTGTTGCATTACAGGAACCTTGCAGTTTTTTGTGGATCAAATAAGCTTATTTTGTCTCCTCCATTTCGTTAAAGATTGGTGATATGGTCCATGATAGCACTTATTTTCGTATCTGCAAAAAGGAAAGTGTTCCATGCCTTGAAATAGGTGAGATATACAGTTCATTAGAGTAAATTGATTTATTTTTCGCTTCAATAAAAAAGATTGGCTATATGAACTGCCAAAATGGCTGGTCTTATTCTATGCATTTTATTTGCAGAAAGACGAACTGTTTCAAACGAAAGTTACAGTTATTTAGATAAAATCAGCTAATGTTCGTTCAGATTGGTGATGCAGTCTGCCAGATGAACCAGTCTTATGGTTTGTATTTTATTTTGCAGAACAATCAAGAGTTTCATGCCTTGGAGTAGAAGAAATTTGTAGTTTCTGTAGATAAATCCACTTATTTCGGCTCAAATTCAGTAAAGATTGGGTCACCAAATCTTCAATAGTGTCTGATTTTATGGTATGCAATTTATGTGCACTAAAAAAATGAAATATTTAATGCCTTGAAGCAAATGAAATTTGCAGTTTATGCAGATATAAGTTGACAAATTGAAGGTTTTATGGCCATGAAAAGAATGGAGCCAATCTGTGAGTTTTGCCTCAAAGTCAGGTCCACAGTGTACTGTAGAGCAGATGCAGCCAGTCTCTGTTTATCATGTGACCATGATGTTCATTCTGCAAATGCTCTCTCAGAACGCCATGCTCGGACCCTTCTTTGTGATGTATGCAATGTCCAGCCTGCAGCAATTCAGTGCATGCACCATAAGTTATTCCTTTGTCAAATTTGTGATAAAAGTGCCCATTTCAGCTCGGAACCACAACATAACAAAAGGCCTCTTAATTGTTATACAGGGTGCCCATCAGCTGCACAACTTGCTAATCTTTGGGGTTGCAATTTGGATGAAAGAGAAGGGTCAAGTTCAGCTTTTCCTATTGAGAAAGGTTGGGATAAATCAGGGACAGGCAGTTTGTCAAATTCTGCCATGGGTTTTGTGGAGAACTATGGTTCATGGATTGATTCTGCTTCTCCTTCTATGGTTGCTTTGTCATTGTCTGAGTCAAATCCCAATGTCCACACAATGCTGGTTTCACGAGAGGATGCTTCTTTTGGTACAATTGGTTCAAGCAAGGTAAATCTTTATGCCATGCTATTTTTACCAGTGAGTATGAATTACAATTATTATCTATCAACAATTATGTGTAATACTCAATCTAAGTTGGAACTGGATTATTTTAAATGAAATGCAAAATTCTGGAATAAACCTTAGGACAGAGAAGGGTCATGTCTGTTTTACAATTTTATCCATTTCATTGTGTAAAGCAGATAGCATTTCTATTTATATTACAATATAGGCTGTCAACTCCTCTCTTCCTATTGGTAGGATGCATATGCCATAAACAACCTCCCATTTTGTTCTTGTTTTCAGAGGTGTCATCGTTAGGAATTAGTGTTCTATACCTCATTGAATGCTAACAGCATTAATAATTTGTGCATTTCAACCTGTACTAATATGGAATATGGCTACTTAGTAGGATTAATGTTTATTTGTGTCATTGATCTAACAAAAACTCACGGTATATATTTGTAGTTTGTAAAGAGAGGTATTGCCTGTAAATGTATTACTATTTATAAAGTTAATTGCCATGATGGAGAATGTTCAAGAAGATGTGTAATGCCCCCTTCTTGGGCTTAAGTGTTTGGAGGAGTTTCATTAGCCTATTTTATTCACATAGGATAATTTGGAGAGTTTAAGAGGGAATAAGTCAATTAATCAAATTAAGTTGCCTTAAATTAAGGCTTGCATTTAAATTTTCTTATAAAGTGACTAAAGCCAAAAAGCTGAAATATTATTAAGTCCCTTTGGGTGGGCCAAAAATATTATTATTGTGATAAAGTTAAATTTAAAATATTACTTTTGAAAGTTTCCTTGGAAGTTATAGAAGAGGATTGAAGGAACTATTTTTCATGTCTTTTACACTTTATGGAAGTTATAGAAGAGGTTTGAAGAAGCTCTTTTTCATATCTTGTACACTTAATTTCTGTCATTTGCAAAGTCTGGACTACAAGTTCAACTTAAAACCCTGACCTACATGGCTTAGTAGGTCAATGATTTCTGCCTAGTCAGATCACTAGTAGATTCACAATTGAATTTAACAAAGAAACTGAGATCTCGTTGCCAGCTACATATTCCAGGTACACATTAATTGAGATTTGCAGGTAAATAATAATTTGTATATGTGGTGTGCATGAATGTTGAAAGAATCAGAAACTGTAAATGTTGTGTGCAAAGTGACAATGGATAGAGATTATGTGTTGTGCAATGTGAAGGAAAGCCACAAAAAATATATTTAATTGTGATGTACCTCACTGAGGCCTCCTAAAGAGAGATCCATACCATATTATTTATTAGCAAAGATGGAGCAATGAACATATAAACACATTGAAGCCTTAGCAAATAGTTTTGTGGTGATTATTCATGTTACTGTGTCAAAAAATTACTACATGTGAGTTGGTTGATGAACTGTGTGTGCATCTTAAACCATGAAAATTGCAAATTTTGGGTTAAATATTTTACAAGATGAATTTGCAGACGTGATGAAATATCAATTTAAGTGACTGAGAAAACAATTTACGCAAGGATGAGAAGGTGAGTTTTTTTGTAACTTAAATTGTTTCATAGTTATTTGAGTGTACAACATATTTGTTGAGGCCAAAAGAAAGCTTGAATGGGAAGTCTATGAAGTAGTGTAAAAAAAAGGCTTGAAGTGTTATTAATATTGCCCATAGAAAATAAATCATTGGTTGTAGATGGTTTATAAAGTTAATTGTAGATGAATGGTTTTGTGGACAGGTACAAAGCTTATTTTGTTGCTGAAGGATATGGATAATAGGAAGGGGTAGACTAGACCTTTCCTGTTTTGTAATGATCGTAACTTGTTGGTTTGTTATTTCTAGTACTGTTTGTTTTGAATATTAAATGGATCTTAAAGGTGCCTACTTGAATGCATACTTCAAGGAAGGGGTCGACATTGCTTAGCCTACAGAGGTTTTGGGTTCCTAAGGAATAATATAGTGGGGAATGCCCTTGAATGGATTTCAGTAGGCTCCTCAAGCTTGGTAATTTACACTTGATTAATATATTAGAGATAGATTTGAAATTCCAAAAAATTATCACAAACCAACTCCTAGTGTAAAAATCAAGGGCGATGACATAATGAGCTTAGTAGGTTATGTCTGATCATTATATAATTAAAATGAATGTTGATTCACCTAATATTTGTTCTATTTTTGAAATAAGTTTTAATATTGTTTAGGTGTAGACTTTTAGCAATTTGATCAAGTACTATTTTGTACCACAAGTAAATTGTACCAAAGTTCTATTAGAAAAAATTAGAATGATTGAATGTAATCCAAATTCCAATATCTAACTTGAAAGTTGGTATGCAACTATCAATTATTGGCCAATGAATTAGTGTTTTAATAGTTGGTAGGTAGTTTAATTAATGTTACTATTACTTGATTAGAGATATGTTTTGCAATAACATGCATTTCTAGGTTTCATGACCAAGCCTCAAGAGAACACTCACCTTTGGCATACTTCGTTAGAACTCTACAATTTCATGGTATAGGAGTATATTTACTCCAATTAGGCTTATAGATTAGTTGGTGCTCATTGATCTATCACTAGATATATTTTTACTCTTGGATCATGAATAGTCTCATGGCAAAGCAAGTTGCAACATATGGTCACTTTATCTTCCACTGAAGCACAATATAAGGTGACTTTTATCAAATGATTTAAGCAATACAATTGCAATAATCTTCAACATGATCCCATTACATTAACTTTGCTCTTCTTGGACAGTGAGGGAGTCCTCAAGATGGTGAAGAATCCAGTCTATCAATTCAATATCAAATTAGAAGTGCAACACCAATAGATGTACCGATTGGTTGATAGTGAAGACATTTGTCTTTATTGTTTCCCTATAGAGGAGCAGATTATACTCATAATGACTAAATCTCTTAGTAGAGATAAGCCTGAACTTTTGTCTAGTTTAGTCATTAAGGGAGGTTGTGGTTAGCATGTTTGACATATTAGCAGATGGTGTTAGAGGTTTTAATTATAATTCAAGTAAGAACATAAAAGTATTTTTGGGATTTATTTTTTGTCTAATATTGTAGTTTGATAGCCAATGCAGTTTTTAAGCCTATATAATATTTAAAAAAGTATATCTACAATGCAATTTATTGCCTATTTGTATCTTCTGCTGAAATTAATATTAAATAGTGTTTTATTATTAATTTATGCCCAATAATGTACTTTATTTTAATTTTAGGTGATAAGATCGTCTCTGATCTTATCTACAGTTTCTTTTTAGAAACTTACTTATTTTGTGAATATTGTAAACTTATTTATTGAGGTCTTTGCTCATGGTTTATAACATAGAATAATTTACCAATTACTTGCATGATAATCCATTTCTCCAATAGGCTTGAAGAAACATTTAAGTTTGTAAAATTTAGGGGCTCTATTGGTGTTGTTGATAGATTGAGCATTAAGGGAGGGTATTAAAATATGTTTAATTAGTTTTTTAATGCTCAATAAGATTGTCTCTAATCTTATCTACAGTTTCTTTTTTGAAACTTGCTTATTTTAAATATTGTAAACTTATTTATTGAGCGTCTTTGCTGATTGTTAATAACATCAAATAATTTACCAATTACTTGCGTAATAATCCATATCTCTAATAGGCTTGAAGAACCATATAACACATTTTGGTAGAGTGATTGCCTTTATGGTTGACAAGGCAAGTAGTGGTTTGTTTATTTGGATTGGTGCAATTTCAAACAATGACCAAATTATCCATGTCTAATAATCTGAATAATATAGAATGATAGTTTACTTGGTTTGAGTAAAATGAAAATTTTGGTAGGTGTATGTGAAGAACATTGGGACTGATTGCTGGTACCATAGTGTAAGCTCTATTGGTGATGTTGTTTTTCTGTATAATTTCTGGTTATCAAAGTGAAGCCAAATATGATTACCTACTTGGAAAGTATAATGCACTTGACAATGGTCAAAAATTGCGTTGATTGCTGATCACTAGGTTGAAGTGGTTGAAAGAGCTACAAGAGTCACAAGGGTTATGATTTGTGAGGTTTCCAAACTTTTCTGATTGCTGATTGCTTGAATCAATGCTGCTTGGATTGAAGGTCACTGAACTTGCAAGGAATGTTATGTGAGCAACATTGGTTGCAGATTGCTCATAGTCAAGTAATGTGTTGAATGAGGATCAAAGACATGAAATTGGTGACAAGCAATGTTACATTGCTGATAGCTGTAATCAATCAAAGATAGAGAAGCACTTAGAGACAGGCAATTTGTGAGCCTTAATAGGCCAATGTTTGTTTAATCCTGGTTGCAGAAAAGCATCACTCAAAATTAAAGTTGAAAAACGTGAAATGGAGTGATAAGCGACTGGTAAGATCACTTTGCTTATTGCTCATGTCTGGGTGATCAACTGATTGTAGTTATTAAGAGACATGCGATTTGTGAACTTTGATCAGTGAAGGGTTGTTCAAACCTGATAGTAGAAAAGTATCTCTCAAGGTTGAAGTTGAATATGTGGAATGGAGTGATAAGGTATTGGTAAGGTCAGCTTTTCCAGTCACTCATCTTTGGGGGATCAAATGACTGATTAAATAAAGGGTGAAATAACTAGTTCAATCATCAAAGGGGAAGATGCCACGTGGCTTGTGTTGACATTGGCTTTGTTAAAAGGTGATGTTTCGTAAATGAAAGCAATAGATGAAGAATTAACTAGTGGTTGCTGATGTTAAGTGAAAAGTGGTTTGAATTGAAGATTTTGTGGTGACCAGCCTTCAAGTTCAAAATCAACCATGCCATTAATTGTCCAAAGTTTGTGCAGGCAGATTTAGAGATTTATTTGAGGACAAGGAATTTATATGAGCTCACAATAAATGTTGGAACATTTTCTACATTAGACTTATTGAAAGAGTAGGGAGTTTCAAGCAATGGAGAATAATAGCGTTCTTTAGACTTAATAACAATATTGGGAGAGGTGATGGCAACCTAATATGTTAATGAAATATAAAGTGAAAGCCCTGGATTATCTGAATTTCCAAAATGAATTGAATTTTAGTATAATTTAACATAGTTCGTTGTGTTTGATGCTTTATTAGTGTTTTGCTTAAGAAATCATTATCTTAGTTCATTGTGCTTGATCTCTTATTAGTAATTTTCTTAGGAAATTAGTAACTTAATTATTAGATTTGGTTATAGGCAGCTGCAAATTCGCAATTCAACATATAAAGAACTAAAATTCCACATAAAAATTATTCTTAAAAATCGGAGATTAGTTTGGACAAATCCAACTCGAGAACTTTTTAGAAGAGTGAGGTGTTGTCTTCGCTTACCACTATAGCCTTACAGCACGACAAGCCAATTTTTCTTATTGGAATTTCTTAGAACATCAAGAATAAATCAAGAAATAACTTATAGGTTGCCTTGTGCAACTTGCATTTTTTTATTTTGATTTTAGGAATCAGGTTTAAAACCCTCTTATAAATTGCAGTGTGCGGGGTAAATTTTTTAATGTGACTTATAATACTGGTGCAACACGTCCTTTGGGACCACATGGGATGGGGGGAGATTGAACCTTGTAACCTCATGCTTTACCACAAGAAGCTTTCACCAATCAAGCCAGGCCCCCAACCTGCTAGCAACATACTTCAATACACACATTGCAGTTACATTTTACAACTCCCCATCTCTCAATGAAGAATTGCATAACCCTAAAGAATGTATGAATGCAAAAATTCATGAAATGGACTGAACAAAGATTCTAAATGGCATTAGCCTTTGAGAGCACAAAATTTCAAACTTTTGAGATTCCTTCAATCTCTTTGAGCCAGCTATTTTGTCTTTTCTATGTGGATTTGGCATGGAAAGAAATAGGAAATATAAGAAACAAGGATTAGACACCTAACAAACCCAAAAGTATTGCTATAATTATGAATGATGAAGTATGGTCGTAATGGTTTTTACTTGTAGCATTGTTGTCTTTGTATGATAATACTTTAATGTGTCATCTATAAATATATGAATGCCTCCTTATACATTTCAATTTTGTGAATTATGGAGTTGGGTTAAATGTGATCTATAAATTGGTTTGATAGTGAAGGAGCCGTGTTTTGATTGAGAATTTTTTCTTACATATTGGTTCCATCGGTTCCTATATTTGCTAATTCATCTGCTTCTTTATTTCCTTATCTATAAATGTGTTTAATGTCTATATTTGTGAATGACTTTAATTGTTACCTTAGTCTGTCTAGTACTAAGTTAAGCGTCCAGTGTGGAGTTTTGCCTTGTCTGATGACGTTAATAATAATCTGGGAGTCTCCTTCAATTTCTAACTTTTTGATACCTAGTTCTTTGCATAGATTTATCCTTTCTGTCAAAGCAAAATATTTCTGTTATACTACTGATGGTTTTAAGCATAGTTCCCTAACTTTGACTTGACAAGGCCGACTCAACTCTTGACTTGGCTATGATTCAGCTATGACTCAACAAAATGAAAAAACTCTTGAAATTTAGAGATTTTAATGACTCAAAACTTATTTCATGCACCCTTAATTGAATATAACTTAAACACACTATACCATCATCAAATAGAAGCTAACATAAATAAACAAGGAACATGAATGATAAATCCATCGCATACATAAAATGTAAATTGTAGCTGAAGTAAATAGAATACATAAGATCACATGACATAGATATATAGAATTATAAATGTTGTCTAATCATAAATGTATGTAAAATCCATACAACCAATAGCATCAGATCATAAATGTATGTAAGGTCCATGAAATGTTCGTGTAACATCTTGCTAGGCCATTTTAGGATATAGACTATAGAGTTTAGAGTACAGGAAAACAAGCAGTGGATGCTACAATGCCAATCTGGCAAACATACATGTACAACTCCTGTCAAAATTGCTATTGACATGGTCAAGGAAGGAATTGTTAATAGTCGTTGTGCTATCAAAATAGTTGAGGCTAGACACTTAGATCAGCTTTTGCATCCTTAGGTTGATACACAATTTGCAAATACTTTCTATCTAAAATAGTTTAGAACATATACTTTCATTGAGATTAGGCATGAGACTGTTTAATGGTTGTCTCTTAAATTTGGTTGACTTTGTTCTACCTACTCTCAAGTTCTATAATCCTCTCTCATTGATTATGTTGTTAAATTGAATGTGCAAGTTTGAGGATCCATCTTGCTACAAAGATCAAGTTATTGCCATTGGTCTACCTGCATCAGTCAGAGCAGCAGTGGGACAAGTTGTGTTCAGTGCTAAAGATGCAGAGACTTGGCATGGACAAGGAAAACCATTGATTCTAGTATATTTCATTCATAAACATAACCCAATTAATCATCAAAAGGGTCTAACAAACTGAATGTAGTTCTGGAAGCTATGAGTTAGTCAAATGTATTTAGATTTTTTTTACTTTGCACTTTGAGATTGCATGCTATACTCACATGTTGACATGTATTAGTATAATTAACACAAAGTTTGCACAATAAAACCTTGTTAAAAATATCCAACTACAACTTTTATTAATGGTAATATATGTTTAAGAGAACTGAGTAGTTTAGTCTATATATGGGGCTGATTTATGGTGATTTTTGATGAATCTCCTACTTAGGCAATTTTTGGCAAAAAATAGGCGAGTTACCAATCTGAGTCAACATAACTCACCCACCTCGATTCAGCTCTCCAAATTGCCTGAATTGCAACGATTCTGGGATCTATGGTTTTAAGTATAGGTTTTGCCAATTTTGCTGTAATGTTGCCTTCCCATGAATGCATTATGCATCTAATTCCTACTTCCTCGGGGTCGCCCCTAGAAGCTCCATCAAAATTCAACTTGAACCAACCATATTTGGGAGGTTCCCATTTGCAATTTGCTCGTTCCTCTCTACTTTTGTCTCCACCTTTTCCAAATACCCAGTTTTGTTTGATTATTCCATACCACTCTGTAAATATTCCTTTAATTGTTCTGCATTCCCAAGTCTATTGTTTAAGGTCTCTACTATACTTGCTTCTATCTTATTGATTAGCAAATGGGGAGGCATGAGTTTTTTTTTGAAATATTCTTCGGTTTCTTTCTTTCCATGTCTCCCAAACAATGATTGAGGGTGTTATTATCCAAATGTCTTTAAAGAGACTATTATGTGGTTTTGAGGGTCATTGATTTAGAATGTCTACTATATTACTAGAATGCATTGAAAACCAACTTAGTTTTTGATATAATGAATTCCAACATTTTGTGGTGAAAGGGTAGTTGAGTAGGATATGGTCCACTGTTTCCTCTTCTTGTTTACATAGGACGCACCTAGATGGGCCTTTGAAACCTAGTTTTTTGAACCATTCAATAGTGAGTATTCATTTTTGGAAAGCTTCCCATAGAAAGGTACTAGCCTTGGGCAAACAAGCTTTGTTCCAACAAAGGTTGAGGGGGATGTTAGTGATTTGCAAATTATGATGTTCTACAATCCATTTGTATCCATCTTAAACTTTCTATTTGCCATCCTTAGATCCTACCCATATGATTTTATTTGACCTATATCTTTGAGTGCAAACATTCTTTGATCTAGTATTGCGATAAGTTAAAATTTCTCGTCTACTATTAGAGGAGTGTCCTCTAGGTTTCGCCATTTCCAGCCTAAGGAATGGTTGATATAGTCTCTATCTACGTATTGGTATAGCATGTTGCCCCAAGCCTTTTTCAATATTGTTTTAGTATTGGGGTATATGTTGAGTGAATCCAGAGGTTCAAATTCAGCCCAAGAGTTGTCCCCAAAAAGTACATCTTCACGTTTGCCAATGTCCCATGTTATATTATTGCTTATTATGTTTTTGCATTTCATCATGAAGTTCCATATTTTAGGCTTTAGGGTGATTATTTGATTTGAAAATGTTCTCGTGATCTGCTCTTAATATGTATTCGTTTAGTAGGATTGCAACCCACTTTCTGTTAGGTTTCGAAAATGTATTCCATACTAACTTAGCTCCTAATGCCATATTTTGCCATTTTACATTCTTAATCCCTAGTCCTCCATCTTTGACGAGTTTATATTCTCCCATTTTATTATGGCAAACTTTTTGTTTGTCAAAGTTCCTTGCCAAAAAAGCTTCTCAGTTTTGATTCTATTTTTCTTTTTACACAATTGCTACCGATAACACTGACATTTGATAAGTGGGGATTGTTGAAAGCATTGATTTGATCATGGTTGTTGTTCCAACATTAGACAACCATTTTCCTTTCCAACTTTCCAATTTTTCTTAAAGCTTTGTGTTTATAGCTTCCTAGAGTTTGTTGGAATTTTTTCCTTTGTTCAAAGGTGCTCCTAAATATTTCCATGGGAAGTTGCCCCTTTTGAAACGTAGAATTTCACATATTTCCTTTTCGTTGTTGTGTTTAGTGTTTAAAAAGATGATTCCTGATTTGGTAGCATTAACTTTTTGACCTCAAGCCTCCATATAGCGATTGAGAATAAGCTTGAATTGGCGGGCTTCCTTTTTTGTGCTTGTTCTTGGTAGGATTGTGTCATCCACGAATTGTTCGTGAGTAATGTTGGGAGTGTTATTCTTGATCTTAATATCGAAGGTTTTTCGTTCCAAATGTGCTTTGTTAATGGTTCTCCCTAGAGATTCTACCATTATTACAAGGAGAATCAAAGAAATTGGATCTCCTTGTCAAGTACCTTTGGAAATGTTGAAGAAACCTCCCGGACTTCCATTTAAAAGGATTGATATTTTGGGTGTTGAGACATAGCTGACTATCAAGTTGATCCATCTTTTAGTGAAGCCAAAGGCCTCAAGACATTTACATAAAGATCTCCACTCAACTTTGTCATATGCTTTTTGAATATCTAGTTTGATTAACATACAAGGTTCTTTACTTGCCTCAACTAAGTTAATGATTTCGTGGGCTGTAATTTTTCCTTCCAAAATTGGTCAATTTGGTACAAATTTGGTTTGTTCTTCTGATATATAATCTTAGGTAATAATTTCTTAAGTCAATTCGCTATAGTTTTGGATAGGATTTTGTAAGTTGTATTACACAAGGCAATATGTTTGAAATCTCTTGGCACAACATAATTGCTCTTCTTGGGGATGAGAGCTATGAATGTGTTGTTGATTTCTGTTATTAAAGATCCTTAATTGTGAGTGGTTTCAATGGCTTCATATAATTCATTGCCAAAGATGTGCCAACATTTTTGAAAGAAGTTTGCGTTAAAGCCATTTGGTTTGAGGGCCTTGTCTAGGTTGAGCTGAAAAGCCACCTCCTTAATTTCTTGTATAGAGAATTTACTCTTTAACCATCTATTGTCCTCATCAGTGATGATTTTGGGGATTGAATTTAGCATCTCTTGCCAAGCTTGATAAGCTGTGTTGTTGGATGCTTCAAAATTATTTAATGTATTGTAGAAATAGTCTATGAATATTTGTCTCATCTTAGTTGGGTCTTCTACCATGTTGTCACAATGATTTTTTATTTTAGTAATTCTATTTATGCTTCTTCTTCTTTTGGTATTATGGAAGAACTTAATGTTTTTTTCACCCTCCGACAATCATATTTCTCTAGATTTTTGTCTCCAATAGGTTTCTTATTTAGCAAGGAGATCCCCATGTTTAGCTGAGAGTGCTATTTCTCTATAAAACATTTTTGTACTCATATTTTCCTAATTACTAATTTGTTTAGGGAGTCTATTTCTTGTTCCATCTTGATTTTTTCTTCAAAAATATTTTTGAAGTGTTCCCTATTCCACTGTAAAATTTAATTTTTGAGAGATTTGAGTTTAGAGATAAAACAAAACATCTTAAATCCTTCATAGGAGTCTTCTTGCCTCCATTTTTCTATCAAATTCAAGAAGTCATTGTGTTGAAACCACATGGTTTCAAACTTGAAGGGGTTCCTACTATATTTTTCAGGTTCGATAATTTCTAATCTTAGTGGAAAATGATTGGATCCATAATTAGTTAAAATTTCTGAACTTAGTGGAAAATTAAAAGTACCGAGATCAGTAGGTATCTATCTAATCTTTTTGCAATTTGACTAAAACCAGCTTGTCTATTATTCCAGGTGTAAATTCCGTTATTAGTCTTTATATCCATTAAATTATTGTTGTTGATCCATGCTTTACAATCCTTCTGAGATTGTGAGATGTATTTAAATCCTCTAGATTGTTCTTTAATATTTGAAATTGCATTGAAATCTCCTCCTAGTATATGGGCCTTTGTGTTGTTGGATTTGAGATGTGTTTCTATTCTTGTCCATAATTCTTGTTTTTCAGTATTGCTGGTTGGGCCACAGATATTGTTTAGAATAAATTCTGACTGACTATTTATGCTAATTACCTTCTTGGAGATCTAATTAGGGTTCATTGTTATTGTTTCAAATTTTACTTTTTTGGGGTTCCATAATATAGCTTAATCCTTTTGATGCTCCCTTGGATTCTATCCAACATCCTAATTTGAGTGTGAAGTTTTTGGTTTCTTCTAAATTCAATTTACTTGTAGTAATATTAAATCTAAGTTAAGAAGTTTTTGTTACGTTTTAACATTCTTTGTTTGTTAGGGCGTTTAATCCCCTAACATTCCATGTAATTAACTTCATTACTCCTTGGGAAGGTCCTTCCCAATGAGGAGGGATTCCTAATTTGCTTTAGCCTATCTACCAAGGCACTCAAGGCTCTTCTATAGGCTTCTTAGGGTTTTATCTTCACCTTACCACTAAGGGAAAACTTCTCCTATTCCCCTACTTCACCAATCCACTCCCACCAATTTGTAACTCTTCACTATCTCCAAGGTTAAGCTTCATCCCTTGTCTTGAATCCCACCATAGGATGAACCAAGACATTCACCAGGCTTCCATGGCATGTAGGGCTTCCATTCTTATGCATCCCATGATTTTCAATGTGCTTAATGAGGTTTGGGTCATTAGTTTGTAGACGACCTCAAGAATTCCTTGTTTTGGAGGGCTACAAGGTCTAGTAGCAGTTAGGCCTCCTAATTGAGTTTTAGGTCTCTAACTTCAGTCTTCCAAAGGAGTTTCCAAACAAATGTCAGATTCCAATACCCTTTTCAGAGTACTTCAAGATTCACTTGGTTTTGTGTCACCAAGGTATCCATATAGTGCCAGACTAAAAATCACCTATTTTTAAGGGTATTGTGGGCTTGTCTCAGCAGTTAACTAGGGTCAATCAAAACCCCTTCAAGATGGTAACTCCAAGGCTTGTCCCTTGGCCTGGTGTGCTCTCATAGGTTACTCCTTCCAACCAAACAATTGGATTGATCATTTCAATCCATCTACTATGGTTTTTGACCTGTGTTTTGCTGATCTTCACCTAGCCGGGTAGCCTTCTACTCGCCTAGGGCTTTGCTTTAAAAACAGCAAACCAACTCCTAAACACTCCTAAATGCATATATATACAGTATGTACATTGTTCTTCCTTGATTCCAAAGGGCCATAGTGATTTGACCATTGGAACTCAAGAAAGAGCCATTTTTCTTGGTGCTACTCCAATCAGGGCAGTGAACTGTCCAGTTACAAAATGATTTTCAAACACCTGCTTAAACAGAACTTTACGGAACCAATTCACTACACAGAAAACTGCATTCAATCCTCTAACTAGCAATGTAAAACAGTAAGCCCTATCAATCCATTGACATTTGGATTTTGAGCATGCAAGATGACTATGACAAGAAAATTCACTAGTTTGCTATTGCTTCCAATGTGTTTCTGTACAATCTCCACACCAACCCTCCTCTTGGGTGTGTAATGGTGTTTTATACTTCTGTTGCAGGTGTGGCAACCTCCTATACGGACCCATAACCGAAATCTTGCAAGTTGTTAGTTTTGGCAATTTGTTGTCAAGAGCAACTTTTCACAACTTTGCACTTTGACCATGTGTAGACCTCAAGACATCTCACAAGATTCTAGTAAGGTCAAAAACCAACTTCTAACACTATTTCCCACCTCTGGAGTTATTGGTCAAAGTTTGGTCAACCTTTGATCCATTCAAACAATTACAAGCAACTTAGGCATTCTAAGGACACTCCTCGACTCCCAACTTTCTCACCCTCAGCTACCTATTTACATAACTCTAATCACATCCTTGGGGCTTCTTACTTGGCCCTTATTCCCTGGTGGTTGGCTAAACCCACCTACAAGCCAAAACTTCTAGGATCTTTCATGATGATCCTTAGGTGCTCCTGCACCACTTCCCCTTCCCTGCATGTAGTATATCTGTAAGCTTAACCTGATTTTCTGCTAAACTATCCTAATTTATGAGCTCAACCAATGATTTCATTCATTTTTTCTTTTAACATGTGGTAAAAACTGTTGTATCGAATCCTTCATTTGTGATTGCAATTCCTAATTTTTTAGTTAGGATGTCTTTCCCATTTTCTTCAGAATTTACCTGATTTTCTATTTACAGTTCTAATTCTTCCTCCAATTCCTTCCTCCAGTTCTACTGGTGAGTTTGGTAGTGTCTGTTACTGATGTTCTTTTGCAATAATTTTTTTGCACAATGTTCTGCTGTATTGTTTATGTCATGCCACTGTTGGAGTTGTTCACATACTTTGCTGTGCACATTGGAGATATCTTTCATCATGCCACTTAACACATTCATATTTGTGATATTGCTATCAGGATTTAAGTGCGTGAGCATCACCTAGATCCAATGAGTGCTAAGTGTTCCATTTATTCTCATGAGAGATGGATTCATGTTTAATCACTATTCATGAAACATGGGTCATTGAGTTTGACTTAAAAATCACACAGTTAAATCCTGAGAGCAATATCACAATTTGACTTGCTGTGGAAATTATCTCCTACTTATCAATTGATGAGCTTAAGGGGCTTTCTAATAAATGGTTCATAAGGCACAGCACTTGGCGAAGGTTTTGCAAATGGGGTTGCAAGCATTGGGTTTAACCATGGAGGAAACTTCGTAGTTAAGTGCACTCAGGCTAGAGTAGTACTGGGATGGGTGACCTCCCAGGAAGTGCCGGTGCTTCACCCTTGTGAGCATCACTTAGATCCAATGAGTGCTACGTGTTCCATTTATTCTCATGAGAGATGGATTCATGTTTAATCACTACTCATGAAACTTGGGTCATTGAGTTTGACTCAAAAATCACACAGTTAAATCCTGATAGCAATATCACAATTTGACTTGCTGTGGAAATTATCTCCTACTTACCACATTCATATTTCTTTCCACTTTCCCTATAGATGCTGATTGAGTCTGTTTTGTGCCTTCCTTGACAATTTGAGAGATTTTTTGTGTGTAATCGTCTGCCTTTTTCTGCTGTATGAGAATTTCTTGATTAAATTCATCTGTTAACTTGTCTACAATATCCTCATATATTTTATTTATCCCTTCATACATATTTTCTGCTGTGAAATCTACCTCCTTCATTAGATCTTCCTTGTTGAAAGCCCTGAGATCTGTTGTTTGTAAATATGATTCTTGAAGAGTTTTTCTTTTCTGAACTGAAGGGTCCTTTGATGTTAATTCAGTTTGATTGTGCAGGTCTGTTTATGTGTTATATTGACTTCCTCTTTCCTGTATGTTTATTGTTTCTGCCTCATTTTGTTTTGATAAGGTCACATTGCCTTTGAATATTTGGAACTGCTCTGTTTCTACTATCTCCCCTTCTTCCAGATCTTGGTATTTGTTATTGATAATATTTCTTATGTTCTGATCTGTATTTTTTTCCCACTCCTCCCTCTTCCTGTCTGAAATGATTGGCTTCAAGATTATTCCTCATTCTGGAATCACTTGGAAATTTCTTTTCTAAATTTGAGGAGGTTTTACCAGGTTTGGGCAAGGGTTCAAGAGACATTTTATTGCAGGTTTGAACTATGGTTTTAACTCCCCAAACTGGAAAGTTTTGTGCCAAACCTGTTTTGGAAGAGGCAGAAAGTTATTGCAATTTTTTGGCACTCTTTTGGAGCTGCCTTGAAGATCAAATTGGCAGGGTTCACATGAGGACTTGGATGGCTAGGGTTTGCGACATCAAATTAAAGGATTTGAGTTAAATCTCAGTTTGGGTTTGGAGGTTTTTATGCAAATTTTATGCACGTTGCCTAGGGTTTTATTCACTGACTAGAGTATTTTTAATCCTAATTTAGAACAGTCTTTTGAGCAGATTTGATTGCCACATTTAGAGCAGCATTCTTGGTGGTTTATGTTCACTTTGCATTAGGTTTTTCATGCCCTAAACTTTCTGCCACTCCTAGGAGGATGGATTTATCATTTTTTTTTTCCATCTCAGAGGGTATCCCCGCGACCCAAGCTTAGTGGGTTCCCCCTACAGGGCAAGCTTGAGGTGAGACTAGGTTCTTCGGCCTTGGGATAACCAGCACTAGTCGAGCTAGGGAGTCAAATTCAAGACCATGGGGATCTACCCACAACCTTGGACCAACTTGCCTAAGCCGTGTGGGGGCCAGATTCATCACTTGTGGTTCTGGGTATGATTGTCATAATTTTGCCCATGTTTGGAAGTACTTTCAGGTTTCTAATTTCAGTCTTGTGGTGTGCATTGTTATTCATAAATTGTGTATCTCATGTTGTATTTCATCTGTGATATTGAATGATCCTTTTGGCATTAAAGATTTGATGTGTTTTTATATCGTATATATTGACTGTTACAAGCACATGACCCGTCTGAAAATAATAATTCAGAAAAATCAGAAATTAGGGTTTGAACCAAATTAGAAAATTCAGAAATAAAGGTAGAAATCAGAATTCTAGAAAATATCCTTTTGGGGATTATACATTGATAAATCTAGAATTGTTCATCATATGCATTATAGAAAGCAATTAAGTTGAATCGAGAGTTCAAATGAGAGTTGAAATTTATAAATTCATATACATAATGTAACTTAAAAGTTAATAGTTAGTACTTGGAGTACCCGAGTACCCCACCTCTGCCATTCCGCGTCTATGCCGCCGCCGGGAAGGGTACTTGAATTTCTATTTGAATTTTGATTTGGGTATGTACTATATCCAATGTTCAATGGTTTTGGTTCATGTTGCAATCTTGCTATGTCCAAGAATTTCAATTTGGTATTTAATACTGAAACATTATTTCATAATCAGCATTTCAAGTTCTCTATGTATAATATACAGTACCCCCCACCCCCTTGCCCTCCCGCCACTGTGCCCCCACAGTTCCGCCTCCGTTCTGCAATTGAGGCCCTTTGTCCACCCATCCTGGCATCCCGATGTACCCAAGCACTGGTGTTACACTGGAACTATCTTCCCTTGAAGTCTAAAATTGAATCCTTAATGCTTCAAAATTTCTGCTACAAACTAGTATGTTTCCCTTGACACAAGTATCTTCTTTAAAGTTTGCAGTTTGCACAACTTAATGTGGATCTGTGACACAATCTAATATGAATACGTTTTAGAATGAAAGAACAAGTATTTTACATTAGGCTACAGAAATAGATGGCCAAATTATACTAGATTTGGCTCCAGGCACATCAATCAATAATCCTCCAGGACCAAAATCAAGAAAGATCTTATTGACTTTTTCCCTACCACTATAAAGCACGATGGGATGTGTCTACAGAATGCTTGAGAATAAATTCAAACTACACAATCAACTACCATTAATGTTCCTTCAACTTCCTGGTCACGTTATATGTTTCATTATACAGAATGCACCAGTATTTTTGTCTCCTGCTCTTTTTGTAAGGTGTTTTATCAAGATGTAGCTCCTTGGAAACTTATGTGCAAATTCTATAAGCTGGTCATGTTCACTTTAAGCTTTTAAGAGTTACCATTTAATATTCTAATAGGATAAATAAAAAACCATATGGCTATTACAAAATAAAGAAAGTTGCTGCTTGTCTCCAGCTTTATCTGGCAGTAAACCATGAAGAATTGAAATATCAACCTCAAATACATGCTCTTGCATTCGTATAAAGGGAGTGTGATCCCAGCTGTTCCCAACAATCAAGCAATGAAAAGGGCTGAAGTTTGAACAGTTTTTTTGATTCACAAATGAAATTGCTCAGGCAAGTGGGCTAACGCCATCTAAAGAAGGTATTTATGTTGAGAGGTGTAATTTGGATTGAAGTCTTCATGTCAAGTATGAGCATAAGCTAGAGTACCAAAAACCACACCATTTTTGCAAATTTATTTGGTAGCTTCCTCTTTGTCTAGAGAACTCATATAAATTCTTTTCAATCCCCATGTTGAAGAAAGATCCACTTAATGAGAGTTACCTGTAACACTCATTTTCTGCCAAAAATTTGTTATTGCCAATGCCATAGAAGGGGCTGCACTCCAAATCTCCTATTTTTTATTGCTAAAAGAATTGTTACATGATTTGTTATTGCCCTAGAATTTGTTTTCTGCCATAGAATATGTTATTGCCAAAAGAGGATTTTAGCAATGAATGTGAGGATGCCTGTTGACATACCTTTTAATGTACTGAAGAGTCTGTTGTAAGGGGAGAAAATTCAAGAGCCACTTGATCCTCCATCAACTGCTTGCATATACAAAGAGTCAACGAGTATCCATTTAAGTAACAGCTTGCTAGTGAAAAAAAGTCTTTAGAAAGGTATTCAGTTTGATTCTATTTCAAAGTTGTAGTACTTTGAAGCTTTGCTTAGAAAACGATACCAGGAGGAATAAAGCCTTTAAAAGTATTGTAAAATAACAAAATTGTCTACATCGTAACTTTACAGGATTTGCTCCAAAATAGGTATGCTAGCAAGGCTTATCACTACAATAAAAGGCACCTGTTAAGCATGTTTATAATTAAATTAAGACCAATAATTAATGAGTCACATAACATTGTAGATTGCAGAGTCTTCCTGCCATTCAACTTGAGAGCCACTTTAATTTTCCTTCTTGAGAAAAGAGTGTTGATGCAGTACTTGAGAGTTGAAATAATTTGGCTTCTAAGCTAAAATTAATAAATTAAATATCCTGTTTATTTGGTATATTATTGAAACTTTGTTTAGCTAGGTCAATGGTCTTATAGGTTTCTATGGAAGTAACTTGCAGGCTTCAGTTTCTGATTGACCATTTGCCAACCTGGGGAAAATAGGTTATTTTGAGTGCATTGATCAAAATAGAGTCATGGTTAATTTTTTTAAAATTATACAAATGTAAGTGCGACAAAATTGGAAAGTAGACTAATAACTGGTTGACCCAAATTGGGCCAACATATTAAGCAACATCTGGTGAGTGCTGCTGGGGTCAGAGAAAGTAGATCAAAATATATCCATACTCAACATTCCAAAGGTGCAGTTCATACAGGGAGTGTACTTTTATAGTCCAGTTCTAAGCATATAGCATTGAAATCAGTTTTATAAGTTCAATTTAGGCTGCTGGATATCAGATTTCATTGACCAATACTAACTGACAAGATAAATTAGTGCCTTTTCCCTAATCATGAATATTAAATAATATTCATTTTCAGTAGCTTTTCTATTTATATTCAAGATAATCTTTAGAGTTTATTTTTTGCCAATTTAGGATTTGTTTATTTTCAATTTTATCATTATATCATAGGTGAATATCTAGAGCTGGCATTCTATCATAGACTTTCATCACGATTTGCAGGTTCGTGAAGACCACCAGCTCCATTCAAAACAAAACCAAGCCATTGTTCAGCAATTACTTGATTTGCAAAAGTTGCATCCCTCAGGTTCAATGCAACTACAGGACCAACAGGAAATGCAAGCATGTGATCTGGTACAGGGTCAAGTTGATGCACAACCCATGGGAAGTTTGATGTCTAAGTCTTTGAAGAATGATTTGGATTTACAATCACAGCGATTTGGGAGATATCAGAAAGGTCAGCAACAAGAGGACAAGAATCTGACTGAGCAGCAAACGGAAGATGTTTCATTGCTTATACCCATGTCACAGCATCTTAACTCAGACTCTAATGCTGAAATGCCCATTCAAGGAGACTCTTTTTGGCGCTGTACTTCTGCAAGTCAAAGAAACCAGGTTTGTGATGTTAAAATAAATAGAAGAGATAAATATATGCACTTCAAATGAATCGTGAAAAAGATACTTGAACATTCCTGGAAACTCCTAAAGAGAATGGAATTTGTGATTAAAATGGAACATATTATACTGATTTGAGTAACTTAAGAATATGTACAAAAGTCTTCCACACAATAGCAAGTTCTTTATAGGAATGAAGTTCCCTGTGCTGTATTTGTGTTTGTAGTTTTACTGAAAGCCTTTTTTTTTTTTGAAAAAAATCATACAACATTTAGAAATAAACCCAAAGTGCTTTGGCTATGTAGTTGTGTGCTGAGCCCCAAGAACACTGTGAATCAACATTATGATGTTCGAGAAGCCTCATGGACTGGAGTAGACATTTGTATGAGATAAAAAATTGACAGGTCTTCTTTACAAATTAATTCCCATTCAACTTTATTTATGTTTAAATGGTCATATTGGCATGTCATGTACAATTTGTTGAAAAATTGCAATATACACCTCTAAATGTGAAAAAATGCCATCATCAAAGTGACTGAGTAGGTTAGTGGTAAAGAAGCTACTGCCCATGAGAGGTTCTTAGAGTTCAAAATAGCTTGTCTGAATTCTGGTATGGTATCAAAGCCAGTTTGACTTTGTTTTGAGGATGATAGGACCTGCACGTAGAGGATGACAGAAGGGGAGATACTGAGAGTGGAAAACCTATAATGTTCCTTTATTCTCTTTCACATTGCATAAATTTGTAGTAAAAATGATACAAAATCCACGGGGAAGCAGTTTTGTACTAAGCAATACTTGGCTCTACCAATCTGGAAAACTGAGTTTCTCATCTTATACTTTTTTTTTTCTTTGGAGGGGATCACACTTTATTTGAGGTATATATAAGCAATATGTCACCCCTCAATTTTCACTATTGACCAGCTAAAGGACCTTAAACAGTGATTTTTTGCTAAGTTGCACGGGTACCTCCCCCCCCCCCCTCCGGACCACGTACCGGTTCGAACCGGTTCGTGGTTCTGGTCCGGTTCGACCTGGGTTCGTTTTTGGAGGCCTGGTTCGATCTGGTTCGAACCAGGGTTCGAACCCAAGAGAACCACATATAAAATTTCGGAGCAGGGTTCGAACCTAAGAGAACCACATATAAATTTTCCACATTACAGCATGTTTTAATTTAATTTATGTTGATACATCTTGGGTCTGGGTTGGTAGGCATTACAATGCCACAGTTTTTTAGTGTTGAGTAATCCCTAGCTGTAAAACACTTTCTATTTGAATCAAAATGCTACTAAATTTGAGACACCCACAAGAGAAGATGCTCAACATGTGGTGACCACCATGACCAATTTCGAGGAATTTCAGGGCCTATTTGAGTAGCAATATGAATTTTTCAAACACTAAACAATAAACAACGTTTTATTGGGAAATGTTGCCCTGCAGAAGAAAGTTACGGTCACATGAATATGGTCAGGTGGGGCAGCTACTTACCACATTATCTATCACTGTTTGGCTGATTATTTCTCCTCTAGGTATATTAAAAATTGTATTAAAGAATATTGAATCTGGGACGTCAGACTGTGTTATCCAAAGGCCTCCATGAATGGTCTTTTTCCAGTTTACTGTTGTTGATCAGTGCTTGGGAGATTGTGCACAAAGAGATTGAAGAATATTCAGCTGGTCAAAGGGATTTACCTTCTGTAAGCTAGATCTAATTAGTTTTTAACCATGTTCAATCGATTATGTTAATCATAATAAGAGTTTGGTAAATAAATTTATGAAAAGAAGAAATTTTTATTAAAACTTACTGTTGATCTGCATAAACTAATCAGATATAGTTATGAATTTTTTAAATGAAAGGGAAGAGATCTAGTCGCTAGGGGTTCCAATGATCGCTGTGGTTTGCTACTATATTGTTTATGCTGTTTTAAAGTTTTTTGTTGTTCAAATGTGTTTATGCTACTATGCTACATTCTAATTCTAACTCATGCTTCGTAAAGATGTGTATATATATATATATATATTTAAAAAAAAAAAATTTTTTTTTACATGTTTTTGTACTAACGAACCCAAACGAACCCGAACCCCTTTTCAAAATTTTGTCGAACCAGCAAACCGGTTCTCGAACCCGAACCCAGAACCGAACCGCGAACTGGCAACTTAGATTTTTTGTCATTGACCTATACATTATCTAATTGATCATTGTGCAATTTTAATGTAACTACGAGATGTTGTTTGTCAAAATTTTCGCATTCTTACATTAAATTACACACATTAGATTGTGAAGTATTAGTGATTATTGTTTGAATTGAAAACAAAGGATTCCTACTGGCACAAAATTGTTGAAGGAAATGTGTTGGCATGCATTATCCATGTGACACAAATCTGAGTGAGATCAATTAAATTTGTTGTTGGGCATTAAAGACCACTTGAAACAAATAACTCTATCAATGTGATAATCTAGCTTGTGTGATGTTACATGAGAATTGAGTGTCTAAGTAACCTATATGTAACTGCATGCTGCCCCTTTTCTAGCATACTAAACAACTATATAATTTGTATAAAGATAAGCTAAATAGCATTCTATATACCAAATTTAGAGATCCTGAAGGTAGTTTCTTTTAATAGTCTATGCCTAAAAAGGGAGTAAAAATTGCACATCATACTGTCATATATTATATATGATGATTGATTAGTTGTCATCATCATCATAGAAAATTACACATCCATAAAAATGTTTTACAATCTTTTCCTTCATTCACATCTCTTTAGTGGTGGCACCCTTCAGTTGAATGGTAAAAACTTAAAAGTCCTCAAGAAGAATATCATCCTCCAGCAAATCATGATCGGTATCCATTGGAGACTCACTTGATGCTTTCACTTTCACATGTGCTTGCTACCTATGCTGTTGGCCCCCTCTCAAAATTAATGATCTCTTTTGCAAGAAACATGGGTTTCACATTCTTAGCAATTCAATTTGATTGCATCACAATATTCTTCACCTCCACTTTTTTGAGTCCCACTTAAAAGGTTGTACCACACAAAAATGAGATCACTAAGGTAGTTTAAGGCCAAGCTCTTTTGCTTCTTCGTGACTAGCCTTAAATATGCTCCAATTGTGTGCAAACCTTGAATTGGGACAAAGATATCTCAAAATATAGATTGTAAGTGATCTAAAACTTCCTTGATTTATAGTTGAAATCAACAGATTGAACGACTTATAATATTTTGCTACTTGAAAAAGCAAAATTTGTTCTTGGGAATAAGTTGGCAAACCAAAAGATATTTGAAAACAGTCACATTGGGGTTTTAGAAAAAGTAACAAATATTGTTAGGGCTAGGATTTTTAAGAAAAAATCACCACAACAATGAAAGGGGCAAAAAACTATTAAAAAATGTGATAAAATTCATGAGTTATTTGTGCACGTAATTTTAGTGATTTAATTAGTGAAAACGTAGACTATGATTTTCTTTTATCATTGAAATTTTTTGGTTTGAAAAAAAAGGGATTGAAAGGGATGAGCAATGAGTAATGATTTTTTCTACTGTGGCTCAATGAAAATTAGCTAGATGATTAAAATGTCTATTTAGACTGGAAATAAAAACTAAAGAATAAAAAATGTTTGCAACAGAACACAGGACTTTTATCCTAGGAAGAAAAAAGTAGAGAAAAACTAGTTGATAGTTGCAGTTGCTTATGTAACTAATTATTGCTCAATACAAACTACCACACAGTTAGGTATGCAACTTTTAGTTGTTTTTCATATTGTCTAGTTTGCGACTTCATTTTTCAACTATAACTGCTCTTCCCCTAGCCACTTCAATAAATGTCTCTCTTTTAGATAAATTTGCCATTGAGTGTCTCTATGCTCTGATTTGCCCTCTACTTGTCCTTGAATAGGTTTTCTTGCTTTAGAAAATGAAGGGACACACAGGTGTTGTAAAAGGTGACTCAATCTCGTATTTTAATGTTTGATTTGTTTGTTATTGTTAATTAATTATAAACTCTCATGGAAAAGGCTTGGAACTATGACTTGGCTATTATTGCCATATTTTCAATTTGTTATGACATGCGTAAGAGAATACCTTGTCATGAAGGATGTGTTAGAGCATCTATGATTCATCTTTCCTGGCACACAAATTTTACATCTCAAGGTAGGGTGCTTGATGAAGAATCACCTCTCATGAACCCGAAAGGCTGGTTATCCTTCCTTTTTGCAAGCCATTTCCCATAAATTGAAATCCGATTAGCTGTATGAATTTGCTATTAATTAGTCTTAAAAGGAAAAGCAATTTAGTTACAGGAGCAATAATGTAATTTCTGAGAGTTATGTCTATGCATTTATATATGTGTAATCTATTTATATTCTTAAACTAATCTGTCAATATTTTATTGCTGATGCTAATATTTATATCTGCCTTTGTATCCTAATTTTCCTTTTTGTTTTTCACATTTCACTTGATTGATGAGTGATTGATTGATTGAATGAAATTCTTCGATTGTATGATTTGAGATATTGATGAATGATGATTAAGTGCTTGCTGATTAGATGTTTGATTAAGGATGATATAATAAATGCTTGTTTGATATATTGGTTAATGAGTATTGAATTAATGCTGATTTAGTATTATAATTTGCTGATTTGTTGTTTGCTTGATTTGATAATTGATGATTGCTTTTGTGGATTCACGAATGATGATTGATAAGTGATTCTTGAAAGTTGGCAATGATATCCTTTTTATACTTTATTGGTGAAAGGGTCACCTACTTTCAAAGAATTAAGTCCCCAGCTCAAATTGCTGCCTTCTGAAAAAATAAATTTCAAATTGATTTCTCTTAGATGTCCGCAAAAAAAACCTTCTTCCCTTTATATCTTCCACTGTGAGGGAAAAGTAGCACTCCATCATCATGTCTACCCTTTGCAAGAAACTACCTTCCACAATTACCACCCTCTGAAAGAGTACAATCCTTAATAATTTCTTCATTCGAAAGTGTTGGAACTCTAGTTTTTTGCAAAATTCAGAGTTCCATATAATGAGAAAACCCTAAAAATGTCCTCAGACCAATGCTCAATAGGTGAATTCTGCTGGGAATCCCACTTGTCCGAAATAAATAAGTGTGCACATCCATTTTTAGTGTTTATCGTACAGGGTAAAAGGATACTTATCCCATGTAGTACAGTAAGATATAACACAGAACATATACTTTATTCATATACACAATATGCACTCCAATGCTTACAATATGATTACGCTCATTACAATGATTCTGATGATGTCCCAAAGTCCCTTCTAGAAGGTGTACATATACTTTCCCGAAGGGGTGACTCAACCATTATGCGCCCTTTTGGATACAATTCTACCTGTTGGCTACAATATAGAATTTACCAACAACATCATCCCCCCCAAAAAGTGAAGTCGTTTTCGGACGACAATTACAAAATATCTGAGACAAATTAACAAAATGGAATACATTAACTATGACTAACTATAACAGGGTAAATCTTTTTCCTTCACATCACATTCACATTCCTCCCATGCCTGCACCAACTAGTCTCCAAAACACGTTGCATCTATAGCCTCTGCTAACACAATACTGTCTCCTTAGCCAAGCTAACCTTGATAGCCACCTGTGCCGCCTTCTCTGCTTCCAACTCTTGGGTACACTGAGCCAAGTGTCGCTCTACTGCCTTCAATTGGATGATTAGCTCTTCCCGAGCTCTCTATGCATCCACCAATATAGCCTCAAGTCCAATCAACACCTACTCCGAGTGCCTCAAAGTGTAGCATCCCTCTCAAAAGGCTTCCTCCAGTGCTCTCTCCACCTTTGGCACACAGACACTCCATGCCTGTAGTAGCTCCAGGTCTTATCAACTGGTCACATTTCCCACGACTGATGATTGCACTGACTAGGGGTCTAGGGGGTAACGCCCCCAGAGGGGTCGAGGGGCAGCGCCCCCGTGGGGTCCTAGAACACCATTTTTGTGATTTTCTTCCAATCACACTCTTTTTGCCTACCGCTTATGTTTTACTACTTGTTTATGTCTTTCCCTTCACTTCGGTATCATACGTTATTCATTGTGAATTGTTTTGATTTGTCATCATTTTTTTTTAAGAACCTTCCTACCATACTCTAGTATGCTATAATTATAACCCTATTTCCTTGATTGCGTTGGCCATACGTTACTATTTTATGCTTTGACTGGCTTCATTTTTGCTTGTCGTACGGTACCCAATGTGAGATGTCCATGCTATACGATGTTTTCTTTAATGTGCCTTTATTTGTACCTACATTTGTACAGTTTCTACTTGTATACTTCTCCTACTGCCAATACCGTACGATGTATGACTACATCATTCACTACCTCCACAAGTATTCTATACGGTCACCGCATGCCATACGACAACTTTTGTCTTTTACAGCTAACTGTAAGGTGCTCTTCCTAGGCCATACAGACTACCGCACGACAATTATGTTATTCCGCTGTGTCGTACGACCATACAGTTTGCTTCCTGTCACCACCTCTTTCTATATCCTTGTCATACGGTGTATTAGTGTACTACCTGTGTGATTTCTACTCTCTGCTTGGCCATATGGTGGATCACTGTGATTACCTACTAACTCCACACAAGGTCGTATGGTCCAAAATACCCCCCTATTGCATTCAGTACGTCCATACAACCCTTAAGCTCGTTACTCCTTTCATATTTTCTTCATTTCGTACAGTGTTCATCCTGAGTGTTTCTTGTGTACAGTGGTATGGCCGTACGACTTCCCAGTTTGCACGTTTGTATTATATTTGCTTGCACTTATTATAATTCCTCTTATAGTTGTACAATGAAAATTTGTTCAACTTTATTATTTAATGGTACATGCGATTTATTTAATCCGTCAGTACTATTATCCCCTCTAGACAAGTCTTCCAACCGTACGGTGCACTGTATGGCCTTCAGTTTACTCTTTTATCATTGTTCTTATTAACAAATTACCACTTCACATTCTTTATTATTATTTACATTTACTTTTACATATATACATTAGTAATTACTATTTTAATACTATCTCTTAGTTGTTCGTCCACGGGGGCGTGTTATTACTTTCGTGATAGATTTTCAACTTCGACTCATTCATTGCATTGGGTACTTCTTGTCAAGCGTACATAATTTGATTGCTCCATTATTGCCGACTTCGCAGATCTTGTATTGTCCTACCCACTTCACTTTGAACTTTCCTGGTCTGATTTCGTTTCGCCCATTTTACTTCGAAACTAACTAGCCTGGTTGAAATCTGTTCAACTTCAAGTGCTTGTCATGCCGTGCCTTATGCCTATTCTATGTAACCTTTGTGGCCCATTGTACTTGAGTCGTTGCTCATCAAGTTTATTTAAATTATACAGTCTTTCCCTCAGGCTTTCCATATCTCTTGGCTTGTTTTCGATTGTGGTTCTTAAACTTGGTACCATGAATTGCATTGGTTGCCACTCCTCGCTATCAATAACTGTGTTCTTGATTCTAGAACCTTCACTCCGTATTGTTGGAGTTTTTATTAGGCCCTTCTTTTTTGTTATGATGTGTTTTCCTTGCTGCCGACACCTTTCTACTAACTCCGTGGTGCAGTGTAACTTTTACTTTCCGCTCGGTCCGTTCATCGTGTATCGTACGATGGAATCTTTTCTTTTTCTGGGTTTGTATGGTATGTTCTTCCTCTTGTACTGGCTATACGGTATGTTCTTTTCTTCAACTTCAGCCGTAACTATGTTGCCTTCTTTCACTTCTTTGTATTTCTTTGGACATTCATTTTCCTCTCCTTTATTACCTTTGTCGACCCTTAACATATTACAACTTGGGAAGAGCTCGTAACTCTCCATTTGCCAGTGGAGTAGGTCGTTCACCAAGTCTAGGTCGTAATCATTCGACCCTCCTAATCTCAATACTCCTCCTTCGTCCATTTCCATTCTCTTCTTCCCCTTGCTGTCACCTTCGCCTTCACCTTTGGAATCTGACAACGCTGCATCCTCCCCTACCATCTGTGTGCGTAGGTCAATTGCAAATCTTCGGCCCCTGTGTTCCATGGATAGGGTATTTTGTTTCCAATCATGTTTCACTTTTGCTTGCACCAACCAACCCCGTTCAAGGATAGCGTCATACCCTTTTCTTTTTAGCAGAATGACCATGAAATCTAACAGAAATGGATGCGTTCCAATAGTTACCAGCTGCGCCATCAGGGTTCCCAACGACTTGATTCCGTGCTGATCCCTTGTGAGTAATTGAAATGTAGGTGGCCACAATGTAGGTTGTCCCAACTCTTTCCATGTATCCTCTGGTAACACGTTCACGCCTGACCCTCCATCCACAATTGTGTCTGTAAGTATGGTTACTAGGATACCTGTCTCAACTACTATCAGATGCCTTCTTGTCGTGAGTGCCAGTAGCATTGGGTCTATTGCAGTCGTTCCCCTACTGTGTTTTCCTATTTCCTCCGTTGTTTTCGAAAGTGGTGTCATTTTCAGAGTCGTCGTCCGTAACTGAGGCATTGTAAGGTCATTTAATTTTACAGGAACTTCTATTTGCATTACTTGCCTTATCATGTTTTGTTCAGCTAGGTTCCTCTTCGAGGTATCAGTAGTGTCTTTTGCTTGCAACTTTCTTGTTTCCATCTGTTTTTCTAATTCCGCTCGTGCTTGCTGCAACCTGTTCTTTTCTTCCTTTGCACCAGGGTACTATGCCTTCTTAACTTTCTCACACATAATGACTACTGCTTCCTCCTCACATGTTTCGATGCTTAACAAATTCACCCCCTGCTTCGGGCATTTCAAATCTTCGTGGTCTCCTGGACCACACCATTTGCATAACAACTACGACGTCTCCTTCGTGGTACAATCTCTGGCGAAGTGCCCCGAGAGGTTACATGCACGATATTGTATCATCGACTGTCCACTTGAGTCATGCTCTATCTGACTTCGACCTTCATTCTTATTATTATTACCACCCCTTCCGTTATTGTTGCGATATACTCCTGAGGTTGCATCGTTGTTCGTGTTTGTTCCGGTGGACACTTCCTGCGTTAGTAATACTTGTTGGTGCCCATTTGACTTCATCTTGAATGAACATTCCTTTATGGAATGTCCCGCAATCTGGCAGATATCACAAAATTGTTTTTTCGAGCACGAGCCCTTTGTGTGGCCTTCCTCTTTACAGTCCGTACACCACAATTCCCCCTTCACCAAGTCAGATTCTTTTTTAGATTTTTTATTTCCTTCATCATTCGTAGCATATCCTTCTGCAACGCTCGAACTTTCTTGCTTGATTCTTCATCGTTGCTACTACTTTCAAACGATGAATTGTCTGAGTCTGACAATTTTGTGCTTCTTCCTCTTGCTTGTTTTTTGTTCACTCTCTAGATCTATCGCCCAATTATATGCATTTGCGTACGATGCTAGAGATACAATCTTCATTTTCTTCTTCCAAGCAGGCCATAGCCCCTCAGCAAACCATCGTTTCTTTAATCTGTCAGCCGGTGGGCTCTGCATCTTCCTCACCAACTCTTTCAGCCTTATTGCATAGACACGGATCGTTTTGTTTTTCCCCTGCTTTGTGCTGTATATCTCTACTACAATTTTGTTATCATCCCTTAGCAATCAAAACTCTACCATGAACTCCTTCCTAACGTTTGCCCATGTAGTCAATTTCTGAGGATCGACATCTGCAAACCAATCAATTGCTACACCTTGCAGGGTCGTTGAAAACTATCGAACCCAACCATCTTTGTCCGTTACACCATTTGCCATCCATATTGTTTCACGTCTTGCAGTGTTTGATTGGATCTGTCGTCCCATCACTGTTGAACTTTGGCAATTTTTCCTTTGGTCCTGCCATTACTACTTCCTTTTGATTCTGTGGTACTTGCTATGGACCCGCACTGTTCTGAGCACCCGTGTTGTTTTGAGTACCCGCGTTGTTCTGAGCACCTGTGTTCTTCTGAGTACCCGCATTGTTCTGAGCACTCACGTTGTTTTGCACAACCATGTTGCTTCGGACAACTGTCCTACTTCCAACAACCGCATTACTTGGTGAGAAAAGATCTTCCTCAAGCGAAGTTGTCCGATTCTCTGCCTGTATTTGTTCGTCGGGTGTATTGGGAACGAAGAGTTCACTCTAGACTCGTGCTCCTTCATCACTTTGAGCCATGCGAGTTACTTCCCTTCCGTTCGGATTCTCTACCCTCGGCGTATACTAGTTAAGGAACTCCTCCCTTGTCTCTTCCACCAAATTCAATCGTTGTCGAGTCTCTTCTAGCAATTCCTTCACACTCCTCGGTCTGTTAGGTGAATGCACTCCCTCCGTCTGTGCTCCTTCACCCCCTCAATGTCCATTGGTAATCTGCTGAAGCTTCTTTGTGCACTTCGCCTATTGTGCTAAAATTAAAACTTCCTATGCTGTGTGTATTTCATCCTTATCCTTTATCTTATTCCTATCCTTATTGAGCAAATTAGGCATTAATCTTCATAATACTTCCTACATTCCAGGTTCGACTGGCAACGGCGCCAAATGTTTACTGTACAGGGTAAAGGGATACTTATGGCATGTAGTACAGTAAGATATAACACAAAACAGATACTTTATTCATATACCCAATATGCACTCCAATGCTTACAATATGATTACGCTTATTACAATGATTTTGATGATGTCCCAAAGTCCCTTCCGGACGGTGTACATATACTTTCCCAAAGGGGTGACTTAAACGTCACACACCCTTTCGGATACAATTCTACCCGTCGGCTACAATATAGAATTTACTGACAATGTTCAGCTTCTCAGAGTCGAAATTAACATGTTTTGAAACACTAGTTTTTAGGATTCTAAGACAATCTCACAGTGCATCCTTCAAGTGAGCCATTTTCATGAGTCAATATTTCAGTAGCTAAGCCCTTTCTCATCAGACCAATTGTTCCTTTCAATTGTCCCTATCATAAAGTAACCCTGTGCCTATTTGCAGAACCCCATGACCCTACTTGTTATTTTTCCCAATCCCATTCCATTTGCAATTTATCCAGATTTCTTTCTACTCATTTCAAAATCTATGAAATTGGCCTATTGTAGTAATTAATATTTCACGTACAGATCACTTCTGTACCAAACCAATCGGTCCCTATAGTTGTCTTAGTGTCTATGCTATAAAGAGCTTCTATGCAAGTTTTTAGAGACTCAATAGCTCATTTGATATTTTTTCAAGATAGAAACCGAACACAATTAATTAATATTTGCTGATTATACAGTCAACATGTGACCAGAGGCCTGATTTGAATTTTAATGTCTTTCTATAAGACGATGATCAAGATAAACGAATTGATTCTAGTGACTTTTTGTAGAATTGTCTACCAGTGTGCAAAGTGGTTGAGCCTTATAATTTAGTGTGATACCTTTTCAGGGCCAAAACTTGAAGCAGTTTAAAATGAGTTGCTTACTATATTTCAGATAATTAGAAGCCAACTTTGATAGTGGATATCTTCTGCTCCGGGATGAACTTTCCAGAACCTTTTATTGATGTACGATGTTTGATCAGATGTCTATGCGCTTCTCAGTTCTCATGGTTTCAAGAAATGATTTGATTAATTTTCAAGGGCAGTTACAAAATGCATGTTATTCCAATTGGTCACTTCAACATTGGCTCAAAATACAGAATTGAGGATGCCAAATCTCAAAGTTGGACTTCAAATGCATTTCAAACCACTCTCAATACCAATTTGAAAAGACTCAATGGCCAGTCATTTGAAAACCTTTTTTTAAGCTAGATCCAGAAGGGTCCTAGCTGATATCCTACACCTGAGATTGATTTTTAATTTGAGTAGAAGGTTTATATTATTTAAATTATAAAATTATTTTCAAACAGATGTGGCGAAGGGGCCAAAAATTTATTTGGTCATTTCAAATGCTGTTGGGTTTTCACAGACCGAAGTTTAAATTAAATTGGGGCCTATGCCTAATTGCAAAAGTAAAGGTAAGGTTTCATCAGGATATCTCTGGAGCAATCTAAAAGATGAGTCAATAACCAATGGTATTGATACTTGTTGACCAAAACCATTGGATGGAGGTGTGAAGAGTCTTCCCGAAATGTGAGTCAATCGGGAAGACGTGCCATTTGAGGGATTGAAGATTGAAAAATCTCCCCAAACTGCTATGCCCTGTCAGGGGCATGTAAATCTTTTGACAATTTTCCCACAGAGGCACCATTTTAGGGAATCTCATGGAACACAGAGATCTACAGATCTTGGAAAGACTTCAGAAAACTTTTTAAATGAATGCAATCAACAGACATAAAGCGAGATTCTGTAGCCTTTGTAAAGAATCGTCCCTGTCTGTACAAAAGAGGAGCTCTGATGCAAGGCATTGATATCCATGAAAGCATAAGATGTGAACAATAAAGCTCTTGAAATCTTTCAGTTAATGAAGTGCTCTATTTGTGTTATGTTCATGTCCAGCCACAGATTTTGTAAATGTATTTCCCTCCCTGTCTGTACAAAATGGGGCTTTGACACAAGGCATCGACATCCGTGAAAGCATAAGATGCGTACAAGAAAGCCCTCAAAATCTTTGGGCCAATGAAGTGCCCTGTTTGTGTTACATTCACAGCCATACACATTTTAAATGTATTTTAATCACATGAATATTAAGATGCCAATCAAACCTGTGGTGATCCCTCAGTGCCTAAAGATTACATCCAAATCTGGATGTAGTGGGATCAAAGGCCATAAAATTGCGTACAAACATGTAGGCAAGATGTGGATAGATAGACGATGCAAGTGAACTGTCAGACAAAAATGAGATGTCATCCCATGAGATGCAATGATTGCACGAGATGCAAAAATTGAATTTGCTGCAAGAAAATTATAAAATCTTTTAATTAAAAGTGTTGGCAGGTGTAAAGAAAAATTCACAACTTGCGCCAACATCCCCCTACCAGCACCAATATATGAGCTATTGAACAGTTTAATGTTGAATAAGGAGAAGAAGAAGAATGCATTTTACTAAAAGCAAAATTAGCAAATGCCATGACCCCTATTCTATGTCATCGGTGAGAGAAGTATAATGTGTTAACAATATCAGGAAAAAATAGATAACGACAGGACAATCAAAAGTTTCTCCGAAACATGAACTCTCCCTGATGGCAAATGGAGTTGCCAGTTTAAATCTTCAAAAAGAGATTAATAGGCGTATAGCCAAGTCCCATAAACATCGTCGACATTCCCTCTATACGTGTAAAGCTTTATTGGTATCCAGGGAGAGCACAGATGAAAAGAAATGTAAACATTATAGCTGCGAACAAATTTATGGCCATAGCTTAAAAAAATATTAGAAGAAATCAAAAATTAGTTTTGCTTTACTGATGCTGAAGTCATTGATAATGATGAAGAAGAATTAAAAAATCAAACTACAACTAGGGCAACAAACTTTCTTGAAGGGAAAATGGAAATAAAATTTATGAACAATGATAAATGGAATTACAAATTTTGTTGAAGCAAGTAAAAACATTTGACAGAAATATAACACATCCAATAGGGTGTTATTACCCAAAGTGAAGTTTTTTTACTAGAAGGGGCAGATTTGCTTAATTTTACAAGGAAGGGGAAGGAGATAAAATATATGAAATGGCAAAGATAAATTACTTACACTAAGTGCGAAAGATGTAAATATTAGTATGCGGGTGGTTATTTCACCTAACAAATATGATTACTAGCAAGCACAAAATTCTGAAGCAGTTTTATTTCTATTTGGATTTTCATTAAAGATTATATTTTGTCCAAAGAGATGAAAATATAAAATCATGATTAATTTTACCCTTAAGTGAAAGTATTTTACAAAGAATGTCAAAATAGGTGGTGATGGAACCCCAAATTTTTGCAAATTCAGAAGTCCCAACCCATCACCAAGAAATCAGGATGAAGGGAATAGTTACATATGCACCATAGCCAGCATATCAGTATTATTGGGGAAACATTGACCGATGAAAAGAGTAAGCAGTGCTAAGAAGGCTCATCGAAGAAAGTCATATCGAAAAGGTTATTGGTGTAAGAATGATGTTCAATATGAGTAGCTTTGCATTTTCCCGATGCCCAGGGAAGTTATCGGTGTACTTGTTACTTATAGGATTTCATCAGTGTAATGTGTAGTGCTGGGGATTTGGCTAACATGTCATGCCAATTTCTTGCGTGAGTATCGGTAAAACCTTGGGCAATGAAAAGCTTTGGAGTAACAATGACAATCAGTCAAGAATGACTTGAATTTCTCCAACACCCAATAGGAAGATTGGGTTATTCCATACCAATGATAATATTGGGGTAATAGATGGTAGCAAGCAAAAAGACTTTAAGATACTCCGATACTCGATGGAGGCTTCAGGAGTGTGTATGTTGATAATATGATACCATCGGAGTAGGTGAAGTGATCGGTGTGGTATGAAGATGGATACCCCGATGATCAATGAAGCTAGCAAGATGACTTATGCCGAATCAATTTGGCGGAATGATGCAGTGCTAAAAAGAGGTTATGAAATGACAATTTGTCGCCATTTACACGTGATATATGATGTGTTTGCAAAACAACAAGAATGAGGTAATTCAATAAGAATGGGATCAAGGGTGATGGAAGGATATGATGAGTAACAAAATCAACGGAAGGAAGCTTTGTGACAAGAATAAATAGAACTTATTAATTGAAGCCTTTATAAATGTTGGAATTTTGACCTGCTACTAAGACGACGTTGACAGAGCCTGAAGATGATCGAGATTTAAAAATCTAAAAACACCCTAGCTCGGGAAAATAAATTACCTAGCTCCAATCCAAATCTTAGCTTTACACGAGGTGTTTTGGTTTTGTGACCAAACTCAAATCCGAAAGTTAGGTAGTTATTTTTAATTAATTGTTTAGTTTTTTCCAAAAGGTTTGTAATAAGGTGGTGTATTTTCACCTTAAAGAGGCTTGCAAGCCACTCAGCCACACACACACACACATATACACATAATGTAAAATGTAAAGAGAGCAAGAATTCAAATGAAAGAAGTATTGATTTGCATATTGTGAATAAAATATAATTTAGTAACATTTTCAAATTTCATCTTCACAATTGTTTTGTGGAGTATTTTCATTTTCGGATTAGTTCTCTATTGTAATTATCTTAAAATTGATAATTGCTACTCCAAGTCACTATGTAAAAGAATTGTGTGATGTTAAATAGTTTGAACATCAAGATACATCTAACATTCATTTAGCTTGTTGCGTCTTGTCTAATTGATTTTTGCAGTGATAGTTAAATTCAATTAGACTAGTTGTGAGGATTATTGTACAATTTCATAGCATCAGAGGTTGGGTAGTTGACAGGTCCATTTAAGGGGTGGACTTAAAAAGTTGTCCTTCAGAGTTATACATGGGGTTTGGAAGTGGATGACTCTATTGCCCAAGTGAGGAGAAGGCACTGATCTATTATATAAAAAACATTCAAAATTAAGTTAGATATTTGTAGGAAGATATCAAATCAAAAGATACTTGTAGACTCAAGTAAGAAATAATATACAATAAATATACCACTATATTGTGAATCAAAAGGAGAGAAGAAACATCAAAATATCAAGTATACCCACCTTGATTTGCGAGACCTAGGAGTGCACAAGAAGTCAACTACAAGTTAGTTACTCATGTTCGTTGGCCAGGTCAAATAGAGAGTTTGAACATAGAATTAGGCATAATCTTAGAACTTCCCAAGCTGTTGATTTGGGAACCAACAAGTGGAAATATGTATAAAGGCATATGCAAAACTCATTTTGTTACTGAAGGGATGTAACGAGTTTATTATTTCATCATAAGAGGAATACAATTCAAGAGAGCATAAAAGTTGAAGAGCAAAGGTTTAGTGATAATATTTATCTCTTAATTAAATTAATAACTTTTGTAATGTAAGGTTGTGATGGTCTGAAGCACTCCCTTATTGTTATAAAAGGGAAATCAGGACTAACATAGAAAAGGTTGAATTGGAATATAATTTATACCAAACACTACCTTGTGTCTCTAGGGTTTTAATAGAGACCATGCATAAATAATATGCTTTATTACATTGTCAACTATTTATTGATTTTAATACAAGGATATCATTTTGAACCTTCTCCATAGTATTGTTAGTCTAATCTTATGAACTTGTATATCAAGGATATCATTGATTTGTCGTGGCGCCTTAATGCTTTTGTGTATCTTTTTTGGTCGGTCTCTTCAAGCAAGAGTGAAATTCTATCAGATAGGTATTGTGATTTGGAGGAATAAGTTGGATTAGCAAGAAGGATGTTTGTGATTGGCATCCTTGCACATTTATGCAAGACATAAACTAGAGAAGTGTTGGACAATTCAAGTTTTCAAACATTGGAGGAGTAGATAATTATTATGACTCAGTGGCCTAAGATAAGGCACTGATCTAATTTCACCTGAATACCAATCAAATAATTTTAAATTTTATTTTCAATTGTGCAGATAGAAGTAGGAGGTGTAGGAGTAGGGTTACAAGATAGATTTATCTATTTCAGACCTTTCATGTCACTCTGAAATAGAAGTAGAGATCAAAGAGAGATCATAAGAAGCCTTAATCTGCTTAAATTACCAAGAGGTACACTTGCCTTGGTCTAGCAGAACCAGAAGTGTAAAAGAAGTCAATCTCTGTGAGGATTGAATCTCATTCCTTAGTGAAGTCAATTGTCAAACCGAATCATATAGCTCAACATACTTGTAGGGTTTTACAATTTGTTGATTTGAGAACCAAGAAAAGTTTACACTTTTTTCTCTTCCCATTACTTTCTTCCTCGATTAATCCTTCCTTGGTTCATATGCTCCATTTCTTTCTTCCTTTCTCCATATCTACTTTTTGATGAACACTTCTTCCTTTTATAACTCATGTTTGAAGGAAATAAATCTTTATTTCATACTGTTTGACCATTTATTAAGCATAATAAAACTATATAGTATATTATAAGTTTATTATTGTTTTTTTGATAGATAATTAATTTTTATATTTTAATGCAATAATTATTCAATATTAAATCCTGTTACAAAAAGTGGACATTACAATATGAATTACCATTCATTGAAGTAATTTGGCATTTATAGTCCCAACTCGTGTTTAACGTTGGGTTAGTTGCCAAAGAAAAACTTATTAATTTATCAATAACTTATTTTAAGTTTTCAGTAAGCTAAAAATGTTGCAGATGAAGTTTGATTAAGAATTATTATTTCAAGATTTAACACCTAATATTATTGTCTTCTTTAACTCTATTTTGTATATGACAAAGAAGAAATCCTTTGCTTGGTTATATATTAGTAATTGCAATGGCTACTTATTTCTCCTTTGCACTGGAAATAAATGTTACATGTAATCTCTCCTATAACTTCTCGATCTTGTTGAATGAAGTAGCATAAGGTTTGAGAATATCTTGACAATGCATTTGATGGTTTCATCTAACATTAATAATCTCCCAAATCATTGCCTCTTTTATGCTGCCCATCGCATCATAAAAAACCCCATGGTAAACCTTTTCCTACAGACCAATCTCAATACCCAAATTAAGGTTTTTGTAATTCGTAGTCTCATGAGAATCTGTCCAAAATGATTTGTCAAAAAAATGTTTAATGATGATGCTATGTGATTGAGAAAGCTACTCTTTAACCAATTTGATAAAATAACTACACATTTCAAGGTAATCTTTTAGGCACATTAGTTTTGCAAGGTTAGGAAGTTTGTGTCATACCTTGTTTCACTTGGTCACATGAACTTCTTTCCCTTAGTGAAGGATCTTATCATACTCAACACCTTAGTGTTATCATATGTGAATTTAGCAATGAATATCCCCATCTAGTATAGGTATAATATCTAACACATTGCATTTTGCCAATCTATTCAAGGGTTAAATCAAAGGAATATATTTTGCATGGGCTGCAAGACAATATAGAAGTTTGTCTTTGGTAAATTGCATTGCCTATTGTGGATGGACCAATCTCAATACCTAAACTAAGTTGTTTGAAATTCATAGTCTCATGTGCATCCATCCAAAATGATGTTTCAAAAAACAAAATGTTCAATGGTGATACTATGTAATTGGAAAAGCTACTCTTTACACAATTTGATAAAGTAAACATGCATTTCAATTTTATCTTTTGGGCACATTAGTTTTGCAACGAACTCCTTTCTCTTATTGAAGGATCTCATCATGTTCAACATCTTAGTGTTTGCATATACGAATCTAACAATGAATCTCCTCATCTATCATTGGTCTACCATTTAACCCATTGAACTTTGCTGAAGTATTCAAGCATTAAATCAAGGGAATTTATTGTGCATGGGCTCCAAAAAATGTAGAAGCTTATCTTTTGTTTGAGGTATTGTCTTTGGTAAATTCCATTGCCTTGGCTCAACCTCCACTACCCCACCAAACTGATAACAATGCAAGTGGGCTAATTCCACTATTATATGCATCTACAAATTTGAAGAAGTCTACTGCACTATTTGATTAGTATTGTAGTCCATCCATTCGACATTATGATGGAACTTTTAATCTCCCATTACTTGTGGTGCTCAATAAGTAACTCACTAGTAAACTCTATGATCTCTTTTAGCATATAAGCTCTAAAGCCTTTCTATGATGGTGCTAGAAACCAAAACCATCAGAGGTGTGACTCTCCCTCATATTGGAGGGTATATTAAGGAGAATTTTTTTCTGAGGAGGAAATCAATTTGGGGAATAGTATATTATTCTCAAAGGAAACAATGAAAGTGGTGACTCAATCCTTATGAAAGGTGGTGACTTTTCCACCAATAAGTATAAAGAAGGATTCATTCCAAGCATTGAAGGGGAATAATCCATCATCACTCACCCATACGTTAAGGTATCAATCAAGGGAGATCAAACTATTGAAGAGTAACACTCATCCAAGAGAGCAGAAATCGGCATCCAAAGAGAGAAAGTCGGCAGATTTGATATTTACAAGGTGCTTGGGCTAGATTTAGGGAAAACTTAGAAAAGTGGTCATTACATGTTTATTGTAGCTATTTTGAGGACTTAGTTTTTGTGGTTTTTAAATTGTGTTATTATAGTACAATCTCTGTGATTAAACATAATTTTGATGTACATAGTAGTTTGGAATGCAATGTTGTTAGTAACATTTTACCATCCACTCATCCTACAACAAGACTAGAGGTTTATTTGTGTACCAATCAGTTAACTGTTTTATTGTTAACTTACCTTAAAGTCATTTAGCAGAAAAGCTTACATGCTAATCCACATTCTGTTATTTTAAACAAACATTTTATTTGGACAATTCATGTGCTAAACTCTCTATTTTACTTAATCTCTCTATGTCATGGAGATACCTTTAAATTGAAAAATAAGTAGCTTTTGTTTCTTTTTCAGACATTTTTTTCATGTTTTTTTTTTCAAACCTGAGGTTTTCCCCATTTAAATCCCATTTTTCCAAAAAACTCTTATACTTTTAGTTTGCAGATTTTTTTCCTGAGAAGACTGTTGCTTCTATGGTTTTACATAACGGAAGTGGGACCATTGTTGCACATTCATGTATAAAAAAGCTGTTTAATCATGCTAAAATAGATGGCCCTTATCCTAAATTCCAAATTATTACTAGAATCTAGTATTAGGAGTGGACTATAATATTAGTGGTATAGGAATTGATCTTGTGCTCCCTCTTTTAAGTGTTTGAGGCTCAATCCTAGAGGTTTATATTTTGATGTTTTACATAATGTCAGTGGCCTCATTGCGTCACATTCATTTATTAAAAAATGTTCAATCATGCTAAAATAGGCAGACATGCTAAACTAGTTCAAATAATATATGATACTAGAATAAAATGTTTGTAGGGGCTTAAATGTAAGTGAGTAATCCAAAGAATTATAGTAGTATTGCTAGCCTCCAATAATCCTATATTGACTATAATCAATTTCTTTCTTGAACCAAAGAAGAATAAGTATAAATGCCTTAAACATTGAGTACCACCCTTAGTCAAGACATGTTTACCTTCATTAGCAATCCTATTATCACCTATGTATGTGTTCCCTAAATGCCTTGGTGATTCAAAGTGATATTGGTAGGTCCTCCAGTGGAGAACAATTTCTCAATCATAATAGAATTGGTTCTTTGAGGAAGCCTAATAAATCTTACTGTTGACATGTCTTCTTCCTATTGTGTCATCACCCACTACAGTAACAAGAGAAGAACTGCAAGAATTATTTGGGTTTTTTAAGATGGTTTTTGGATTAGGATTGATCGTAGCAATAGACTTGAACTAGTAGAACAAAATATTTTGAGAGGTAACTCCCTAATTAGAGGATGAATAAGATGCAATAACAAAATCATTCGCTCTTAGAATTTGATTCAAGCTAGAAAAACAATCTTCCTAGCATGAAAGCTTGCATACTAGCTTCAAATAGTCTGCTAAATTATTGCTACCATACAAGTAATTATTTAAATTGACATATGTGGTTGCTCTTCTCCTTGAAAATCTGAATCTTGTGTTGATGTCCATTGTTAATCAATAGGTTGATCTATAACTTTAATATACCTCCTCTTGATAATCAAGGGAGGACTTTCTTTTGACCTTGAAGCTTCTCTCAGCCCCGCAAGTACCATTGGAGTCTTAGACCTCATTATGAACACGACTTCATCTAAATTGATACAGAGTCATCTCTCAATTCAAGAACATTTCACAATACAACAAATGGAGTATCTTAATTTCCCTCATTTATTATTTTTCCTTTCAAGTCCCCCACCCTAAAGAAGAAAATTCTAAGCATAGAGTAACTCTGAACTTTCTCCACTTCCCAACTCCCTTGGCTGAAAAGTGAAATCCCACATTGAACATGTTGTCTATCCAATATCACCTTGCACACACTACACTACAAATTTTAATTGATTTCTCACTAGCACACAATACTTCCAAACTCATAATTTTTTTCAAAGCATTCTAATTTGTAACTGAAAATTAGGACAACTCGTGAATCTGAAACTTGTATAGATAAATTGATTTGCTCTATACCCTACAAAGCCTAAAATTAATTCTACACACTTGTGAATTCCGAACAAATCCAGCAAGGATTGGTCAAGTGGGTTTTCATTCTAGGTTGATACCTGAACAACAGCTGTTGACACAAAAGTTTACACCCCTACCCAACATGTTATCCCCGGGTGATCTTGTGTAACATGGAAACAACCTCTAAGTGTGGGACTTATGCTCTGAGGTTGAATATTTAGAGAAGGCCGACTTCCTTACAATCAGGGTGCATCTAAACTAAGACTTTGAAGAAAAAGGGAGAGGGATTACATGAAAAGTAAATGTTGAAAGGGAAAGGGGGTGATGCACCAGATTGAACTATGGTTACAATCTTTGCCTACAACTGCACTACACATCAATGAAAAACTCAAATACACTATTCTCTACTCTAATATGCCTTCCCAGATATCACATGCAGGTTTGAACCAATCAAATGCTGAAAGGAAATGGGTTTTCACTTATAGCAATTTAAACACAACACATAAATCTGGAAAATAGAATGGAAACATTCACTACAAGGCACAAAAACATGCACTAGATAGAAGAATGGCAAGAATAGGGTAAGAAACAGAGCTATTTCATTAATGGAAGGCAAGGAATACATTGGCAAAGCATAAGGCTGCTACAAAAATGCCAGCAGAGAAGAACCTTGAAAAATAATTATGAACTGCCTTTTAAAGAGTTCAGGCATAATTGGAATGAAACCATGAAGTTCAAACTCCAACCACTGGATGAAGAGAAGAGAAATAACTGAATATTAGAGATAAATCTTATCATGTACACAACTTGCTCATGGAAGTGACAGAAAAGACCAAAAGGAAATGCACGCAGTTGTTGGAAAGATCAAATCCAAGAGATTTGATCATTACAAGCAATAAAGAGGCATGGAGTGCATTAGTGATGTGGAACAAGGCCTCAAAAGTCACCCGATAATAAAGAATAGTCCTTGGAAGAGTGTTGTGGATGCAAGCAACCAAAATGTGACGTTGTCAAAAAATGCGGGATGGGATAATACATAGTGTTAACCCACTTGTGTACATCTGTAGAGTTGAACTGCGTGGAAAAGGTTAGATTTTCCCAGAAAAAGTGATGAACATTGATGATGATCCTTCATATTTGAATGAAAGGCCAAGATTAGGCGAAAGAACCCCCAATGAGTTATTAAAACACCACCGTGGATGAAGATTAGCTTTAAATCCAACGGTTGGTGCTAGTTCGCAAGAGTGCAAAAGGGAGCATCGTGAAATAGCAAAAAGCGGTTAACGTAGGAAAGTTTCGCTATTTCACAAAGGGCAGAAAAGTGAATCTGCAAAATAGCAAAATGGGGATAACGTAAAATGTTAACCCTGCAATTTTAGCGTGTTAACTCTCTGCAAAGAAAACAACCCATTGAAGTTTTCTCAGATTGGTTCTATGTGATGGGTTGAATGGGGGCAAAAATAGCCAACATTTTTGGCGACTCAATGGGATGTTTGCTTGCTAAGCATTGATTAGCGGCCTTGAGCAATCCATTGGGCATGGAGTCATCAAGACAAAACGACGCACTAACCCACTTGTAACTTCACAAAAATTCTACAACCAACAAAACTACAAAACTTGTTATCTCCAGGAGGGAATGGCTGTGCACGTGCACTTCTTGGAAAGCTGGAAAAACCTACTCTACTATGTACAAATATTTAGAAACCGAGAAATTAAACAAAGCCATTTAATGGCTTGTTAAAATAGCTGCCCTTTCTTACGAGTTGGTTTTTTCTTTCATGCATGTTGGCAACTGAAAATAGTAGCAAGCATGACAAGCATACTGCTGCACTTTGCAAAATCTTCTAAATATTGAGGACAAAGAAGCTCTTGACCATTGGGACATCTTGATTTTGAGCAAGACAAACTTGGTCCTTCATGTGACAATCCTTGTTATGCTCTAAAAGAAGCATAACCGGGGGCAACACATTGATTCGTTGCAGAGGTAGATGCCTTATGAGGCATCCTCTTGATGGCTTCAGGTCTAAGCAATCAGCCTTGACCGTGTTGTTGTGCTCTGCAACCTTGGTACCCTGCTAGTTTGGAAGTGGCTCCTCTTCTTGTGAAGAAATAATCTCCACCTTATCCTCATGCTGCTCATGAGCCACCTCCTTGGGAGCTACTAGTATGGTGTGAATCTTGACTTGTTGCTGTTGTAGAACATGCTTCTCATATATAAGAGATGATGACTCAACATCTATAGAACAGTAGATAGCAGCAGACTCATCCAAAAGGTCATCCTCATAATCAATCTCCTCTATCATAGCTGCAATAATATGCATAGGTTGAGGGGCAACCTTATGCATATCAGCATGTTCCTCCTCAAGGACGGATATATCCTTGGGAGCCTCTTTCTCATTCCCTGCATCATGAAGGACTGTATGCTGCAATAACTGATTTTCTTCTTCTTCCTCTTCTTGCAACAGATCCTCATTTTCTTCTAAAGGCTCAAAAGCCATCATTTGTGCCTCAAGGATAGGAGCAACCTTATTTTCTTCTTCTTCCTTAACTAAAGAGGGAAGTTCTTCACATAAAAGAATTGGATTTGTTAGAAAGTAAAGTCCACCGAGATAACTGAGATGGGGGGAAGGGGGGGGTGGGGCTGAATCAGTTATCCAACTATTAAAACATTTGTCAACCTTATTAATCCTTAACCATGTGAGCAATATAATCAGCAACCATAAGAAGATACACACACAATAAAACACCAAATATGTTAAGTAGGAAACCCTTGATCAGGGGGAAAACCCCGGTGGGGATGTCACCCACAAAATGATGTACTAATATAAAAGTTTCTTGTAAGAGGATGGACTTTGTTAGGAGCCAATGAAATACATTCAGTACATATCACTGCTTGCTAGGAGGCTAAGAAAATCCCGATTAGGAGATTCCAACCCTGTTAGGAGTTGTGCCATCTCTGTTTAGAGTTATAGAAGGTAGATGAACTCATTGTCCAAACAGCTTCAGGGGCAAGATCACCGAACTCACTAGCCAACTGATTTTTGTATTATTCCTTGCAGAATAATAGAAATGAAATAACTTGAACTCCTCTATCCTCTTGACTGGACCAAAACCTCTTTTGATCTCAATACCAGATCAACAACTTTGCATCTAAATAATCCCTTGGATCGCTTACTTGCATTTACCAAATACTTTGCATATCACACTTGAATACATACTTCACAACAAGGAAAATAACCTTCCTTTATACCATATCCTCAAAATAATTCCTTGAGTCAGCTTTGAGGTTCTCTCAATTAATTATAGTAGGACCTCATTAAGATATCACTATTATTTTACAATCACACAACATTGTTGGCTCACAGTCTTCACCACTTCTCACGCGTGCAACCGTTGACCTTGGGCACTAACTGACGTCATCATTAGGCTGTCTATTGTCATTGTTTAACTGCGCTCATCACGATTCTATCCCTCTAAAGAGATACAATCCAAACATCAGAAACAACTTATCAGGTACTTTGTTTGCTTACTTTCCTCTGTAATTCATAAATAACTTCCGCATGTCTTCGACTCTCTGTATGCACACTTGTCCACTTCATCCTCAGCTGCACTTGACCTGATTATCAATACACAGTCCGCATGACCTCATTCTCTGTCTGCCACTCTGCCACTCTTCACAAAAACGATGCTATGTTAACATCAGTGACAAACACAATCATGAATGCAACATGTCAATCATGCTAACCATCTCTCCAATGCTTAGAACAATCCCCTAAAGGAATACCATCAGCATTCATGTTAATAATCCAAGATAGTCACAAATAATAGCTTTGGGAAGATTTATTGCTTCACCCACACATTAGCATAAATTAAGTCTTGATTTTCTAATTTTTTTAATCAATCCTAGTATATTCATTCATAATCCCTCCCACCTAGCATTTTGCAACTGTTTGCTTCTCTAGTAAGCTAGAATACTAACTCCTTTTTGCAGCCAATAAAAGTAATTAAACTGATTAAATTTTGCTTGGTTTTATTCTTACAATGTCTTCTTATTGACAAAGGAAAGAATACAGTACTTGCAGTTGGGAGTTATATATTATTTGTGATGTCTACTTTTAAGATCTGTTATAGGCTTTATGATGCAGAACAATTCTAATCTGGAGTTTTTTCTAGTTTGAAATGTGTAGCCACGGGATCAAGTTATACGTGATCTTTGGAATTATTTGAGATGTCTACTTTTAGTATCTATTATAGATTTTATGATGCTTGACGATTGTTGTCTTGAGTTAATTCTTGTTTATTATGTGTAGCTATGGGGTCAAGACATGCAAGATCTTAGAATTTATGATGACGAGGAATACTGCGACACGTTTCATATGTCTGATGTTGATCTTACTTTTGAAAACTATGAAGACATATTTGGTGGCCCCCAAGGTAAAAGCACTTCGATTTTTGAGGATGTGGACACAACCTGTTCCTCTATGGATAAAGATGTCTCTATTGCTGATTCAAGTGGATGCAACGAGAGTTCTCGCAAGGTTGGTGTCTTTACGTGCAAAGTTAGACATGTAGTGATATATTTCTATTATGCTGCGAGTAGCCAAAACTTACAGCAATTAAGTGGGACAAATTTTTTTATTTACAGCTTTTAATCTGTTAATTAGAAAATAAGTATCAAATATTTAATCTTTGACATTTTTTTTAATTTACCTTTTTTATAGCTCTTGAAAAAGGAGTATGCATTGCTGTTCACGTTAGCATGATAATAGTCAACAATATGCATGCACAAGCAAACTATAATTAAAGCCATCTCCCCATTTAAAGTTTAAACCACTTTCTCTACATATTGCTACTTCGGTGTCATGGCCATCCTATATACTATTTATGTTTTTCTCTCAGATTGTACGTGGATGTCTGGCATGGTGTGAACTTGCTTCCCTATTCTATTTAGCTTATAAGATAGGACTGTTCTATGATGATATCAGAGATTGGATTTTGTATGTTACCACTGCACAGTATAGCAGAAATATCAATTATTCAGAGTACATAAAAATTAACACTGAATGGTTTGGAGCAGCCCCACCTTTAAACGTCCAATGCACATGTGAAACAAAGATAATCTGAATGCATGTATTTTGGACATGCAAGTATAAGAAAATCTCTATCACTATAAACAGGTGTACCCTTGGTATTGGTTTCAATTTCTACTATAATAGGAGAGGCTAGAGTTAGTAAATCAAGGAGGTTTAAATTCAATGCTTAATGAGTTCAAATAGGATAAACATCGTATAAGCCAATCAATAATACTAAGCCAGACATGCTGGTACCAGGCATATGCGACAAAGGTTTTTGGAGGACTGTAGTAATAAGAAGTCATTTGTTAAAGGCTATATATACATATATATATATATATATATATATATATATATATATATATGTATGTATGTATGTATGTATGTATGTATGTATGTATGTATGTATGTATGTATGTATGTATGTATGTATGTATGTATGTCATATTCAATTATTTTTTAATAATGTAATTTCTATTCAATGGTGTAGTAATATAAATAAACGATAAATATAATTGATAAGTAGGAAATAATTTCCACAGCAAATCGAATTGTGATATTGCTATTAGGATTTAACTATGTGATTTTTGAGTCAAACTCATTGACCCATATTCCATGAGTAGTGATTCAACATGAATTCATCTCTCATGAGAATAAATGGAACACTTAGCACTCATTGGATCTAGGTGATGCTCACAGGGGTGAAGCACTGGGACTTCCCGATAGGTCACCCATTCCAATACTACTCCAGCCTGGGCGCGCTTAACTACAGAGTTTCCTCCATGGTTAAACCCAAAGCTTGTAACCCCATTTGCAAAACCTTCACCAAGTGTTGTGCCTTATGAACCATTCATTAGAAAGCCCCTTAAGCTCATCAATTGATAACTAGGAAATAATTTCCACAGCAAGTCAAATTGTGATATTGCTATCAGGATTTAACTATGTGATTTTTGAGTCAAACTCATTGACCCATATTCTATGAGTAGTGATTCAACATGAATTCATCTCTCATGAGAATAAATGGAACACTTAGCTCTCATTAGATCTAGGTGATGCTCACAGGGGTGAAGCACCGGGACTTCCCGGGAGGTCACCCATCCCAGTACTACTCCAGCCTGGGTGCGCTTAACTACAGAGTTTCCTCCATGGTTAAACCCAAAGCTTGCAACCCCATTTGCAAAACCTTCACCAAGTGTTGTGCCTTATGAACCGTTCATTAGAAAGCCCCTTAAGCTCATCAATTGATAAGTAGGAAATAATTTCCACAGTAAGTCAAATTATGATATTGCTATCAGGATTTAACTGTGTGATTTTTGAGTCAAACTCATTGACCCATATTCCATGAGTAGTGATTCAAGACGAATTCATCTCTCATGAGAATAAATGGAACACTTAGCACTCATTAGATCTAGGTGATGCTCACAGGGGTGAAGCACCGAGACTTCCTGAGAGGTCACCTATCCCAGTACTACTCCAGCCTAGGCGCGCTTAACTACAGAGTTTCCTCCATGGTTAAACCCAAAGCTTGCAACCCCATTTGCAAAACCTTCACCAAGTGTTGTGCCTTATGAACCATTCATTAGAAAGCCCCTTAAGCTCATCAATTGATAAGTAGGAAATAATTTCCACAACAAGTCAATTTGTGATATTGCTATCAGGATTTAACTGTGTGATTTTTGAGTCAAACTCATTGACCCATATTCCATGAGTAGTGATTCAGCATGAATTCATCTCTCATGAGAATAAGCGTGTCCAAGCTGGAGTAGTACTGGGATGGGTGACCTCTCGGGAAGTCCCAGTGCTTCACCCTTGTGAGCATCACCTAGATCTAATGTGTGCTAAGTGTTCCATTTATTCTCATGAGAGATGAATTCATGTTGAATCACTACTCATGGAATATGGGTCAATGAGTTTGACTTAAAAATCACACAATTAAATCCTGATAGCAATATCACAATTTGACTTGCTGTGGAAATTATTTCCTACTTATCAATTGATGAGCTTAAGGGGCTTTCTAATGAATGGTTCATAAGGCACAACACTTGGTGAAGGTTTTGCAAATGAGGTTGCAAGCTTTGGGTTTAACCATGGAGGAAACTCTGTAGTTAAGTGCGCTCAGGCTAGAGTAGTACTAGGATGGGTGACCTCTCGGGAAGTCCCGGTGCTTCACGCTGTGAGCATCACCTAGATCTAATGAGTGCCAAGTGTTCCATTTATTCTCATGAGAGATGAATTCATGTTGAATCACTACTCAGGGAATATGGGTCAATGAGTTTGACTCAAAAATCACACAGTTAAATCCTGATAGCAATATCACGATAAATCTAATTTCATAAACCATAAACATTTAATAGTAAACTTAAATAGAATATTCACTATTGTAGATTGGAAAACCTAAAACAACAAAACAAATTATTTTTAAGTGTAAATAATAGTTTTAGATTTATAGTTTATTATATCATTTTGAATTTGTAATATTTAATTATCTAACACATAGAAGCAGAAATCTGCAACAACTCCGAATTAATCCTGAAGCTTGCAGAATTTTTCCTTGTAAAAATCCCGATTCATGAAAATATTGGTGACCAATCATTGACCCAATTTTCACTAATCTTTGCATTCGAAGTGCACTAAAATCATTTAGAACCCCCTAAGAAATGACAAAAAATGTAAAAGATCATTGCAAAAATCTACGGAACCCTACAAAAAACTTATAAAATTGACAAATCACTTAGAAATAGGGTTGATTCTAGGATGGAAGAAAGTCAATGAGGAATCATCTTGGGAAAAAATTGTAATTTTGTCCCTTTAGTTTTCTTTCGGACCTTTGGAAAACTCTAATCAGAGGAGTGGGGAAAGCAATGGAGGTCATCAACAAAATTTGAGAGGTCCTCAATCATCCTAAATTGTTAGGGACATGTGAGATGGTGTCAAAGCTAGTAATGAATTTGTTTTAAATCACCCCTGCCCCATGGATTTTGATGAGATCAACTATATAATTAATATTGCACATTAATTTTAAAATTATAATTATTATACACTATTATAGATTCCCCTTTAATGGAGAAGCAACAAACCTCTATAGTTTATTATTCACATTATAAAGTAGTTTCAAAATTATAATTATAATTGACTGTTAGTATATATTAATAGCATAGAAGTAGAAAATGGCAAAAAATCACGATTATACATGACTATTCGATAGTCGATGTGTGCAATGATTTATTCCCAAAAAAACCAAGATTGTTTGGTCACAACTCTCAACGATGTTTTTGCCATTTATCAAGTGCTTATTTGGCAAAAAATGATTGTTAATCAACAAAAAAATTGCGGGGAACTAGAAGAAACTCTTAAAGCAACATTGATGGGAAAAATCTGCAAATATGTGACATGATAGTCTACAAAATTGATGTGCAGCTGAAGACATAGGTAGGAAAGTTGGCTTGAATATTTGCCAAGTCTCGAAGTGTTGGAGAGTCGGGAAGTAGCATGGGAGATAGGCAGTTACAAACAAAAATTCTCTCTTTCTACATTAAATATTTTGTAAAGCTTGATTTTGATGCTGCTACTTTTTTAACATGAAACAGAAAAAAAAAAACAACGTAACAAAGCCACCTTATTTATTTGTTGCGTTATGATCTAAAAGAGAAAGGTAATAGAGTTTTGCCTTATTTATTTTGGAGAAAACAAAGAACCCTACATTAATCATAATAATCATTTTAGGCTTGTCAATTATGACATATAAGTTCTTACGATTAACCGAATTGCTGGATATTTATGACTTTACTCAAAATTAAATTAAATAAATTATGCAATTCAATCTCCATGTTCAACATAGATAAGTTGTTTTGGTGTGTGTGTGTAAATATATCATTGTGTATATCATGTCAACTTTATATATCATTGTTTATTGAATATATATGATAAAAGGAACTTGAGAAAATTCTAATGAATGGTTCATAAGGCACAACAATTGTTGAAGGTTTTGCATATGGGGTTGCAAACAAAGTGGCCTTAACATTGGAGGAAACTCTGTGGTTAAGCATACATTAGTTGTACTACTAGGATGAGTGACCTTTTGGGAAGTCGCGGTGCTTCACCTCTATGAGCATCACCTAGATGTGATGAGTGCTAAGTATTCCATTCATTTTCAGGAGAGATGGGTTGTTGTGAACCACTAGTCACAAAACATGGGTCAACGAGTTTAACTCAAAAACCACACAGGTGAATCTTGATAGCAATATCACAATTTGACTACTTGTGGAAAATATCTCCTACTTATCATTTGATGAGCTTAAGGGACTTAATAATGAATGGTTTATACAACACAATGCTTGCTGAAGGTTTTGCAAATGGGGTTTCAAGAAAAGTGGGCTTAACCTTGGAGGAAGCTCCATGGTTAAGTGCGCTTGAGTTGGAGTAGTAATGGGATGTGTGACCTTCCAGGAAGTCCCAGTGCTTCACCTCTGTGAGCATCACTTAAATGCAATGAGTGTGAAGTGTTTCATTCATTCTCATGAGAGATGGGTTCTTGTGAACCATTATTCATGAAAATTGGGTCAATGAGTTTGACTCAAAAACAACACAAATGAATCCTAATAGCAATATCACAACTTGACTTGCTATGGAAAATACCTCCTACTTTTCAATTCATGCGCTTAAAGGGCTTCCTAATGAATAGCTCTTAAGGCACAACACTTGGTGAAGGTTTTGTAAATGAGGTTTCAAGCAAAGTGGGCTTAACCTTGGAGGAAACTTCGTGGTTAAGTGAACTTGAGAATGAGCAAAACTAGGATAAGTGACCCTTTGGGAACTCTCAACGCTTCATCTCTATGAGCATCACCTAGATGCAATAAGTGCTAAGTGTTCCATTCAGTTTCATGAGAGATGGGTTCTTGTGAACCACTACTCATGAACTTGGGTCAATGAGTTTGACTCGAAACTACACGAATGAATCTTGATAGCAATATCACAATTGGACTTTCGGTGGAAATTATCTTCTACTTATCAATTGATGGGCTTAAGGGGTTTTCTATTGAATGATTCATAAGACACGACACTTGCTGAGGGTTTTACTAATGGGGTTGCAAGCAAGTGGGCTTAACCTTGGAGGAAACTTCGCAGTTAAATGTGCTTGTGTTGGAGCTATAATAGGAATGGTGACCTCCTGAGAAGTCTATGAGCATCACCTAGATGCAATAAGTGTTAAGTGTTCAATTTATTCTTATGAGAGATGGAATCTTGTAAACCACTACTCATGAAACTTGGGTCAACAAGTTTGGGTCAATCACAAATGAATTCTACTTATATGAATATGAGGATTTTCTTTTATTGATAATGTTTTGCGAAGAAAGCTTCATTTTGAATTTGAAAATTAAGAAAGCCCATATCATATTTTAGCGCTACTTCAAATCATATCTTGATAATAAATATATATGAATATATTAAGAGGAGATTGTGCAAGTGTTTAGAATCATTATATAAGTCCTTTATCATCTTCACTGTGGAAATGTCCTTTAATTTTAAAAAAGTAGTTCTTGACTAATTTTACTCAATTTTTCACATTTTTTTTGTAAATTTGATTTTTTGCCAGTTTTTTCTAATGTTTTCAAAAAAATCCCACTATGATGTTCTGATTTATTCTCCAAATGATTTATGCTTCTCTGAAATTTTAACATAATAATTTAAAATAAATAATAAGATTTATTATTTATTATATTATTAAAAATTTATAAAATTTAATAAATTAACAAAATAGTTTAAACTTTAGGCAAATGTAAATTTATCAAACAAAATTTTGGGTAGAAAACCATTTTTTGCCAAAAAATCCATGCAATAATTTATGGATTGGAAGAATCCTACTTTTTAAATCTGTAAATAATTTTATAAAATAATTTTCTTTTCTAGTTATATATTTAATTTTTTTCCAGCATTTTCACATTCATAGGGCGGGAAAAAATTAATGAAAATTTCTCAGACCCTACTTGGAAATTGTCACCTGTGTGCCTGGATGGCATACAATACCCTCTGTCACATCAAGACTCTTCTACGACACATGGCCTTAAAGACTTCATGGAATGGAAAAAGTAATCAATTACATTGCATGAAGGGACTTTTTCACCTTTTGGGGTTTGAAAAAGTGAAAAAAATGGTATTGAAGATCTAGAATCAGTGTGGAGTTGATACATCAGTGGCAGATTCGAGTCAAAACAAAAGAGTAGTCATAGGACTGCTTCAACAAGGAAAATCCTGATTTCAGGATGATTCCACATTCAATTCTTACCTGATTTCAATTCCAAGATGCTTCTTACCTGATATTAGTGGGTAAAGCAATCAATTTGGCTACTTAGCAAATATGATGTTCTCTGCCACATGTCTTTCTGGTTTATAATTTGACTCCATTGAGGAGATTAGTTTGTATAGTAAGGGTTGGATTCTGTTGGTTGAGTCCAATCAACGTAGTGATCTATTTTAGTATCTTTGTGGACCAGTCCTTGTTTGCTTCTCTGAAAATTTATTTATTTAGTCAAGATTTCTAAACCACTTCAAAGTAATCATTCAAGCCTGCTTTATCTTTCTAGTGAGAGAAAGCAAATAGTAGATTGTTTTTGAGGAGACTCTAAAACATTTGATACAACAAAGACAAGAAATCAACTAGGTCTATTGCTTTGTCTTTGTGGAAAGGAAAACATTAACCTCGAGTTTTGTTGTAGCGATAGGCGAGTTGAAAAATAATCCCTATCAGTTAGGAGATGGAATATTGCCAAGAACATCCATTTGCACTATGTCGATGCTCTCATTGCATCTACTATCGTTCAAGATGTCTTTGAGATAGTTGCTCACTCGATCAAAATTCCTTGTATTTTGTGGATTGGATTACTAGTTTACTTGATTGGTTTTTTAATTTGGGGAGCTAGTTGATGATTTTCTTGCTCAAAAGTGTTTAAATTCCCATTTGTAATCCATTTGTCCTTAGATAATAGTCTCTACCATAGTTCAAATTAGTGCCGATATCTCATTTTCTCACAAGATTTTGAGGGTGGCACGAAAATTTGTGTTTTTTGCGCGAAACATCTGGGAAGAGAAGTTGAAAATTTCTTTGCGAGAAAATCACCACTTCTTGGCACTTCTCGGTGAGAGTGTTCAAGTTCTTGCGAGCATTGTTAGTATAACTCTGATGCCCAACAAAACGGCCAAAAATTATTCTTTTCCAGCATTGAACGTTTTGGGTGGAGGAGAAGGGTTTATGAGGATGCGATTTTGTGACTTATTGCATATATATATATATATATATATATATCAGTTTGTTTGGTTTGTTTACTTATTTAGTGACTCATTACATGCATCTATGTATTGAATTTTGTAAAAAAATGCATTTTAAATTAAGTTCCCAATATTTTCCCGAGAAGTTGCTGATTTCTCTTTGATATTTGCTGAGAAAATGTTTTTTAGTCACGTTGATAAGTGGCTGAGAACGAGATTTTGAACTATGGTCTCTACAATGATTTTTGTCTTGAGACATAATAGCTAACCTAGAGATGAAGATCTTTTTTTTTTCTACTTATGTTACTATTTATTCATTATCACATATAGACTACTTTAACTCTGCAAGTTCTAATGCAATTTATCTTGTTTGCAGGAAAATTTTAATGGGTAGGCATTCTATTCATTGATATATTTTTGCAAGGATAATGACTTCCTCTGAAATTTGAACTTATCGCACCTTGTGGTTCTGGGTATATTTTCCCACCATTCGATCTTGCTTTTGAAATCTAAATAAGCTAGCCACATGCTTTCAAATTTGAACTGAGAAGACCTCTTATGAGGTGGATTCAAAATTTGGACTACTGAGAGGCCAATGGTAAAGTGTTGTTTGATGAATAAGGCCTATGGTACTTTGGTTGGTTCAAGTTTTGTAGCTATTTGATTCATGGATCTATGGAATTTTAGTTTGGCTCCATGAAGTTTCTAGATAACTTGACTCCAATTTTTAGTGTACATGTATGTTGAGAATGTTGACTTGGTGGTTAGCACCTCCTTGGAGATTCGTGTTGTGGATCCATATAACTTTCAACATTTGTATCGGGCATTAAGAGTTTGAGCTTTTGGTGCAACGACAAATGCTACCTACAATTGGTATCAAAGCCCTTAGGTCATGGGTTTGAGTCTCCCTTCAGTTGGAGTTGAAGGCTTAATTGGTGCTTTGGGGGAGATTGTTGAGAGTGTTGACTTGGTGGTTAGCAACTCCTTGGAGATTCAGGTCGTAGATCTAAGTAAGTCTTAGCATTTGTATTGGGTATTAACAATTCGAGCTTTTGGTGCAATGACAGATGCTACCCATAATGTAAACATCTTATAGTGCACATGTATGAAAGATTTTGCTGCATTAGTTCTGAAAGCTTAGCAACTATCCTCCTCTTGAATTGTATACCCCCTTTGCTTTCCTCTTATTTGAATGAATTGAAATCCCCAATAAGTATACGCTTCTCATTATATGTTAGAAACTATTCTCACAAATCTTGAAGATAATGTGTATGCCAATTGCCCAAAGGGGGAAGTAGGTATTAGTTAAGGTGCTGTCGTACCTAGATATGTGACAAAATTGGTGAGAATGTACTTTAAAGCTTTCATTGAATCATGTTTCCTAAGTTCAATACAAGTGAATGTTTTTGCTTCCCTACATAGTGTTTAGTTGTTTTATTATCTCAATCTCTTTTATATCTACTTAATAATTTATTATCAATAATAATAATGTTCCATGATAATAATAGAGAAGGATAGATACCAAATGTTTAAGGCCAGGCTATTCAAACATTTGATTTTATCGATTGGAATCGTCTGATCAAAGATGTAATCATTAACACTCCCTCTTAGCTAGGGAGGATGATTTTATCCAAATAAACAACACAGTGTACTACTGTTATGTCATAGTAACATCAACAGTATTGTATGCCCAAGAATATCAACCATATGATATTCACAATACTCTTATATTTTCTTGGTATGTGCATTGACATCATGTCTCATGATGTCTACCAAAGAAGATATCTGCTCAAGGTGTCTCCACTAATACTACGTCTCATAGTATTCACCATGCCATGTCTTAGCAATATAATGTATAGTAGTATGAACACTACTTAGTTAATTGCATAAGAGATATGCCCTATCATGATCTCCATAGACATCATATGACATCTATCATGATAGTAGGTTAAACTATTGTTAAGATCGTCATCTTACAATAGTAAACACAGGTAAACTTTATTGAAAGATCGTCACCTCTCAAGAAGTTTTCACAAGATCATGTAATAACTCACATGACATCCACCATGAACCATATCAGAGGGTGGGTCCACCATGAATATTCCCAGAGGGTGGAACATAGGTTTTCACCTCATCCTTCTCTATGAATGCATTAAGGTACATCTAAGGAAATCACTGAGGTTTGAGTCTTCCTTTCAGTAAGGGCTCTAATCCATAACTTGAAGCTTGTCTTCAATAATGTACAAACTTCACTCTGGTTAAATGATTTGGAGAAAATATCAATTGTAAGATCTTATATGATAATGTACTTTGAATGAATAGCATTCCAAGTATTCATCTATAGTTTAAGCATTCACATAAATGCCTTTCAGTATACACATATGGAACTTCATCTCATGAATTGTAGTCCTTTGATTGCTATAGTTTCTTGTTCACTAGAGAATCCATCTCGACATGGTCTACTCCCTCTGAATCAATATTACCAAGATCCTCAAAAGTCAAGTGAAGCATATCTTCTATTTGCTCCCTCTGTCACAGAAACATACCTTGATTCATAGTAACATGAGTGAATGTACTAAACCATGGATTTGTCCTCAAGCTTGGCAACACCAAATATTAAGATAATGTGGTTCCCTTCCAAAGCTTCAAGTACATGCATCAACGTCGTGACCTCTTCGTCCAATGTTGCCTCTAATGAAATGTTAGGCTCCCTCTTGATATAGAAGGATAATCATAATCCCAATCATCAAAGATATCTTTCTTCAAGAGTCTTTTATTAGTTGACATAATTCACATACGACTAAAATTCCTAGATCCAAGACCTCCCTGGACCTACTGTCATAAGACCAAGTCCTAAATCAAACAGTTATATAATCATCTTCAGATTTGAACCAAATCCTCATAGTCTAGTCCCTGTCAGTGGAAGAGCCCCCTTACCTGACTTTGTTTCATAATCCTAGGTGCTACCATCACCTGCACAAATGCCTCACCAGCATTCTAATGCACCATTCTTCTTTTCTTGCAAGAACATCCCCAAAGACCAAGGAAAAGAACAAGAGCATAACAAAGAAAATAATTTTTATAGTACATATAGGGATACAAATAAGGGACTAACTACAAAATAAAATTGGCATTCAAGAAAGAATAGTTATCTCACTATTCTGGAGCAAATGCTATCAACATTCTTCTTGATGTAATTTGCTTCTTTTTTCCTTCTAAGTATTGCTCTTCTTCTAAGCTCCAATTTCGTTCTTTCATCTAGTGAAGGATCCTAAACCACTTAATCCTTTGATGTGCATACAAGTGTTTTGCAATTTATCATCACTTATCACAATAGCATCATGTAGTATTGTTGAAGTAATGCCTTCCTCATATTCATTAATTGTGAGGAAAGAATATATCCAATCAAGAGTGAAGGGTTTATACATTTCCTTTCAAAAGTTAATGCTTACTCATAAATACTTTCCTTAATTCTGATCACTTTCTAATTAGGATGATGTAAGTCAATTTATCACAAGTCTGATCACAATCCAAGTTCTAATGTACATCCTTTGTTTACAATTTGATTTCAAAAATGCCTTGTGATATATTTCAGCTTTTAGTATGTCATTGAATCTATGTATTATACTCTGCGCAGAATTCCATATATTCCATACAAATAGTAACATAAATTCTTCAATAGGGAGTGTGATGGAATGATGATGTACTATATTCAGATTCATTTAATCAATCTGACCGATTACTCATATTCTTCAATTAGGAATTCCACTTGGTAGAGTAATGCTCAATGATACCACTCTCTTTTGTTAACAATTGGTGTACGGTCTTTAATCGACCTATAGATGACCTCCAACTTCCGAATAACCATTTTTTTTTATTCCAATACTCCAAAGGATTATCTATTAGTTTATATATTCATTACACCATTTGTCAAACCAACATAGATTTTGGTATTAACAGACGTACTTCCTAAAATAATGTGTCTAAGTTCGTAGTCAATAATCCTCCTTTGCTGCTTTCATTATTATCTTTAGTAGTTGTTCCACATCATAAATCCTAGAGAACAAATAGACCCACAGTTAGTGTTAGGCAATCGGGAAGGGAGAATGATCCATAATATTACAATAGTGTCATTATTGGTTACCAGTAGCGCCTTCCTTGAATTTCATCTGTAAGCATTATAATTATCAACCTGTGTGGCATCCCATCACTTGGTGAGAAGCCTCCTCCAATCAATGGATCAACAATTTTCACTGTAGAAGTGGAACCTTCTCAACGGGATCACATGTTGTATAAGGACCAATGATAATGTGATCTTGCTTTACAAGCTCATCTCTTTTATGAAATTTTCAAGGCCAAAATAGTATTATAGAGTAACTGCCTAAGATCTAACCAGTTGTCCTCTGGAGAATAACTCATGGAAATAATACTAATGCATGAATTTTTTGTGATCTTCCAGTGGAAGCTCTTTGGTACTCTCTAATGCAGGTTGCACAATTTTAGCAACTCAAGCGATCGAAATTGTGCAGACAACAATACCATTGTTGTAGCAGACCATGCCTGTCTTTTGTCAACCTGCTAGTGTACATACTAAGTACTGTCATGTCATTGCCTCAGTGATTGTCAACATTTAGAGATTTTAATTTGACAACATTTGCATATACTTTGTATATTACATCTACCCAATCTCCTCTTTGATTGAAAGAACTGAATACAGTTGTCATCTTGCGTTTAACTTTTCTGCTGCAATATCACTCTCGAACCTATAGAGTCCATGTTTTCCAAAACAATACTTCTGTGGACAATGATTTCTCTAAATATTTCAATATTCTCCCGCATTAAACTAGAGGACATGATAAAAGTGCTCAACTTGAAAGTAACTTCAGCAATTACGATATAGTCTTCCTTTTTTGAAGTATTATTCAATATAATCCTACTCGTCATTAGTTATGGCTTCACAATAACAATCACATATGGATCAAAACACTTTATACATCCTAATGCACACTATACTTATTTTCTTTTCTATTTGTAAGCACAATTATGATATAAGGAGCCAAGGCAATGCTATCTACAAATATTCTTTGAGTCGATGACACAGTCTACCCGGTGTACGCGATGATTTATATCATCCTGGGCAGCAGCCTCCAACAACTAGCATTTCCTTCTTATCATTCTATCATTGCATCCTCCGCTATACATGTGTTTGTGGAGTTCGGTGTTCAACCTTTGTTAACTTAAAATACCGATTTGGAAGATTATTCTCTTTACCATTCCAGATCTGATGATTGTGTTGTTGTTGGCTAGTTGATCTAAAATAAGATGAGGAAACACCGTTGTCCCCTCCAAACAAGAACGACTTGGGTATTCAATGCTGACAGATGAACCACCTATCATCTTTCTGCAAATCATCGTCTACTTAGGCTTCCCATCTCACAAATCAATATAGTCATAAATGTATTTGAGAGCAATAAGAACCGTATCAATCCAAAACTATGTTTTTGTGTGAGGAAGCATCATAATGGTAGTGCTTAGCAATCAGTGCTCAAACACATTTGACTTGCCCCGACATGGAAGATCCTATCTAAACTTTATTTCTGTCTTTGTTTATTAAAAAACAAAGCTTCTGCCTTGGACCAGAACAAACAGGAGTATGAAACACCTGGTAAGAAAATTGAAAAACACATCTTCAAATGTTTCTCTATCTCTTCAGTATGCTTGAATTACAAACCATATACTAATTATGGCTCACTAACCAGAAAATCAAACCATTCAGATTCCCATAAGTTCAAATCAGCTCTAATACCATGTTAAAGATGTGTTGCTGCTGTAACTTCTAATATCACTTATTGATTTCTGTGTTTTCAAGTTACTCTTTCAATGAATATGTAAATGATATGAAGAGGCATGTCTCCCGTAGCTTGTCAATATCTGAACTGATATTGGTTATTACAAATAACATTTGCTCAATGTATTATCATAATGATAATAAATTATATATATATGTGTGTGTGTGTGTGTGTGTGTATTTATGTATGTATAATATATCTCACATATATAAATAATATATATATGTGTATATATATCTCATATATAATATAGATAGATAGATATAGATGTATATCTCCGTAACAATTTATTATCAATAGTAATAATGCTCCGTGATAATAATAGAGAAGGATAGATATCAAATATTTAAGGCCTTTAGGCCATTCAAACATTTGATTTCATAGGTTGGAATCATCTGATCGAAGCTACAATCATTCACAGGAGGTTTCATTGTTAGAATAATAGTGACAAAACTCACAGAAAACATGCAAATTCTCATGTTTTAAACGGACTTGTGACCTATGCCATGTCCTTTTCACTTGTTTGTGCAAGTTTTTCAATAAAACAGTCAAATCAGGAAATAACACTTGTAACTGAAAAAATATATGCAATTGATGTAGGAGTTTATTGGTGAAAGATGAATAGCTTCCACAAGAGAGAACAGCCAAAATAGCTTGCCTGATAATTACAGATGAAATGATCGATTGAATATACAATATCACAATGAGATGCCTTGCAAATAAAAGAAACGTGTAATGTAATAGAATTAACTAACATGATAAGATCTTATCTACACAGCTAAGACATCTAGAATCAACATTCAGATGACACAAGTATGAGTATGGTGTCAACATTAGTTTCGATGAAGAGAATTCCAAGAAGAAAACAAATGGTAGCATAGCATCATTGGAGATGTTCAGGTTATTGAAATGATTGAGAGACAATAACGCAAAGAACACTTTCAACTTTTCTTGCATGGCCAATATTTAGAGAGCTTATGAGCCACGAGTATTTGAGGAGACAAGAAAAATTTGAATGGGAAAAGGCCATGTAAATTGAACTTGAGAATCATGTGAATTTAAAACTTAATTTGAGCTATCTTACGAGTTTCATTTCTTGATTCATAATTGTAGTGAGTATGCAATGCCTATTGTTACATTTCAGTAATATTTTCAATTTAGCTATGTATAATTGTTTGTCAGCTCAAGGTAGTAATAAATGACGGTTGATGGTTGTGCTCCTTTTCACAATCGTTGGATCTTTTAAATAGATTATTTATCATCAAGAAAAGTAGTACAATTTTGTCAGATTGACTCTAACCCTTGGTTTACCATCTGGAGGCTTCTTCTATAATAATTTCATGGGCGAATAAAGATATATTTTACCTCTATATCTAGTATGCATTGTCATCTCATTTATTAATTCACGTATTTATCTTAACAGGTAGAACAGTAAACAGTTATAACACCAAATGTAGAACATTGGATTGCAGTTGAGAGGTTGTTGAAATGTTCGAAAGGGACATTTGGATTTGGCATTCTATATAGCAGAAGCAAAGTTCCTAGGCTATGTAGGTTTATAGATTCGAATTGAGTAGTTTTTTTTGGAAGACACAAAATTCACTTTTCGTGTATGTTTTCAATCTTAGCACAGTTGTAGTCACATGGACTAGCAAGAAGTAGCACTTTCCTTGATTGAAGTAGAATATTGAGGAGCAGTGAATAGAGAATGTGAGGTAGTCTGACTTAGAAGGGAGCTTTTAAGATCTGATATTCCACAAACAACACTTGCAGCCTTGTATTGTGACAATCAAGGAGTGCTCAGCATTGCCTAGAATCCAGTCTTCCACAAGTGTACCAAACATGTGGAAATGCATTGTCACTAGATCAACGAACTTGTATTAGATTAACTTAGTTTTTCAACATTGTTCAACAGAGGACCAAACTGCATTTATTCTTACAAAGTCTCTGAGGCTTGGCAAATTTGTAAAATTTCAGAACAAACTTGGTGTTGTTAGTGGATTGGCCATTAAGGGAGGCTTTTAAAAGTAATTATTTTGTAGTGATGGTCAATGAGTTCTTAGTTGTAAGCTTTATTAAATAATAAATTGATTCCGGCTTAGAGTATACTTAATGCTTTATTTCAAATTCACTTAGTAGGTTCCTTTTACTTGTCCCACATTCAAAACATGGGTTGTCTTCCTGACTTGTAATTCTATATAAGAAACCTTTTGCTTCTTATTTCATACAATGGATATCTTGGTTATCCCTGACCATCCATCAATCAGTCAAAACATACCACACATATTATAATACTTAAATTATTGCCTTATAGTCCGTTAATCATCAAGCACAATTGTTAGTCCATAATCACGTCCTTCAGGATCTACTACTGTTCTAAATTGGGAGGATAGCTAATTTGAAGGTGGTTTAATCCACCACTGTCCTGAAGCTAATGTCATCCACAAATTTGCCTGCAAAGCAAAGAAATCATTCATTATTGCAAATTGTGCATTTCAACTCTGACAAATTACTTTGATGACCACGTAAAAGCAAACATGTCACCATAGGTTTCATTCTTCAAGATAGGGACCTGTTCCATATGATAACTGTATATGCTTATTTGAACTTGTTTTTTGTGGCCCTGTCATATGAAGGCAGTTATACTTCCGACTTGTATGTCAGCAGTTGATTGGAAATTTGGAAGAGTAGTGATTTACCACCATAGCTAATAATAAGTAGTCAGTTGCCAAATGGAGAAGACCGAAAAAGCTTACGAAAACGTGGTAACCATTAGCAACTACTGGTCAAACATAATAGCAAAGGTATAAAGGTAAAGTGAGCTTTTGGATCTTTACTTGAATGTTTATAAATTGGTCCACACAATAAAGGAAGTAAAACCTAGACATCAAGCAGGGAGAAAAATGAATAGATGCTCAAGTCAAGGAATAAGATCAAGGAACCAATAATGAAGAAGAAGTATACGAAGACAAAAGGTAATCTCAAATTGGTAGTCAACAAATTGTTTGATAGGTACGCATGGATTGGGATTCAAAGGTTAGTTGTAATACAATTATTTCAATCTATTTAAATACTTGTGGGCATTATTATTATAATATAGTAAGACAAAAGGATTAATAATGAAGAGACATAACCTTCCTACAAGGGTAATGAGTTCCTTGAGCTATTATTTTAGCCAATTTAAAAAGAGGTGCCTAAAACAATCATCATATACCTAGGAAAAATATATGGATAATATAATGAAGTGGAATACTAGAATATTATAATGGTTCTTTAATGGTCATCTTAGTTGTTAGTTTATTAGGTAGTTTCTATTTTTGTCTTTAGTTCACAATTGTTTCTTTTAGAAACATTGTCTTTGTAAATATATATAAGGAGCTATAAGGAGCTTTCATCTCCTTTGTTAAACACAACATCGATTTATCATAACATGGTATCAGAGCAAGAGCCAGTCTGGGTCTGAGTCCTCTATGGGAGGTTTCAGGATTTTGGAAGGTTTTCAATTTTTGACTATTTTTTAATCGTAACATTTTCTTCAACGAAACTCGGTAATTTTTTTTTCAAAATTTTTAGAGGTTTTTTCGTGAATGTTCTAATATTTCTGTTTCTAAGCTGTTTTGGAAGGGTTTATGCAATTTTTGTGGTCACTTTCAGCAAGGTTTCTTGTGTACCATTTTCTGTATTAAACCTATGTGCATTCAGTTTCATTGACATATTTCTGCTCACAATGGGGATTTTGTCTTTCCACTCGGGTTGTTCATGGATTTTTAAAATTTTTGGTTCTAATCTGCATCACGGATCTGTTTGTGTGCCATGCGTCAGATTTCTGCTCATGATATTTATATAAATTTTTGCCCTTATTTTCCTCCCGCAGCTTCATTGGTCATGATTTCTGATGGTGACCCACGTGACTGGATTTATTTCTGCAACCTGCATCATTTTTTAGGGCAGACCTTTCAATTATTTTTGTTTGCTTGCAACTTTCATTTGCGAAATGCTGTTTTTTGAAGGATTTTAACTGTTTTTCAGAGCTTGCAAAATTTCTACATGCTGTGATAGTTCTGTTCAGGTTTTCGATCTGCAACCCTGGTGAAATTTTTCTTTCAGGTTTTCGTGCCTGTGTCTTTGGACTTTTTGTGACCTGCATGCAGGTCTGGTTTTCTTCAGCATCATGTTGTTTTTTCGTTTGCAAATCTGTGTGTTTTCCAACAACAATCCGAACATTTTTTTGGGCTTTTTTATTTTAATAAAATTTTCCACAAAGATCATTTTCGGTTTTTCATTATTTTTTCCCTTCAAAAATATCTGTTGGGTTTTAATAATTTTTTTCTCAAAATCAAAGTTTTGTATTCTCTAATTTGTGTCTCGGATTCTGTTTTTTGTTTTTGATCTATTTTTCACCTCAAAAGTTGTTTTTGGTTTCTGTAATTTGTGATACTCGAGTGGAACTTTATGTTAGGATTCTTATTTTTTTATTTTTTACTGTTTTTTCTGAAAAACTGATGCTTTGTAAACTTCATTTTTGGGGTTTTGTTTGTTTTTTCCACAAAAACCATGGCTTCTTTTAGTCTGTTTTGAGTTGTAGTGCTCATCTACAAAAATTCTTGGTAATCATGGTATCTTGCATTCACTTTTGGGCTAGGATGTCCAATTCGTCCAAATGGGCCCTTTAACCAATCACAGTTCAAATTGGTCCATGGTTTTGGTATTGTCCGCTTGTGCATTTGGCCCACAAGGGAGTGGTTTGAACCAGACCATGTCTAATTCAGACCTAGTTAGACCAAGTTGGAAAACATCGAACCACGAACGAACTTGGTCCCATGCATGGTCAAAGTCAGCGAGCAAGCTGATTTTTTTTTGCAAATTTAATTTTTTTTGACATCACTATTAGGTTAGAATACGTTGGTGAATAGAAAAATGATTCGAGGTGCCTTTCTACCATAGTTCCCAAACTCAGACTCGGCAAGGCCAACACGACTCGTGACTTGGCTACGACTCGACAAAATGAAAAAAAATTCCTTGAAATTTAGAGATTTAACGATTTAAAACTTATTTCATGCACCCTTTATTGAATATAACTAAAAAAACACTATAGACATCATCAAATAGAAGCTAACATACATAAACAAGGAACATAAATGATAAATCCATCACATTCATAAAATGAAAATTGTAGCTGAAGTAAATAGAAAACGTAGAATCATATGACATAGATATATAAAATAATAAATGTTGTCAAATCATGAATGTATGTGAGATCCATAAGACCAATTACATCAAATCATAAATGTATCTACTCAAGCTCTATAAACTAAAAACAAGTCTATTTGCCCAAGCTCTAGCTCAAGCCTCATCCTCATCCTCAAGCTCGTTGCAGCCTTTGAGTATCTCGTCTACCTGCTACAAAGTCGTCTAAGGTAGGTCCTAGAGGATTGAGTAGCCATAGCCCCCACATATGAGGTGGACTCATGAACATCAACAGGGTGTGATTGTGCATGTGTGTCTACCAGAATGTGGTCTATCCTCCTATGTAATAGCCACAACCTCAACCTCTATATCTATCTGGTCAACCTAGTTGAGGTCCTCAGTGAGGTCTGGATTGATAGCCTCGGTGAGCCACTTTGGCTTTGGATCAATCTGCTCTAGAGTGATTGGAGAGCAGTCAGTGTCCAAAATTTGTCTGGTCCTAAGACCAAGGTTGTAATGAACAAAGATGATATCATTCAACCTCTGAAAAGATAACTTATTTCGTCTCTTTGAGTGGGTGTGCTCAAACTTGGACAACCTGAAGCGTTGTTTGGCTAACTCAAAATAGGGATGGCATCTTTTAGAAGATTTGGGTGAGGGCCCAAACATTTGCCAACATCTATTTGAAACAAGGGAAAAGAAAAAAAATGCCTCATTTACAAGTACAACTTTAAGGTTAAATTACAAAATTAAAAATTAAAATGCATAACTTATAAGCCATAAAATTAAGAATTTATTATTTTTACCTAGTTGTAATGATATCCGAGCATCTGTGCACATCCTGCTAGAGAAAATTGCCCCTTCTTGATTATTAAATTTATCTAGCTCAATGGTTGTAGATGAGGCACTGTTATCACCATTCATCTTCTACATCACTGTGTATAGGTCGGTAAGAACCTCCTCATCCACATTGAAGTCATGACATAAATGAAATGCTAGATTCAGGTAATAAGTTGCTGCATGGATGGGCCTGTGAAGCTGATTCTGCCATCTCCTATCAATAATCTCCATATTTCTCCTCCACTTTTGCATACTAGAATCTAATAGCCTCCTTGTCCCTATCCATGATCTCATATATGTAGCCAATAGAGGGTTTCTCTCCATCAACAATTCATAGGAGAACTATGAGGGGTTCAATGACCTGCATATATTGTAAAAAAACATTTAAGCCACAAATTAACAAAACTAAATTATTGAACAAGTAAATACTAAATGTTAAATTGTAATAAATTTACCTCTAATATTTCTTTAGAAGGTGTCCAAAAACCAACCTCATCAAAGATGCAATTTACCACATCTATCCCTGCAGTGGTCATAGCAAAGGAATAGGAAGTCCACTCCACCCCAACTAACATGCTTCTCAAATCTTCCCTTAATGTCAACAAGGATTTCAATACAAGTAAATTTGTGGCAAACCTCATGATACTAGGACGAGCTAACTCTTTTTGCCTCGTGTATTTCCTCATCATGCTAAGGACCAATGGATGATTGTAGACAAACTTGCAATTATTCTTGGTCCTTTCAACACAGGATTTGACCCACTCAAGCTTACCAATATCCTCCAACATGAGGTCAAGGCAAGGGGCCACACAAAGAGACCAAAATGTTTTGGGGTGTCTCTCCATCAATAGTTTACCTTCAACAATTTTAAATTAATTAGAAAATTACATATGTTAAGAAACTTGGAATTAGAAAAGTTCAAATAAATTTATAGTCTTTCCATCAAATTTTCAAAACTTGAAAAGTTATAACTCAAAAGTTTACCTGCAGCAACATAACTTGCTGCATTATTTGTCACCACGTGCACTGCTTTTTCTTTCCCCACCTCTACTATGACTTCCTCAATAACCTCATATAAGCATGTGGCATTTTTAACATTAGTGGAAGCATCAATAGATTATAAGAACATGGTGGATCCTACAAATTTTAAATAGAGAAAAATAATTAATTATCATGGATCGTCATCAATCAACACATCAAAATTTAAATAATTCAATCACGATTCACAATGCATGTAGGAAAGTAAAATGATCAATCACCTCTACAAGAAACAAGAAAATGTAGGAGTGTTCTATTCTTCCTATCCATCCAACCATCAGTCGTCATGGTGCAACCCCTTTGGGTCCATGCCTTTTTGTGGTCCTCTAGCTCAATTTTCATATCCTCAACCATTTCATCTATAAGAGGAAGCCACTTAACTCAGCATCAGTAGGCGCTTTAAACCCTGCACCACAAATAGTTTCGACATTTCTCGTGGCTTTCCACTAAGGAGCCCTGTTACAAATAGTTTATGATTAGATGATAAATCATTATGTAATATGAATCCATGATTAGACAAGTAGAATTAATTGAAATTTAACTTCAAACTCAAAGAAAACAAATAAAAAAGAACTAATTACCTAGCTGCAATAAATGGAATGTTGCAAAAGTACCAAAATGTGCAAATTTGTTTTCTGGCATCATCATGAATCTGCATGTTCCAACCCATGCTCTCAAGCAAGGGTTATGCACTAGGAGTAGTGTGCGGCACAAAATAACTATCCAATCTCGACTTCCCCACTCTAGGACGAAATGTAATAGGACCAATATCAGGAGCAGAAGCACTTACACTAGCACTAGGAAGAAAGGGTGGCCTAGTAGAACTCTTTCTAACACAACGTGTGGGTGTGGAACCCTTTCCAACACAACATGCGGATGTGGGAGGATGGGAGCCAATAGCACTTAACTCTTCAAGTTGCCTCATCTTATTTAACTTCTCTTGTTCATATGTCTCTAATTAGACATAACAAAAATGTTTTGCCTCAACAATTTGTTAGTGTTCACAATAATATCATGTCCAGGTATGCCAACAATACGGTATTTGAATCTATAGATGCCACCAGAGTTTATATCTTTACAGAAAAAATAAAAATAATAATAATAAAAATAATAATATTAAAATTTTAAAAAAATTGTTTCATTTTTTTATCTTCCGAGAAATTCCTCAATATATTTCCAAGCCAGATCCTTTGGAGGCATTGTCAAAAATGAAAGTTAAGTTTGTCACAATATGAAAATTCAAAATTTTACAAAGTTATAAAGTTAAACTAATAAAAAAATTCAGCAAACACTACATTTTTTTGAGAAAATTGTAAACATATGTTTGCAAACTTGTTCCAAAAACATTGTAGGGTTTGCAACTTTGCAATTTATTAAAATACATTCAAGATTAGCAAATTAAAGCAAAAAAATTTAACAAACAATGAAGAGTACATTAACGTACAAAAAAATCAACACAATCTACAAATTTCAACACTTACCTCTTGCAAATGAATTTAGGAGTGTTGCTATTGACTCTTTAATGCTGCCAATGCAAATTGATTTGTGATATCCTTGATGTTCTTATTTGCTGGTTGCAAACCTATGGTTTCTCTTTGTTCATCCTCTCTTTCACTTTTCCTCTCTTCTTCCCATACTAAGCACTTAGAAGGCCTTTTAGGGTCATAACTAAAAGAAATGTAAAACAAAGGTTGTGTTTTTTTTCGTTTTTAAGTGATCAAATATCGCAGCCGCATGGTTGATTTATGGCCTCGAGTAATGGCAATTTTGGTGAATCGCTGAGTTAAGCAGTTTTTGCCCAAAAATCGGTGAGTTACTAAGCTGAGTTAGCATAACTTGGCTAGGTTGCCTTGGCTCACCAGAATCGCGGCGATTGAGGGATCTCTTCTTTCTACAATAATAAGTCACTTTTGGTTTCACAAGACAGCCCTTGTCCTTTTCTTGAGAGTGCTACCCCCAAACCCATATCGAAAAACTTGGGGGAAAACTGTGCTGATATAAGTGGGGGAGAAATTAACCTCTAAGTCTGATTAGGTTCCATTTTAGAACATCTGCAACCCTAAAAAGTGGATTCTAAAAGGCTTATGTTGGCTTGCACTTGATGAATTTGAAGCTGACAGCAATAATGTTATTGGTGCAGCTGATCCCATTGGCCTTGGCTCTATTTGTGAATCAATTGATGCCAATGTAGAAGAAAAAGATGATGATGAATATCATACTTGAACTTGATTTTATGATTTATGACTTAACATTTTATTGTTTTGAATCGTTGATGTTGAACAAGAATATATGTCAATATGATGCTATGACGGTATGGTCATGATGCTATGATTATAAGCTTACAGTGTTTAAATGTTTTTATGATACCATGTGATATTCTAATCGTAACTCATGCTTCTAGGCTTCATATATATATATATATATATATATATATATATATGTGTGTATGTATGATTTTTACATGTTTTTGTACTAATACACCCAAACAAACCCAAAATCCTTTTCAAAATTCTGTCATACCGGTGAATTGATCCTTTGTACCCGAACTTGGAACCAAACCCAAACCAACATCCTAGGTGTTGGGGCATCTTTCTCAACTACAATTGTTTGGAGGGTTTGCTGATTTTTACTTAAAATTGTAGGCAGTTGTTCCCCATGTGTATACTCTATGTCCAAGGGAGGGTGGTTCTATTATCAAAGGCTTTGTAGATTTTGGGAAGGTTAGTGGCAAACTCATCCGAGTGCCAAGAGTCAGTTGCAAGCGCTTGACTCTTGTTGCAGAGCATTCTAAAGAAGGGGGCTGCCTTCTCTATTTTTTCTGGACAGATTTTGGCTACTCTTGGTTATTGACATTTTACAGATCCATGGAAGGTCTCAATAGCAACACAATGTTATGAAGATCTTTTCACCACAAGATATGTAGTCTTCTGCAGGGTAGTTAGACGATGACTATTAGGGGAGGGTAGTAGAACATTGTAATGTGTCTTTAATGGTCATCTTTGTTGGTCTTTAGCTTATTAGGTACTTTTTATATTTGTCTTTAGTTCATAATTGTTTCTTTTTAAACATAGTCTTTGTAAATCTATATAAGGAGCTTTCATCTCCTCTGTTTAATACAACATCGATTTACCATAACAAGGAACAGGTATGGGATTTAGGACAGGGGACCTAAGGATTAGGACATGGACATGAACCTAAGTGTGGCGATTCATCCCAATGGAATATAAGCTACAAATCTAATTGTCTCAACTACTTCACTATTAATACATCTTGCTTAGACTGAAATTGAACATTCCACAATAGTTACAAAGGTCCCATCTATAACTGAGTCTTTGACAAATCATACGCTTAAATGCCACCATGTACAGTTGTGCAATAGGAACTCGAACCTGAAATCCACATCAGCACACTTCATTGTCAAGAATTCTGAATTTGAAACACCGGCACCTCAAAAGGGGCTTCACAGTGATTTGATCTAGAAACTCATATTAGAAAGAAGTATGTTTAGTTTTTCTTAGGAATTTTCATGGGTTCCTCATTTTCAAAGACATGGAAGTTCTTACATGCTCAAGATTTGAGTCAATCACTTTGTCATGAAATTTTTATTGCTGAGATTTAGCATGTCCACTAAGTTACAGCTTTGAATTGTTTCAGGTCATATTTTTAAAAATCCCATAAACTCAATGTTAAGATATCATTTGGTGTAAGTTGCATGTCAGTATTTCACATGCTTTTGATAACGGTTATTAAACTTGACCTTTATAATCTTTTTATTATGAAAACAGTTCTGATTCAAATTTTATTAATACTTTGATCAATCTACTTATTGGATGTGAATAAATCAAGATTTTGCTTGCTGTGTAACTCTGAAATTGATCTTTAATGATGGTATATTTATAAGCGGTGCCTAATATCACACAATATCCTTCCAGCCATCTGCAGACACTCCAGTTGGTTATATGGCTTTATCATCTCAGGAACCTGCGAATGAGGGAGAAGCTGCCCTGCCTGGAACAGGTGGGGTTGTCCAAGGCATACCAGATCAAAGTGGGCCTAGCAATATAAAGCCTGTTCTTCCAGTTCATTCTAGTTTTTCACTTTCTCTATCAAGCTTAAGTGGGGAAAGCAGTGCTGCTGAGTATCATGATTGTGGCTTATCACCTCTATTTCTGAAGGGAGAACCTCCGTGGGGACCTTCAAATTCAGATACTGCAGTTTCACAGGCTAGGGACAATGCAATGATGAGATATAAGGAGAAAAAGAAGTCACGGATGTATGTCACTTTTTAATTTGAATTTGTAGGTGCCATTGCACACAAATCACAACCTACAAGATACAAACATGTCAAGAAAATATTGCAATTAACTCCAATTATCTGCTTTTTTCTTTGAAAACAGGTTTGAGAAAAAAATACGCTATGCATCTCGCAAAACTAGAGCGGATTCAAGAAAGCGTGTGAAAGGTCGCTTTGTGAAGGCAGGAGAAGCTTATGATTATGATCCTTTAAGCATGACCAGAAGCTATTAAAATATAACAAAAGTCAAGTATCTGTAATTTTCTCTGCTATTTGTGTATGTCAATTTCTCACTTGACAATACTACGAGTCTTTGCCCCTTGGTTGCAACATGCTTGACTGTGCTTATGCATATGAATTTGAACTACTGTATTCAGTCTCCAATAAGCTGCCATTCTAAGAATGGTTGGGGTATCCCAGATCCAGTGAGTGAATCATGCTTGCTTTATGTTAACTTATACTGCATTTACATCTAAATTATAATGGATAATTATCATGCATTGGGTTTGGAACAGGTCTTTCATGGCATAAAAGAAACTGTATTGTATTTTGAATATTTCCTTGTATATTGCAGTGACAGAAATTTGATATCCATTTCCTTGATCATGAATTCATTTGATGTATTCTCTGGTCCATTAGAATTTATAATAATATGCTAGTTTACAGATATTTCATATTGGAAAGATGAAACTCGTAATTAAGAAATATTAGTCCAAAACCAAGCACCAAATATTTTGTATCAAATAAGGCTTCCTTTTATAGGCTTGACAAGTTAAAATGATTATGATATCTCAAGAGAACTGAAAATTGCATTTCATTTCATGTTTCTTTGGGAAAAAGCTTTGGTTATTGGCATGCATCAAGTAGTATAAGAGATAACCTATCATGTGCTGGTTTTCCAACTTCATTCGGAAGAAAAAGTTAATAATCATATCTCACTATAAGTGTAAAAGATTGAATCTCATGTAGCGATATAATGTAATTTGGCTCTGTTGATTTTTGTACAGTTCAGTAGTGAAGCCTAAAGTGGTATTTGTTTTTGTAGTGTTTCAGATATACATTACGTAAAGTGCATCACTTTTTCCTTATAGGAGGATTTTACCTGGTGCCAGGTTTGACAAATTTTAGTTAGGAATGATTCCAACAGATGGTCCAGAAAGAAGTGAGGTATCACACTTATTAGCAAGAATGATATACTAATTTTAATGTTGGATATGTGCTACTCATAATGCATTAACATAAAACCATCCAAATCCACATGGTAAACTCCTACTGTCACATCAGCATGTAGTGTTCCCTATCAAAACTTGACTTGATTTACCCTAAAATTCCAAACTAGGATTTGTGTTCCCTATTAAATCAAGTCCTCACACTTATTAGCAAGAATGATATACTAATTTTTATGTTGGATATGTGCTACTCATAATACATTAACATAAAACCATCCAAATCCACATGGTAAACTCCTACTGTCACATCAGCATGTAGTGTTCCCTATCAAAACTTGACTTGATTTACCCTAAAATCCTAACTAGGATTTGGATTGTGCTTGGAAGTGGAAACCATAATTGGTCTCTATATGTTCTTGACTAGGTGTTAAATCAGATTAAATTAAGAAACAATTAATGTTTCATAATACATTCGACACTTGAGCTCCAATTCCTTCTCTCTTATTCAGGGTGCTTGGAAACCAATCTGAGTAGGCTTTTTCAAGGCTTAAGGACTCCATTTCATATCTCATCTTACAATTCACCTAGCTTGTGAGGAATTATTCTACCTCTCCCTAACAAAACTATCCTTTGAAGGGGCAATAGCAAGCGATTAAGGAATGAGCTATGGATATATTAAAACCTCATGTATTATGATTAAAATATAATTGATATATAATTTTGATTTCACTATTATTAACAAATATAATGCTACAATTTTTTTTTTCAAAAAAAAATGTTCATAACTTTTGAATGTGATCGGTGATGTTGGCATGGCACATGCTTCAGCTCTACATGAAATGTTTTTGACCTGGAGCTATGAACCAGTGATACCACAAATGGGAGGACCTCATCCCCACTTGTCACTTGTTGAAACTCGCAAGCTTGATGACTTAGCAAAGGCACAAGGCTTGCGAGCATGGTGGTCGAACAAGGATTTGAATTTGGTAGCTGCTTTACCAACAAAATGTTTACATTGTGGTACTACACGTTCAAAGATGCTACAACATATATTCTAGACCATATATTGGCCCTTTATTTTTGTTAGAGTTCATAATTAACATTTTGTGAATCTATCTTTGATTCATAGATAACTTGCAACAAAATCCATTTTCACATGATGTTGGATAACTACCATTTGTAATTAATTGGTATGAGCCCTCCTTGTACTTATTCTCTAAATCTGCTCTAGATCTCACCTACACCCTTGCTTCCATTCCATTTGGTCCTTCTCCCCCCTCTATATCTTTTGTGAGGAAGGGTCACACCTCTTCACCATGTCTTTCCTTTTCAATTAGCACTCTCTTTCATAATTGCGACCCTTTGAGAGAGTCATAATCCTTCACCTTTTCAAAGTCACTTCCTAATTTCTCCCCTCTATCCTTGATTCTAATGCTCCTCTCTCTCTTCCTCCTTTCCTCTCCCTCCTCAAATGGAGTTCTTTTCTCTCACTTTTATACCTCTCATTTGTGGGAGCACACTTTTCCACTCATGCCTTTTGACCATTTGTTTAACTTAACTAACATTTGATTATTTTCAATCTTATTCTATTATATTCTAATTTAACTATTGTTATTTGTTATTTAAATCCTATTTCAAGAAGAGGACGCGACAACATAATTTTCATTTGGACTATGCCTTGAAAATTGCATCTTTGTGGCATATTTTTCCAGGAACTAGAGATGAGAAAATAGCTCTATGGTTTATTCTTTCCTAAAAAGTGATTTTTGAAAAATCAATTATAGCAATCCTCTAATGCATTGACCATGTTTTGCAAGTGATCTGGTACTTAGGAGATAATTTCCACAGCACGTCAAATTGTGATATTACTATCAGGATTTAACTGTGTGATTTTGAGTCAAACTCATTGACCCATGTTTCATGAGTAGTAATTCAACATGAATCCATCTCTCATGAGAATAAATGGAACACTTAGCACTCATTGGATCTAGGTGATGCTCACAGGGGTGAAGCACCGAGACTTCCTGGGAGGTCACCCATCCCAGTACTACTCCAACCTAAGCGTGCTTAACTCTGGAGTTTCCTCCATGGTTAAACCCAAAGCTTGCAACCCCATTTGCAAAATCTTCACCAACTGTTGTGCCTTATGAACCATTCATTAGAAAGCCCCTTAAGCTCATCAATTGATAAGTAGGAGACAATTTCCGCAGTACGTCAAATTGTGTTATTGCTATCAGGATTTAACTGAGTGATTTTGAGTTAAACTCATTGACCTATGTTTCATTAGTAGCGATTCAACATGAATCCATCTCTCATGAGAATAATTGGAACACTTTGCACTCATTGATCTAGGTGATGCTCACAAGGGTGAAGCATCGGGACTTCTCGGGAGGTCACCCATCCTAGTACTACTCCAGCCTGAGCGCGGTTAACTACGGAGTTTCCTCCATGGTTAAACCCAAAGCTTGCAACCCCATTTGCAAAACCTTCACCAAGTGTTGTGCTTTATGAACCATTCATTAGAAAGCCCCTTAAGCTCATCAATTGATAAGTAGGAGATAATTTCGACAACACGTCAAATTGTGATATTGCTATAAGGATTTAACTGTGTGATTTTGAGTCAAACTCATTGACCCATGTTTCATGAGTAGTGATTCAACATGAATCCATCTCTCATGAGAATAAATGAAACACTTAGCACTCATTAGATCTAGGTGATGCTCACAGGGGTGAAGCACCGGGACTTCTCGAGAGGTCACCCATCCTAGTACTACTCCAACCTGAGCACACTTAACTACAGAGTTTCCTCCATGGTTAAACCCAAAGCTTGCAACCCCATTTGCAAAACCTTCACCAAGTGTTGTGCCTTATGAACCATTCATTAGAAAGCCCCTTAAGCTCATCAATTGATTAGTAGGAGATAATTTCCACAGCACGTCAAATTGTGATATTACTATCAGGATTTAACTGTGTGATTTTGAGTCAAACTCATTGACCCATGTTTTATGAGTAGTGATTCAACATGAATCCATCTCTCATGAGAATAAATGGAACACTTAGCACTCATTGGATCTAGGCGATGCTCACAGGGGTGAAGCACTGAGACTCCCTTATGAACCATTCATTAGAAAGCCCCTTAAGCTCATCAATTGATAAGTAGGAGATAATTTCCATAGCATGTCAAATTGAGATATTGCTACCAGGATTTAACTATGTGATTTTGAGTCAAATTGATTAACCCTTGTTTCATGAGTAGTGATTCAACATGAATCCATCTCTCATGAGAATAAATGGAACACTTGGCACTCATTGGATCTAGGTGATGCTCATAGGGGTGAAGCACCGAGACTTCTCGAGAGATCACCCATCCTAGTACTACTCCAATCTGAGTGTGCTTAACTACGGAGTCTCCTTCATGGTTAAACCCAAATCTTGTAACACCATTTGCAAAACCTTCACCAAGTGTTGTGCCTTATGAACCATTCATTAGAAAGCCCCTTAAGCTCATCAATTGATAAGTAAGAGATAATTGCCACAACACATCAAATTGTGATATTGCTATCAAGATTTAACTATGTGATTTTGAGTCAAACTCATTGACTCATTGAATGTTCCATTTATTCTCATGAGAGATGGATTCATGTTGAATCACTACTCATGAAACATGGGTCAATGAGTTTGACTCAAAATCACACAGTTAAATCCTGATAGCAATATCACGATCTGGTACTTGTTCATTTAAAAAAGTTAAAACTACACACTATAATATTATTGTGTCAAAATAAATGGTGCTAGGTGACCATGTTTTGTAATTAATATGGTACTCCTTCATTTTAAAAAAGCAAACGTGCATACTATAATAATATCAAGTCATAAGATAAATGGTGCTAGGTGAACTCTAGGATATGATTGTCATGGGTGAGTAATAATCATCAATATTCTAATCAAGATGACATTTAGAATTCACACACTTGTGTGATACAAGTTATATGTTATGACTAAGATGTCATGGTTCAAGACATAAATTCTATATATTATGAAAAATATAACACAAGATATATGGTTACTAAGATATTTGATATCGAAAATAGCGAAAGGCTCCATAAATAAGGTTACAAAATGTTTTAGCAAAAGAGGACTAAAGTAGCAATTACCAAAATAAATCTTACAACTAATAATGCAAATGAATAAAGAATATTCTTATAGTCTAAATTAATTAGTGTATGCTAAATGTTATTATAATATTTTACACCTTGAATAGTCATCGAGTTGATCACGCCAAGCTTATTCTACAATTTGCATATTCATAAGGACTCAATGACTTGAAAGAATGTTTGCAACTTGATTTCCTCTAGAGAACAATATTGCAACATCATTTATCCATTTTCTACAAGTTTCCTATTGAAATGACAATGATTTTCCACATATTTGGTATACTTATGGAAGGCTAGAATCTTGGCAAGCTTTAGCATCCCTTGACGGTCACTAAACAAGGGTGAAGGCTCCACTTGAGACATCTTTATGTCTGAAATCATCCTTCTGAGCCATAATCCCCTACATGCAACATTTATTGTTTCTTGATACTTTGGTTCTATCGAGTAAAGAACCATGACTTGTTGCTTCTTGTTAGTCTAGGTGATTGCACATTTCAAAAGACTAAAAACCTATCTAGAAGTGGATTGTTGTTATCAATAAAACCTTTCCCAAACTGAATATGTGAACCAAACCTGCCTATGATCTTTGCTTCTACTAGATAGAATGCCAAAGTCAAGTGTCCCTTAAACATAGCTCAACATTCGCTTCACTACAACTCGGTATTCTACCTTGGGTGTTGTCATGAATCTAGAAATGAAACACAATGTATCTTTAAACGAGATCTACCATCTGCAAGAAAAGTAAGGTGTGTCCAATAGTTACTTGTATATTGAATCTTTTATTGCCTTTGAGTTTGCTTTGGGGGAAAGTTTCAACCCTTCATAGGTGTAGAAGAGATTTTGCGATTTTGCATTCTGAACTTGTCAACCAAACCCTTGATGTATTGAGATTTAGAAATAAAAATAGCATAATCTATTTGCCAAACGTTTCCACCTAGGATTTTTTAGAAGGCCTAAATTGGTTATGTCACATTATGTAGTTAAATTACATTTCATTTGGCAAAACAAATGTGAATCACTACTTGTAATAATGATATCATCAACACAAATGACCAATAGAATGATCTTATTGCTTATGCTTTTGAGAAAAACTTAGATCAGCACTCCTCTTGAATCTCTAGTCAACCAAATACCTATCAGTTTTGATGTCCCATGTCTTTGGTGCCTACTTCAAGCCACATATAACTTCCTTTACATTGTATACTTGATCCTTCTTTCTTACAACTTGAATACCTTGAGGTTAAGACATATACACTTCTTCCTCCAAGTCACCATCGATGAAGGCACTTTTTATGTCCATATGATGGACTTTTTAACCAAATTAGGCTACCATTGCAATAACTAAATGAACTATGCTAATCTTTGTTGTAGAAGCAAAATCTCTCTTCATAGTCAATGTTTTTCCTTTGTAGAACTATTATGTGACCTATTTTGTACTTGTCAAGTGTACCATCAACTTTGTTCATATATTTGTAGCCAATTATCTCTTCCTTGGTGGAAACTTTGAAGAGCATGTTGATCAGTGTTTTATGACCATGCCAACACATTGCCAAAGGACATTCACCCCTTATATGCAAAGATTGCAAAAAGATCATAGAGGCAATGGCAAAGGTTCCTATTTGCAAACTTGCAACTTTGTGTTGGATATGAGCTTGTTTGAATTGATGTATGCTAGTAATCTATGGGGAATTAACCTATTCACTCTAGATTTATCAATTTTTGTATGCAAAAGATTTAATAATGCAAGTGTTTGGTCCTAGTTGGAACAAGATTTTGAAAACAAAATAGAAATAGTAAGGGTTTAGAGATCCTATTCTAACCCTAGAATGCTATAGATAGTGAATGTCTAAATCAACTTACTAGACTTAGCTCTCTCATCAACTTCCATCAAGCTAGTGCAATCTTCTAAGGTAGACAATAGATGTTCAAATAGTTAATAACTACACTAACACCATTAACATCATGCATATCAATGAGTAAGCAATAATTGCAGTTAACCTTGTGTTCAAATTCAATTTGACCACAAAAAGAAATTTGCAATCAACAAAATACAAGTAGCATGGATACAGTGCATTTCATAAATGTCCATCCAAGATTTCTTTCATTCAACTAAAATATTTAAAGCAAATTTCTAAAGTACATTTGAAAAATTAGAGAACTACCCAACATTCCAAGATCTTGACTAAGTCACCCAACTACAATGGTTTATTTCAATTTCAGAGACATCAAAGTGACAATTCTCCATAGGCTCCTCTTTACAAATGAGAGGAGCAGGGTTTTTATAAAACTTTAAATTACTTTCAACATCCTAGATTGATTTGAAACCAATGGCCATGTTCATCCTAAGGAAATCCTAATTAGGGTTGCTACAAACATTAAATGACATCTCATAGGAAAATTACAATTCTTTGAAATGTGCATCCTTTTCGAGGATGAACCAATGAGAGAATTCTATGGGGGAAATGCATTGAATGCACTATTTCTACTTGGAATGATTTGATTGGTTAAAGATGAGTGGACATTGCCTCAACATGTTCATCTTGTAGTCGTCATTTCAATTCCACTACTCTTGGAATTATTTCATGGATTTCTTGACTTTTTAATAGCTAAATCCTTTGCTTTTCCAATTTTGAACCACCTTGTTGACTTGATGAATGACTTGCACATGCTTTGTTCAAGTTCCTATGTTGACCTTGATGTTGGAATCATTCTTGTGTATGGAAAGACTTGAACTTGAACATCCCTTGGTGTACCTATTTGATCATCGTCATGTTGAACTGAAGTCTTGGACCTTTGCACTTTGCATCTCTACTTCCATCTTTCACTTTTATCTTCCTCCATTTCCCACACTTGTTTCACCTCTATCCTTGCATCAAACTTGAAAAAGAAAGAGAACATTTCAAATTAAAGTCATGAAACTAAAAAGGAATATACAAGAACTTAAAACATCTTCATGACAAAAAAAGGTTAGATCTTGAAATGGTTCTTGGAATTAGATGGGGAATCTTGAACTATGTTAAGAATTAAATTTCTTCCCAGATCTGCTCGACGGAATACTTGTCCTATGAACTAGTGGTTTGATGATGCCTATAAAACTTTCCACCGCTCCTTGTGCTTGGCTTTTGATACTCATTCCCCTACTTTCGCCAATTTATGACTCTCTTACAAACACTTTCTTCCCCATAAGAAACAATAATTTATTGCTTCCCAGGGTAGATCCCTCAATGACACGCTTATTGAGTATCCCAAGTTGTTTTGGCTCATCATGTTCCCCCGGCGTAGCCAACCCCAGTCCACCCCTGAGCTTCGCCTCCTTGCCTCCCATGTCTCCATGTTGTATGACATATTGGGTCAGCTCGCTCCCCTTCCCAGCCCACTCCCCCATTGTCACTAATTCTCCACCTATAGCATTTACGAGGCCATCAAACTTATGAGATGTAGTAGGGCGGTTAATGAGGAGGGTTTTCAAGCTGAACTCTTCAAGATCAGTACCACGACCTTGGGCCCTTATCTCTCTACACTCTTTAATAGGGTGGTTTGTTTTGTTTTTTCAGACTCATGGTCGAGACACGTTATTCACTTGATCCATAATTTTGGGTTGGCCTCTGATCCTGGAAACTATAGGACTATCATGATTGGGCATACATTTGCCAAACTTTATGCTACATCATTGAATACTATCTTATTTAGTGAGCTAGACAAGAGGAATTGCAAGGCTAAAGGTCAAGCAGGATTTAGGGCAAACTACTAGACCATCGATCATATCTTTACACTACAGGCTATTATTGAGGATTTTTTCAGGTACATAGATCAGCGTTGCATTGTGCTCTATCTCTATGAGTCCATACAACTTCATGACCATACTTTACAGCTATCATTTCTCAAGAGTTAGACCCAAGCACAACTTATTATGACCTTCTTCTCACCTTTAGCTCTGGCTCAGGGTGCGAAGCAACCGTACGGTTTCCCTAACATGAGCCATTCTAGATTTGTGAGACCCCACAGGGGATCTCTTCACCAATGACACTCCTCTCGTAGCACTTAGCTTAATCACAAGGTCTCTGGTAGCCGCGTAGATCAGCTACTGTTGGAACTTTTTCCTGTGAGGAAAAATACCTAATATTTTTTGTGTTGTCTCCTGCTTTCTTCTTCTTCTTCTGTTGTAATTGTTCTTTTTTGGACACCATTTGGTGCTCCATTTGTCTGCTTTCTTCTTGGTGTAAGCTTCCAGTCCCATGACCCATGTTGTGGTCTTTTTGTTGGACATTAATAAAATTATCTTATCGTATCTTATCTGTCCCCTTTCCAATTTGGCTTAAAGCCCTCCTGAAAACTTTGATGATATGATTACAAATGGCATAGATCTAGAGTAGTTTAAGGTCCTTCAACTTGCAATGGTGGTACTTATTCCTAGGCTTGATTGTCTTGATTACAACGAGGTTGGCTTCTTAAATGCCAGTCTAATGTTTCAAATTCTTACTTTCCCTAATTGTTGCACTTGTGTGAGATATGTTCTTTTTTGCAATTATTGTTTATTGAATTATGTCGTTTGGCATGGAGATCGTCCTTCATTTATAGTTGTCACACCTCAAAATTCATGTTCACAATATGTGGTGAAACTAAGTAGAGTGTGGTTGAGGAATCTTATTCTAATCTTAAGAAATTGAAAGTTGAATAGTGCTATGATAAAATATACCAAACATTGCTTCGCCAAACTCAAAAACTACACAAAGTCGGTGCAATCTTCAAGGGTTGTACAAATATTTTTATATTCCAATGAAAACCATCAAAATGAACAAGGTGCACCAAAGGTAGAAGTCAATCATCCACACAATGGCTCAAATCCAACCTTACACTCCACTCAAGATTCACCTAAGAACAAAAGGTATGAGCAAGATGATTCCACCAAAACACTATTTTCAGTCACACTCATAAAAGTACTTGAAAACAATTTTACCTTAGGCGAGGGAATGAAGAGAACATGTGAGCACAAACATACATCAAGAGATCACCAAACTTTAGTGACAACTCTATTATCTTGGTAGCTCTTAAGAAACAATATCAAAATTTTATCCCTTTACGAATGAGAAGTGAGGCCTTTATAAAGGTTTCAAATTACAAAGGGTGATCAAGATTGTTTGAGAGTATATGACCTAGATTTTTCCATCTCAACCCTAATTAGGATTAGGTAAAGAAGAGAGATTCTACAATTAATGACTGGGTCCACATGGACCAATAGAAAAATACATGTTCACCAAGGTGTGATAGTAAATGCCCACTTTGTACATAAAATTCCGTCTTCCCAAAATAGCTTGTCATTTATTCTTTTTCTTTAACATGGAGAATTTTCTTGTTTATTTGGAATAACCTAGCTTGTCTTGATTGTAGAACTAGTTCTAGTAGAGGGAAATTGTTGCTAAGCTTTATATGCTACTTATTGAAGTTTTCACATGTCCCTTCCATGCAAAACATACCAAGAATGTCTAAGCCTTCTTTTGAAGGATAAATTTTTCTTTCTACCTTGCCTTTGTTGTTTCTTTGTAAGATTCTTTAAAGTAATATAAATTGAAGGCTACCTTAACAATGAAAATACCATTTTCTTTTAGGGATATTTTTTAATGTTTAAACTAGGCCATTAGTATCTATTTTTTAATAAATCTAAAAGAGAAATTAAGTTCCTTTTATTTAAATTAGAAGATTCTTAAAATGGTTTTTTAGAAAAAAAAAAAAAAAAAACTTTCTATTAATATTGAGAAATTACATTGTTCTTATCTAAAAGTCTAGTTAAATTACAAGTTTAATTTATTTTTCGTATAATTTTGTGTTTGTGTCTGGAATGTTATAATTTACCCATCAACATCATAAATACACTTCCAAATAATTGGGGGATAAACGTAAGTGACTATAAACAAAACAACATGGAAGGATGGAATTAGAAATCTATCGAGGAGACAAATCTATCAAAACAAGAAAAACAAGTCTTTGAACAATTTCTAAAGCTAAGACAAGCTAACCATAAATAAATAAGTGATAAATTAATTTGGGGAGCCTTCAATAATGGGAAGTGTAGTGTTAAAAAGATCTACAAATCAATTATAAACTCACAAAGATGGGATAAAATAGATATTCCTTTAAATCTATGCTAGGACTCAACATGCTTACGAAAAGTAAGCATTTTGCTTTGGACCTCACTACAAGATAGAATCTTAACAGTGGATAGGATTGTTAAGATGGGTTTTGATTGACCATCAAGATGCACATTATGTAAAAAGGATTCTGAAATGGTGGATCATATGTTGTATCAATGCTCATTTGACAATCAATGTTGGAATTGGTTAAGCCAACAACTTAATTGGTCAACTACCCTTCTTGATAATCTTTTAAATCATCTAAAAATTTGGCCCAAAAATGAGAAGTTTCAAATCTATAGTAATCTATGGAAAATTTCCCCTTCCATTATTCTATGGAAAATATGGAAGGAAAGAAACAAATTGATATTTGTTAACGAAAAAATGTCTATTAACTCCTTCCATAAAAAAGTAGAAGTTAGAATAGTAGAGGTACTTAATAATAACTTGAGGAATAGGCTCTTAGAAGAGGGAGCTAGCTTAGATTGGGATGCTGAAATGAATAAAAATTGAAAAAATCTTATAAATCCCTTGAGGATATACTTAAAAACAAATAAAAAAGTAAGAGAGGAATGTAAATGGGAACCCCCTCCTTTGTGATGGTCAAAACTAAATTTTGATGGAGCATCGTGAGGAAATCTAGGAGAAGTGGGAATAGGATGTATCATTCATCAAGATGATGGATCTTGGAAAGTTAAAGAACCAAATATTTAGGGGTAACTATGAATAACCAAGCAGTAATAGAAGCATTGATTGAAGGATTACAAACATGTATGAATTTAGGTATAAAAAAACTAATTATAGAAGGTGATCCACAGATAATCTTAAATGTATTAAGAAAAGGAAATACTCCAAATTGGAAAATAAATTCCAAGCTTGAATATGCACTCATTCTAATAGACAAATTTGAAGAAACTAGAAAACAACATATATATCAGGAAGGTAATAAAGAAGCTGATAAATTAGCAAATCAAGGGGCAAATCGAGAAAAAATTATTATTAAAAATCATCTAGTTTTAACCAATTAAATTAAGCTTTAAACTTCAACAATCTTTAAATTTTTATTTATCAAATTATAAAATAGAGTCCTCGCTTCTAAATACCTAGGAATCTACTTGTTAGAATACCCCTTGTATGACCATATGGAATAGCAATTTAGGACATAATTAAACTCATCAAATACTGTGGTTAGTCAAAATGGAATATCTAATTAAGTTACTTGGATATTCAATCACATAATGTACAATTTGGTAAGAGTGTCTAGGAGTAACTTTGATAAATCCAAAATATTTGAAATAACATTAAGTGGAGTTCTTTTAGGTTTCATGTTTATTAATCTCGGTGTCTTAGGTTGGGTCCGAAATTGGTGGTGTTCTCTCTATGAAGTTGTTATTGTTTAACTCCATGAGTCAAATGTTGTTCTTAATACCCTTTATTTATTTATTTGGATATAGCTTAATATATTAGATCTAGCTAAGTAGTTATGGTGACTTTTATAAGTTTTCTATTCTACCATTGTAGTACTTGTAATTATAGTGGATCGTCATTTTCGGAAAATGATTACTTCTCTCCTTTTTATAGCTATGTTGTATCCTCATTAGATATTAATGGCACTGGATTCAAGTCTAGTGCATGATTTCTTCTTGGAATCAGTAAAGCGTTCTTCATAAAATCAATTAGAGTTCTTCAATTCCTTCAAAAGTTTCTCAAAATTTCTAGCTTTATCTAGTAGCTTGGGTTTTATATATATACATTTTTTCCTTTGATTTCTTGTCCATGGATGATCATTTCCATCTTGCCTTAACCATGGAATCGACAATTGTTTTACTTCATGCTTAAGAGGATAGAATTATGGCCTTTAGAGGTTTTGTTAAGCCTAGGAGATGGAATAGAATGTTGAAGGAAGTTGATGATATATATCAAGGAAAACATGAATGTGTTCTATCTTACTAAATTGAATTAATTCAGCAAGGGACTCAATTAGGGGATTAAGGGATTTTTTCAATATTTGAACAGATTTGTGTTTTAATCAAAAATTAGGAAGGGCCTAATTAAGGAAGGATACAATTAAAGTAATAAGATTAATTCCAGAGTATAGAATGTACTCAACCATTTTGAATGTATTGAATTATAAGTTTCATGTTAGACTATAGATAGATGAAAATACAATTACTTAAAACAAAAAGGGTAAGGCAAAATAACAAATAGAAAAGAAGATACTCAAAAATCAAGTTTGGATAGAGATTGATTAAAGCATATTTATCTTAGAGAGCTTGTTTAACTAATTTGACATAGAATCCAAAGTCAATATTAGATATTGATTAAAATAATAAAACTAGTTTCACAAGGAAAACAGGTAATTCTGAAAATGAATTTTAATTAAGCTTACTAATTAGTTCGGCAAACTTATCAACTTAACATCGCATGTAATCAACTAAGGACTATACGATTCTTCTTAATTTTAATTTAAAATACAAAGCATGGAGAATTATATTTAAGAAAATTATCATTACAGAGTATTTTTCAATGTTCGAGCAACTGGAGTCAACAACTGGACGGATCAATATTTAGCAGAAGAAGGGATGGATGCTTCAGAAATCAATATGGTTCTAACTGTAAATTTGCTAGAGAGTCCCAATTCTGTAGTTATGGATTCTTTGAAGGAAAATTTACCTCGATTTCCTCTTATTCTGCTAGATGAATAAAGCCTTTATTTCTAAATTGTTGTTATTGGTATTCAAAACTAGATTGTGATTCAACTACTCAATAAAATTCTTATAAAGATTAGAATTTAAAGACAAAGGTAGGATGAAGACGGGATAAGGAAGATATTTTAATAAGTGATAACAAGGTACTCTGGTAAGAACAATAATATATTAGTATTTCTACCAACTTAATGTTCTGGAAATTAACAGTAAGACAGTCACAAAAACTAAATGGGTACTAATATCAATATGATCGGTTTACGGCTAGCAAATCTCATAGTTTGATATGGCTCAGAATAGTTAATTTTAATAATTGTCAACCTCCAGTTCAGGCAAAACAAAATCATTGAAATTTAACAAATCAGCTTAGCATATTCAATTTGAAAATATCTATACTATCTTTATAATTGACTTATTTGTTCTAACACTTAATATGAATAAGGTAATAATTTGGAGAAATATTCCTATCAGAATTAGTTCAGCAATAATTCATATCAGTAATATCTATAATATTCCAAACAATTACTAGAGATAGCTTGGTTAAAGCTTTGTCTACATTTTTAGCCTATCATATTTGGCGTCTCTTTCTAGGTTCTCCTATCCTTGGATCAGTTTTGTATCAATTTTAGCAGTTTGCCAGTCATTTTCCATTCTGCTCTTTTCTATATGTCTTTGTCAATTTTCTCTATTTTGAGCCTATAGTTTGTCTTTTTCACTCCTTTATTTTTCAGTTGTTCTCCCTTCTTTTAAGAACTTTGGGTATTTGGGTGATAATGTATGTTTGAAATTCTTGAAGGCTTCCAAACATAGCCATATGCCTAGATAACTACCCTATTTCTTTCTTTCTTTCTTTCTTTTTTAAAAAAACTTTCCTCTCTTGTTTTGTTTCTCTTTGTCTCTCTTTCCCTTCTTGGTGTTCTTGGGGTATCTCTTCTTGCTTTGGTGCTTCTTAGTATTTCTTTTCTTCCTTCCATTATTTGTCTTTCTTAAGGCTGTGTGTCTTTCCTTTTTTTTTGTTTCCTTCCCTTTAGCTCTACTTCTTTGATTCTTTTCTCTCCTCTACTTTTTATATTATTTATCTAATTTGGCTTCTTCTTTATCTTTAGTTTTGAGTATCTATTTCTATTGTTTTTATTGTTTCTATTTATGTTAATAGGTATTGGACATCTAGACTAATATTAGAAAGAATTCAATACCAACTAACAATGATCTTGGTCAAGATTGAGTATATGCAAGATTTATGTTCAATCTTGATCTGGTGCAAACATTAGAGTTTACAAAGAAAAAGGAAAAATATGAAGTTTACAGTTAGAAGGATAATTATATTGTAAGAATTTGATATCGCTCTAATACCATGTAAGAATTTGTCTAAGGTAATAATTCAATGCCAAGATCAAGAAGCTTAGTAGATAGCACAAGAGAGACAAATGAGGATCAAATGAGAATGGATATCAGATGATTGGATATCAGATAATTGGATATGAGATGAATACACACTAGAAGTGCCTATATATAAAGGCAACTAGAATGACTAGGAGTCAGCAAAGAGGTAAACATCACAACTAAGCACATGTCCACCAAGAGTGGATTATCCTCCATTAAGCACATGAGTTTGTGCAATGATGAGAGGATAAGTTTACATAGGTGTATCTCATAAAGATATTTTGTAGACACCATGTGCTTAAATAAGTTGCTAACTCCTATGTTGTCAACAAGACAACTCATATGTCTATGCATATTCCTAAGTGTCTACATGACAACTAATATAAAAATGCATTATCTTAAGTAAACTTAAGCAAAGTGTAATAATAATTAATTATTTACACTAACATATATCAAGGTATAAGGGGCTGAACTTTGGAAATAATACCCAGATAACATGAAGGAAAGTCACAAGGGGAAAAAGAATGTAAAGCAATCCCCAAAAATATGTCAAACCAAGAAAACATGTCAATCTGCAAGCTAATGTTATATTTTGATCAAAAGGTGTAATCACAAAATAGATATGGAAAATGTGAGAGAAGGCATGCCTTCTCAAATCATGTTACAAACAATAAATTTGATAAAAAGTTATAAAACATTGATTCATATGTAAGAGAGGGTATGCCCTTTCAAAGGCCCCTATTAAGAAACAAAGGCAACTATACCTACATGTAGACAAGACATTAATGTCTCAAGCAACACTAGGGTTTTATTCCCTATTCTTTTCCCCCCAATACCTACACTTTGAATGAGAAAAACAATGTGATTTTAAAAAATATATATTAATGAAAATTGGCAATATCCTTTCACCGATATAAAAAAAGGTTTATGGCATAATAAAAAACAACTCAATAATAAATCAAGGCTGATGTTGTGAAGTTTTTGATAAGAAAAATAGGTTTTACAGGGATCTTGAAACCCAAAAGTTGTTACATATAAAAGGGCAGTAAATAGAACAACAAAAGCCCAGAAATAGAACTACGACCAACAAAGAGGCTAGATCGAAAGACAGGCAAAAAGCCAAACAAAAAACCTACAGAAACCAAAAAGCCAAAATACAAAAATTGATAATCTTTTACTTACTCCTTCACCTTTCTTCAAGGTCCTGCATAGTTTTTGCCGCTTCATAGGCTTTCTAACACTCCTCAATCATTTGCTCCTGATTCTTCAAGTAGGTCCAATCTAGTTGACTATGGGTTGTGTCCGTGATGGTTTCCTCATCCATCTTGTCTTTAGCTTTGTCCTTTCCCTCATTATCCTCCAAAAGACCCTTAGCTTTCAGCTTTTTAGCAAGAGTAATAATGTTTTCATTGAGAGAGTTCAGAATTATGATCATCTAGTTAGCCATGTTATGGTTGTAAGTCTCCAAAATTTTCATCCTTTTTTTGACCAACTTGATAGCATCCCCCTGATCAGTCAAATTCCCTTTCTCAAATTTCTTCCTCTATATTTCCAACTATCCCATTCTTTCTTTAACCTCCTCCAATTCATGAAATAGCCATTTAATTAATTTGAAATTATCTATCATGCTATTTCTTCCATTGTTAAGCAGGTTCATTCCCACTTCCCTCACATTGTCAGTGATGGCCACCAGCACCAGATCAATAAGTTCCTCCATTTGGATCTTTCCCTTTTTTCTTCAAAGATTTGGGGATTCATGACTTCTCTTACAATCCCCATCTTTGAAGTTCTGACATTGAAATTTTTCCAGGCCATACATATCTTTTATAACCACCTCACCACTTCCTTCCTCTGTTTTCTCCTTTTCATGCTCTTGTGGGGGGCTTGGAGAGGGAGGAAGCACTGAAATCTCCATACCAAAAACAATTTTCCCCTCTAAGGGCATGCCCTCCTCTTTCATCCTCCTCTGCTTCTTTCTAGAGTTATCAACCAACTCCTCTCTATCTTCATCTTCCTCACCCTTATTCTCCTCATCTATATTCATATCTTCACCTTCTTCATTATATTCTTCTTCCCCCTATCCAGCAGTTTTGGGCCCAAGGCCCCTAGGGTTTTTCCTACACAGAACCTTAGTTGAAGTAGGTGTTTCCTTATCTTTTCCCCTTACCTTATTTCCAGATGAGAGATAATCTTCCTCCTCTAAGCTTATATTCTGAACCTCTTCCGAATCTATGGAGAAGTTAGAACTCCTCGTCTCCTCAAAATCAACCCCTGCTTGAGCCAGGGTGTTGATGTTGTGAAGTTACCAAAGGTTGGCATGACAATATTGATCTTTGATCTATAAATAAATTGAGAGCGACATTGATATGATCAAACTAGGGTGAGACATAGAAACATTGACCATTTTTTCAACCTATTTGTCACCAATGCCTCAAGTAGTGGCTATAAACCCATAGGGACAATGTAGCAAACTATTAAATAAGAAGGTATGCTAAATGAGGTTGTACCCTTTCTCCCTCTATTGCTGCCTTTGTATACTCTTCTAGTGGATATGGCTTCACATCTAAATCCATTATTGGGGTTAGTAAAGTAATTGGTTTAATAAGTACTTACTTTTCAAATATGTGTGTAGTCTTTAACAAGAAGAAAATCGATTGCAGCTATCATGACTATTGAACAAGAAGAACAAAATACGTTCATTATTAATATTAGGTTATAACTAATAAGATGATGTTTACTAAGAAAAAGATGAAGAAAAGAGTTCAAACATTACCAAATCTCTAAATAACAAGACCTAACCCCAGAATTATATTGTATTTGACACAAATTTTACAACACATTCAAACTTTAATTACAACCTATCTTGAGAAGTATTTTCCCTAAGAAAACTTGAATAATTGAGCCTATAATACATAGTTTAATAGAATATATATATATATATATATATATATATATATATATATATATATATATATATATATATATATATATATACATACATACATACATATGTATGTATGTATGTATGTATGTATCTGTATGTGTGTGTGTGTAATCTTTGTGTTATTAACTTCATATATGTGACTATTTTCCAATCTTTATACTAAGATTTCATATTATTGTTTTTTGGATAATGCAACATCCTATTGTTGCTTTCCATTTTGAGTGATATGGTTGGCAATTGTATGTAGAGCTTTTGTGTTAGTAAGATTTGAATATGAAATGACCATCTTATGAGATGAGGACACCATTTTTTGGGCTTTAGCATCAACATCATCAACTCACTAATCACATCTCCATTCTAATTATACTCTCCTAATATAGTAGGTGCTCATGAGGCCTCACATTTCTTGTAACATAAATGGTGTGCTTTATTTTTATTTAACTTGAACTTATCCCATCAATGGTTGTTCATTTCCCAAGACAAAAGGCGACACCAAATATAAATAAATATTTTGGTCAATTTTTAAAATATATTTATATACATATTTATAAAAATAGTGTGAAAATATATCATGCACTAAACCTTTATAATTCATCCAATTAATGAAAAAAGAAAAAGATAGAATATATTATATAAAGAGTATAGATAGAATATAAATCTTTATAATTCATACATATAATTCAAGCAATATTATATAAAGAGTATAGATCTTTTTACCTTGATAAGCCTGTAAATCTTCCCAAGTATGAAGATCTACAAAATTACAAATTCTCACGTGCTTGTGAAAGTGCAAAGCATGAATCATAGGAACTCGGGCTAGAGGAATCCCCTAGACCTAAATGAGAGGTAACCACCAAATATTGTGTTGGTTGAAAGAGGTCATCACAAAAGCTAGCCAATTCTAGTGCAGTTGTGGCTCAACAACATCCCAAGCCTGCCACATACTTTTAGTGACAAAAGTACCTTGAACTTAAAGTACATATTTCATTATTAAAAGGGTTTAAAATCCAATCCCCTTCTTGGTCATTCTATGAAATGGGTAACCTGGAGAAATATAATGGCCAAGGATAATTGTATAGGCCTCGTTACTAGAGATGTCACTGATGACATATTTGGAGTACAAGGAAAGGTCTTTCCTTTGGGTTGAAAGAATGGAAAGGCCTCCAAACTCCATAGGGAGACAACAATACTCCAAGAAACTATGTTAAAGCCACGAAAATCAACTCTAGAATCCCGTAAAATATCACACAAGAACTTATGCAACTTTTTATAAGAGGCGTTGGATGGAGTCCAAGAAGAATTATAATAAACAAGAGTAGTCACTATATTTTTAAAGAAATTATAGAATTCATCATCTAGAGAAAGAGGCTTGGCAATCCAGTACACAATTTTTTTTTCTCAATCTTGGCCAAAATTTCATTCTAGATAAATGCTAAGGTATTTTTTATATCAAGAGAAAAACTATAAGATCCATTGTTAAGAAAATTGGAGATATATTCACTAAATCTTGAACAAATTTTCTAAAGTCAATACAATCAACAAGATAATGTTTATTGCAATGATAAAAGAGACATAAAAATTAACCATTAATATGTTTTGATTTTTTATAAAGTTCTAGAAGGAAAACAAATGATAGTATCATATTTAATTCTCTGTAAGAAAGTTTTACCCAAAACCAAAAGATCATTGAAAGGAGATGTAACAACATGTAGCATTAGTAAAAGAATATCTAAAGGAAGCTTCTTCTGTGAAGATGAAGAATTGGAGGAAGACAAAGTGGTGACTTAAGATATAAATCCTAGACCACATTTAATAACTTGCATAGGAGGATCTATAGGGATTTTGATACCTTGTTCATTAATACAGAGACCTTGTCCATTACAATCGTGTTTATTAGTAGTGGCACAAACCACATTGTAATTATGTTTTAATGTAGAAGATGGAGGACATTAATATTAAGCTTTACAAAGATATGTGGTATAAAGAGGAATAGAAAGAGAAACATTAGGAGTCATATCAATATTTTCATTTTATTTATGTGGAGAAGAAGAAGGTATATCAAGATCTTCATGTTTAATTAACGTTATCCTCGGAGAGAAATAATCAAAAAAATGTTACAGCCCCACCCATCCTACTGCGATGGAGGTGCAAAGGAACCTGAGCCCTTGTGTAGCCGAAATGCAAACGGGAGGAGAGGAGTGGACCAGAGATCAAGATAATAAATAATGCTTTGATAAAAAATAAAAATAAAATATTTCTTAAGGTCACCTAACAAAGTGCATATACTAGCTCCTTAGGGTTGTTTGTTAAGGTGGGTTGAGGAGAAGAGGATCTAAGCATCACTAGGACAGGGCCATTAGGAGCTAGATCTCTATCTTCATAATAAATGTGCACCATAGGAGGAGGATTAAGGTGGTTTAATCTAATGCCTTATTTAGGTTAATTATTTGAGACCCTTATGTAAATTATATATTCCATATGTTTTGTTAAAAAAATGGAGGAGAAAAATGTATAAATGTTGATAATAATAAAAAAGTCTTCAAATATGCCTTGCAAGGAAGAATATATGTGAAAGTCTCATAATTCTTGGAAATATAAGAGTAATTGAGAGGGGAGGGGTGAATTAGATACCACAAAAATAAATCCAAGATCCCTTAATATATTAATACAATTCAAAACCAATATTCTACTAAAACTGAAATATTATTGTAACTCGGTTAGCACAGGAATACTCGGTTTACACTACCAATCAATGTCACTCAGAAAAAACTCAATTAATACTGAATATATGCATTGTTACTTTGTTAACACTGAACGTGCAAATCTTATGATATTAAGTGTGATTAACCTTAATCAACTTAGTTGTAGAATCATAAAGCAAATAACATGAACACAAGAGACACCAGGATTTAATGTGGAAACCCAATTTGGGAAAAACCATCAATTATAGCTAGTTACTATTTTTCACTCTTTTGAAGTGAGACCTGTTAGGAGACAACCCTGTTAAAGGATTTAGTTCACCCTGTTAGGAGTGGCCTTGTTAGAGGTCTTTAGACACTTCAATCTAGAAATTCCACCTTGTTAGAGGATTTGGAAAATAGTTGTTAAGCTAACTCTATAAGAGATTTGATTTGCTGCTACAATTATTAGAGAGTAACAATAATATGACATGATTGTTGATGCAAACTATATTTGTTGATTTCAAATCTCTGTTATGGTTTGACTACTTGATCCTCCTTGATCAAACTGTTCTTTGTAGCTCGATCAACTCTAAATTTGCTTTCTTGATTTATCTTTTCAATCCCATGCTACTTCCACACTTCCTACAATTCAATCCTCAAATTTACCTTATACTTATATGTTTTACCTTGTCAAGTCAACTTGAATACAATTTCAAATAAATGAAATTCATCCCATAAGTTGACTAGAACTAACCAACAAACTGATGCAAGAAAATCCTTTGTTATCTGACCCAACTCGATCAACACTAACTCATAAATGTGTTTCCTTAAAACTTCCTTTGGTAATTGACTGAGCTTAGTTATCATTGGTTCCATGCCAATTTTTTATTAGTTACCGAGTGAACTCAGTAGACATTGTCTTCCTGTAAAATTGCTTTAGTAGCCAAGTGAGCTCGAATAACACTCGCTCTAAACTTGGTAAACACTAAGACACTTGTCATACACTGCAAATTCCTTTGACTCTCCAGTGAGCTCGGCATACACTAATTTCTTAGTATATACTTGACATTTATGTAACATCAAAGACAATATACAATTAAATGATTGTATCCAAAAATCTCCCTCTTTGGCATTGATGACAACAAAACATGTCATGATACATAGAAATTTAAGAGAAAAATAGAAGTAAGGATAATATCCTTAGTTTTATTTTAATTCTCATCCATAAGAACTCCCTCTACTACCTCTTTCATCGATCTCTTATTGCAATAACTACAATATCAAACTCTCTCTTTGATATCAACTCAAGTTCATTCTCCCTCTTTGACATCTTTGATATATAATAGAAAACTCTCCATATTAGCCATAAAATTTCTCTAATGTATGACAGAAAACTCTCCCTCTTTGACATATTATGCCAAAGACAACAATCAATGCAGTTTTAGTAGTAGTTTTAGGCTAAATGGAGCCCACAAACAAGAGGTAATAAGAAATATGATAAGGGATCATAGGCTAGATTTCATCCTTATACAAGAAACCAAAATAAGAAAGGAGGTGGTGGAAAAAATCTCTTTTACTAGTAGTTTGGATGGCTTTGCAACAAATTTGGAAGGGGCTTCAGGAGGTTTGCTTACTCTCTGTAGCTCTTATCTTTTCAAGTGTCAAGTTTTATATGGTGAAGGTAATATTCTCCTCATTCAAGTTGATAATATTAAAAATAAAGAATCCTAGTTTCTTTTGAATGTGTATGCTCCCAATACTAAGAATGGTAGGAGGAATTTTTGGGTTAAAATTAAGAATGTTCTATCTAGATTCCAAGTGGGAATTGTATTATCATGGGGGACTTCAACACCCCTTTAAGGGATGATGAAAAATAGGGAGGTCTGCCTCTTGATCTGGATAGCAAACTGGACCTTTCTAACTTTATCAATGATTTGGCTTTTCTAGATGTTGACCTTTAGGGAGGTCTCTTCACTTGGTCAAATAGAAAAGTGGGTACAGATTGCATTCAGGTTCGTTTGGATAGGGCTCTCATCTCTTTAGACTAGATGTCTTCATACAATTTTAATCTTTCTTTAATGGCCAAGACTGGATCGGATCACTCGCCCATTTCTCTCACTTTAGACCTCATTGATATCAAGTGTAACTTCCCCTTCATATTTGAGAAAATGTGGACCTCCCACCCGAATATTTCTCTCTAAATCTTGGATTGGTAGAATATCCACATAGAGGGTTCTACTATGTTTAAGGTGGCTAAGAAACTAAGGAATGTTAAGTTGAACATTAGAAAGTGGAACAAGCTTGATTTTGGTAATATCTTTCATTCCAAAGCTTAGATCTCAGAGGACTTTGGCATCATTTAGGATGTTATTCAGAAGGAGGGATATAATAAAGAGAGGCTGGAGGTGGAAAATTCTATCCTTTCTGAGCTTCATAATGTAATTAGTCAAGAGGAGGCCTATTGGAAACAGAGATCGAGCATTGTCTAGTTGAAAGAGGGGGACCAGAATATTAGGTTCTTCCACACCTCCACTTTGAAACACAGAGTTCATAATAGAATTAGCAACATCAAGAAGGGGATGTTTTCTTGCAAGAAGAAAATGAAATAGCTATTGAGGTTATTTCCTTCTTTACTAATCTACTTTTGAAAGATCCAAATGTGGTGGATCAAGTTTAGTTGGATATCTTATCAAATATTCTAGATTGATCCATCTTAAGGAGAATGTGACGATTGGGGCTATTCCCTCCCCTCTAGAAGTAGAGCAGGTTATCTTTTCTCTTGTAGCTGACAAGTCTTCAAGCCTAGATGGTTTCCCATCTTTTTTATTTCAGATGTTCTAGAATGTAGTTAAACATGATGCCACTAAAGAGGTGCAAGAATTATTTCATACAAGAAGTCTGCTCAAGGAGGTCAATGCCACTTTCCTATTGCTTATCCTGAAAGTGGCTGGGGCAAATTCTATGGACCAATTTAGACCTATCAGCTTGTGTAACTCTTTTTATAAGATTATCTCTAAAGTGTTAGCATCAAGGATTATCAAGGTTCTCCCTTCCATTATAGTGCCTTAACAATTTGGATTTGTCCTGGGGTGGCAAATCCTGGATTCTATTATGACTATCCATGAAGTTATCCACTCTTTAGAAGAAGGTGAGAGAGAAGGTTTCCTCCTCAAGCTTGACATGTAAAAGGCTTATGATCGAGTGGATTGGAACTTTGTCTTCAAAGTTCTAAGGGCCTTTGGGTTTAATTCTAGGGTCATCAAACTTATTGGCCAGATGGTGAAAACTATCTCCCTAGTGGTGCTGGTTAATGGCTCCCCCTCAGCTTTTTTCAAAACTTATAGAGGTCTTAAGTAAGGTGATCTGATCTCTCCCATTCCTTTCATTATTTTGGTTGACCATCTTGGAGGGATGGCTTCTGCCAATAGAATTTTGGGTACTCTGTCTAGAATCAAACCTTCTTCTAGTCCCTTACTTTTCTCCCACCAATAATTTATTGATGATACTATTATGAGGGGAAAGCCACTATTGGTGAAGCTAGGGTGGTGGAAAAGATATTGAACTCTTACTCTAGGGGTTTGGGATAGCTTATCAACTAGAACAAGAGCTCTATTTTCTTCATGAATACTCCAATTGAGTATCAAAGGAAGATTGCTACTATTTTGGGTTGTGAAATGGGAAGCCTTCCTTCTACATATCTAGGTCTCCCCATGGGTTTGAGACCCCCTGACTCTTTCTAGAATAACCTTATAGACAGGTTTAATAAAAAACTTGTTGGTTAGAAAGGAGTCACTCTTAGCCAAGCTGGCAAGATTCAGTTGGTCGAATCTACCCTTCAAAATCTTCCAACCTATGCATTGAGCCTCTTTGGGATTCCAATAAAGTATGTAGATCTCATGTAGAAGATCCAGTGAAACTTTCTTTGGTCAAGATCGGAAGATAACAAGCAGTTTTCCTTGGTCATGTGGGATAATGTGTGCCTCCCAAAATAGAATGGTGGATTGGGGATAAGGAAGTTATGACCTTTCAATAAAGCTCTCCAAGCTAAATAGGTCTAGAGAATCTTTTCTAGCAAGGGGGACTGGAGGGACATCTTGGAAGACAAATACCTAAGAAGACCTTCAATTAGAAACTTGCTCTTTGGTGAGTCAACTCCCAAAGGATCTAATATTTGGATCAATTTTCTTAGTGCCACAGTAGTTGCTAACAGTAGGGAAAAATAGATTATTGGGAATGGAGAGGATACCCTTTTCTAGTAGGACAATTGGCTAATTTAGCGGCCTCTTATCTTCATTCTTGATTTTGAAATATGGGCCAACACTTGCATCTAGAGGTTTGGAAGATTTGTTTCTAATTATAGACTCAGCCAAGGTTGGAGGGATCTTACATCCATACTAGAGGACCTAAAACCTCTAATGACTATTCTTCACTCAGTGGTAGTGAATGAGGATCAAGACCATCTTGTATGGGAGAATACTTTGAATGGTTCCTATTTAGTGGCCTTGGGATACCAAGCTATTGTGAGGTAGGATTTGAGACCAGACTAGGCTAAGGCCTAGTTCCCTGGTCTTATCCCTAAAATCAATATTTTCTTCTGGCTTTTACTCCAGAATAGGATACTGACTATAGGCAACTTGTATAAAAATGGTCTTCCTATTCCTAATAGGTGTGTCCTTTGCAAAAGCCAAGCTGAGACAATGGATCACCTGTTTATACATTGCTCCTTCACTAGAGAGGTTTGGTCTTTTTTAGTCAAGCTTTTGGGTTGAGTTGGTGTGCTTCTAACTCAACTGTTGTATTCTTCTAGTAGTGGGATAATTTTTGGCAAGGATCTAGGCTACAAACTATAAGTAAATGGGCTTTGCCTCATTTTGGATGGGGTATTTGGAAGGATCACAATAACCATATCTTTAGTAATACTAGCCTTCCTACTAGAATTGTTTCTAGTAAAATTCATAATGCTCTTATGGAAAATTATATGTTTATTAAAGGATCTAACCCTTTCACAGGTGAAACTGGTAGCAATATTGATTCTCAGACAAGAAGAAAGGAGTGTCACTAGTCTTTACCCCCAGAAGGTTGGCACAAAGCCCACTTTGATGGAGTAGGCAAAGGAAACCTAGGAGTGGCAGGATGTGGAGGGGTGATCAGAAATAGTCATGGGTTTGGTATAATGGTAATTATTTTTCCCCTAGGAAACCAAACAAATCATTATGTGGAAGCTTGTGCAGCCCTTTAAACAACTAAATTGGCTAAAGAGGTAGGGGTCAAATGCCTATGGTTGGAGGGGGATTCAAATAATATTATTAAATTCCTAAGGGGAGAACACCCTCCATCATGGAGTATTAAGAATATGATGGAGGAAAAAAAATATATCTTTCTTTCCTTCGAAAGGGTCTATGTGTCACATGTTTATCATGAGGGAAATGTGGCTACAGATTGGATGGCTAATGAGGGAGTAGGGAGGGACATGTCATATAGATGGCCTAATGGAGAGGGATTTTCGGTGGCCTCTAAAAGTATAATTAAGTTGAAGAGAATCCAGGGGAGGACAGGCAATATAAAGTGTAATTATGGTAGTTAATGTTGTCTATCAAACTTGTAAAATGATAAGAGCTTGGCACGGGCCGATTCAAAGGCATCATAATTAGGGGGCTTTTTGGCATGTTTTATGGGTGATTTTATGGACAAATGGTAATTGATATTTATATTGCTTTACCAAGGTTAGAGGAAAGTACATGTTTTGTGAGATAAACCAGGTTTTGGATCACAGTGCCTAGAGAACATAGTGTTCTTGTATTTCTTTCTGTAACATAATGGTTGGTGAGAGGCATCGTACAGAGTAGAGGGAGAATTTGAGAAGTGGAAGAGGCATTCAAAGGTGTGGGAGAAGCTAAGGAAAGGAAAAATCTTGTCCTTCATTGAAAAACTTCATGGCTGGGATCCAAAGATAACTGACCTTTTGGTGAAGTCATGGAGAGATGGGAAGGTGAAGATAGATGGGATTGACTTCAGGTCAATGAAGGGGCTATCACCGAGATCATTAACTCCCCCAATCAGGGCATAAAATTGTATAGGGATAAGAAAATATCCCTAAATTTGGTGAAACACTTTGGAAAGGATGTGAAAGAAATGAAGGATCTAGTGAAGATCGGTACCTACTATGAGCCTACATCTATTAAGAAACTATGGAGGTTTTTCTGAAGGGAAATTATATCCTACATTATGCTCGACACAAGGTTTGACAGGATTCAAACCCACCATTTTGTTATTCTAAACCATTTCAGGTATGGAACAAAAATTTCCATCTCCTTTTACCTATTTTCTCTACAAATAAGAGTATTATTGATTATAAGAAGAAAGTGTACATGAATCCTACCTTTCATGAGGGTTTGTTATTACTCATTTATGAGCATTGTAAAGCTGAAACACGCAGAAGGGTTGTTTCCCAGAAGGTGGATTCCTCTAAGGAGATGGAGTGCTCCTACCTCCTGTTAGATATGGAGGATAGTGCTAGTTTACACTCAGAAGACAAAAAGGAGGTGGCTAAAATCATGAAGTATATGGGTGGGAAGAAGAAAAAGAAACTAGGGAAAGGAATGGAGAGAAGGATAAAGTAGGAGGGAAACTCAAAGGAGGATTATAATGATGAGGAAGAGGGGATGGACTCAGATAAGGAGGGAAATGTGAAAGAGGAGGGAACTAGTAAGGCTCAGGTTAGCAGGAAGGAGGACAACTCAATCAAAAGGAAAAGAGGAGGTGAGAAAGATGCAGAGAAGGCTCTCAAAAAGGGTAAGAAAAGCATTATTGAAGCTCAAGAAGAGAGGAAAGAGGAAGAGGGTTTGGCTAATACCACTGTTACTCTTGATGCAAAGGGAAGGAAAACTGCATGGAGGAACTTTCATGCCAGCACTTCAAAAATGGGTCTAGTTAGAGAACATATCCACCTAGAGGCTCTGGAGGGAAGGGATGGAAAAATACAGTTGGAAAAGCTCATTGACCTGGCTTTGGTGATCCTTAGCAACAATGCACGAGAAATGGGGATAAACCTCCTTAACAATGTATGCAATAGTTTGGTGGACAATTTCCATTCCATTAAATGGATCTTCCATGAAATTGAAGAGATTAAGTTCAGAATGTAGGGGCAAGAAAGACTAGAAGGGGGGACAAGAATGTTAGAATTAGCAAGCTGGATGCTAGGGTTTTTGAGATTGAAAAAAGAGTGGAAAGGATGGAGAGCTCTCTCATAGCTCAGCTTACCAGAGCCTTAATATAATAAAAGGTCTTAATGATAACATCATTCAGCTACACGTGATGATGGAGGAAAGCAAAAAGGAAAAGGAGGAAAAGGAAAAAGAGGAAACCCGGGTGGCTAATGAGGATGTTTCTTTGCAGGGAAAGAGCCTAAGCAAAAGAAGGAGAACAAAAAAGAGGAAGAGGGAACAGGAGGTCTCCCTAGATGATAGTCATTTGAAGACTAATGAGGTTGAGGCCATGGAAGAGCTAGAGCTCAAGAAAGTGGAGCTAGCTAAAGAATTAGTGCACTGATTGTTGCTCCTATTTTTTTGTCTATTCCCTTGCTTTTGGCCATGTGTTTTTTGTTTACGTTTGTTGGCCAATTTTGGCCTACTATTTTTTTTGTTGCTTGGTTGCTAGACTTGAACTTTTAGTAGTGTTTTAATGTTAACTGGTGGGTTTCAAGAACCCCTGTAAAAAACCTATTTTACTTAACAAAAAATAATCAATGTAATTTTCATGTACCTTGATGTACAGATTCATATGAAATTTTCTCTGACAATACTACATCAACTTGTCTGATCTTCAACATGCTTGGTTGATGCATCACTAAAATCTGATTAGTGAGCTTCAGATAGGCGAATAACCCCTAGCTTACCTCTTAGATACAAAAATGCATCCTTAGGCAATGGCTTGGTGAACATGTCTACAATTTTTCTTTTGTATTCACATATTCCAACCTCACCTCTTTGTCTTGTACCAATTCTCTCAAGAAATGATATTTTATTTAAATGTGCTTGGCCTTGGTGTGCATCATGAGATTCTTGGATATGTTCATTATGCTTGTGTTAACACAGAAGATAAAAATTGAGTCACTGGTCTCCTCCTTCATAGCTAACAATAGTTGCTCTGATACCAATTGTTGGAAATATAAGAGGACTAACTGAGAGGGGAGGGATGAATCAATTACCACAAAAATAAATCCAAGATCCCTTAAGATGTCAATACAATTCAAAACCAATACTCTACTAATACTAGAATACTATTGTAACTCGATTAGCATAGGAACACTTGGTTAACATAGTAACTTGGTTTACACTAACAATCACTGTCACTCAACAAACACTCAGTTAATATTGAATATATGCATTGGTACTTTGTTAACACTAAACATGCAGATCGTATTATATTAAGTGTGATTAACCTTAATTAACTTGAAAAATCATAAAGAAAATAACATGTACACAAGAGACACTAGGATTTAATGTGGAAACCTAATTTGGAATAAACCACCAATTGCAACTAGTTACTATTTTTTACTCTTATGAAGTGAGCCCTACTAGGAACCAACCCTGTTAAAGGTTACAAAAAACAATGTTAGGTGTGATCCTATTAAAGGATTTAGTTCACCATGTTAGGAGTGGCCTTGTTAGAGGTCTTCAGACACTTCAATCTAGAAATGTCACCTTGTTAAAGGATTTGGAAAATAGTTGTTAAGCTAACTCTGTTAAGAGATTTGATTCACTACTACAATTATTAGAGAGTAAAAATTATATGACCTGATTGCTAATGCAAACTGTATTTGTTGATTTTAGATCTCTGTTCTGGCTTGAATACTTAATCCTCCTTGATTAGAATGTTCTTTATGGCTCGGTTAACTCCAAATTTGCTTCCTTATCTTTTCAATCCCATGCTACTTCCACACTTCCTACAATTCAATCCTCAACTTGACCTTATACTTATATGTTTTACCTTGTCAAGTTGGCTTGAATACAATTTCAAATAAATGAAATTCATCCCATGAGTTGGTTAGAACTAACCAACAAAATTGATACAGGAAAATCCTTCGTTAGCTAACCCAACTCGGTCAAAACTAACTTAGAAATGATTTTCCTTTAGACTTCCTTTGGTAACTAAGTGAGCTCAGTTATCACTAGTTCCATGCCAACTTTTTTTTGGTTTCTGAATGAACTACACTATCTTCTTGCAAACTTCCTTTGGTAGTCGAGTGAGCTTGGTTAATACTCATTCTGAACTTGGTAAACACTGAGACACTCATCATACACTACAACTTCCTTTGACTCTCAAGTGAGCTCAACATACACTGATTGCTTAGTATATACTTGAAATTTGTGTAATATCAAAGACAATATACAATTAAATGATTGCATCCAACAATAATACCATGTGCAAAACACCATGAAGGTATGTAAATAACATAAAATAACTTTGTATGATTGATGAAGAGAAGTAAGAATAAATGTAACAACATAAGTTATAACACACCAAACAAACATAGAAAATTCTATTATGAAAATTAGTCCTAAGAATTAGATCAAGCACACAAAGGAGCTCTAACACCAAAATCATAATAAAAAAATTTCATGTTGAGCTTACCAAAATATACAATGGAAAGGGGAGACAAGATAAAAGAGGTCTTTATCCACATTTTTTTAATCCACCATCAGAAGGAAGATGACCCAATAGGCTTAATTAAGACTTAATCACTAAGTGTGTGCAATGATCCTTTGTTGTTATCATTAATAATGAAATATATTTTGGAAATTAATCTAATGATGCAAGATAAATGACTAAAATAAGATAAACTAAGAAGTTTAAGGAAAAACTAGACTGACAAAAACATACAAGAACTCGCAATGACTAGAAATGAAAAAAAAAGAAGTTGTCTTAACTTGTGGGCCAAATTTGAAGGTGATTTGTAGGGAATATAACACCTTGGGTGTTTTGTTCCTATAACAAGAAGCCTACGGTGTTATGTTCCTAGGTTTTTCTTCTAGTTCCAATTCTAGACCTCTCAATAAAACTTGTATTTGTTAGATCAAGTTTTGATACTTGCACTACTTATACCTACGTACATAAAAATAAGGAAGAAGGTTGGACACAGGGGTTTGCCTTAGTAAAAAAGCTTTCTAGAATCAACCTTGAAATGACATAAACAAATGAAAGTGTGTTATCATATATCAAAGGCTAGATCTGAAAACTAGAATGTATCATACCTTGGTAGTGAAAATTCGTCTTCGAATGTGATCAAGTATGTTGATGCAATGTTTTATATTTACAAAAAAAAACTCAAAAAGAAATCTTGAATTTGACACGTTTTTTGATTGGGAAGAATAAAGAGGATGTCTATGTAGCTAACACTCCTTTTATTGGCCCTTAATGAGGTAAGAAAGCTTGATCTTTAGAGAAGAACATGTTGAATTCTTAAGAAGTCTAGATTTTAAATTCTAATTATTGTCTTGATATATTGAGGTATTAATCATGGTTTATTGATAATAGATACTCAATAATAGATGCCAATATGAGGAGAGATAGGGTTTTTATATACCTCTCACAACATCTCAAGGGTCAAAACATAAGTACATCGATTGTAGATCAAAATATACCATTAAACATCTGAGATGAGATTTTAGATCCTATATGGGTTTGATCCTCGAGGAAAAAAAATACCATGGGCATTATGTTTCATCAAATTAGAGCTTAAATCATGACCAAAAGCCTCAGACAATCAAGGAATGTCAAGTTACAAAGTATAACCATTTCTAAGATTATGGCAGAATATGAAGGTCACAAAAGGTAACATAGGGATTAAGCGAAAAAAATATGAACACACTTAGAAATATGGGACTACCTTACTTTTAATTAGGATTGGAATGATAGATGACCCATATTTGAATTTAAGTTTCTATTAAACTTGTTCCATATGAAGTCCTAGTATGAACATACATTGTGGAGAGTACTCAATAAATCCAAATTGTTTACACTATTAGTTTGTGGCGACTAATCAAGGAAGTAATGTACATACTCCATAATTCCTTGGTGAAAATATTTTTTGGGGCTTTTTTACGGCATTTTTGGGCTGACATGTTGTAACTAATTTTAACCCTAAAATGGAAAAAATACTTGTATAAAATGGCTTAGGGCTAGAGGTTTTTTCATAATGTATGTAATGCAATAGTTACTTCTTCAAGTGGTATTGAGTTTTAAGGGATTACATATTGTAATCAAGTTGTAAGGGATTACAAATTGTAATCAAGTTGTAATCATTGGATAATAAAAATATTGGACTCGTTGTTGGTGGGCATAGCCTAAGAATTGGGTGAACTATGTTAAATCTTTGTGTCTTGTGTTCTCTTCTCTGTGCATTATTATTTTTTGATATTGGTTATATTTTCATGTAATTGTTACTTATGTCTCTTTAAATCCTAACAAGTGGTATCAGAGCTTAGTTGTTTTAGTATTCTATGTAGGGAAGTCTCATAGTTGAGTGAAAGTCTCATGGTTGAGTGGGAGTGATGGAAAATGAGGGTAAGCTGAAGGGTGAGAATTTTAATGGGTAGAAATTTTAGTTACGGAAAATGCAAATGGAGGACTATCTTTATCAAAAGAATTTATGACAACTATTGGAAGGAAAAACCAATAAATTGACTGCTATGATAGATGAGGACTAGAATATTTTGGATAGAATGACACTTGGAAGTATTTGTTTATTCCTATTGTAATGGGTGGCATTTAATATTACAAAAGCGAACATGAAAAAAGAGTTCATATGAACCCTAGCAAGGTTGTATGAAAAGTCATCTACTTCAAACAAGGTATTTCTCATGAAGTGTTTATTTATTATGAAGATGGTAGAAGGTGGATCGATTGCAAATCATTTAAATGAGTTTAATATGATTACTAGTCAGTTATCTTCTATAAGTGTTAATTTTGATGAAGAAATTAGGGATCTCTTGATTTTTTGTTATTTTCCTAAAAGTTAGAATGACTTTGTAATGGTTGTGAGTAATTTTGTTTCTAGAACCAATACCCTAAAATTTGATGATATGATTGGTGACATTCTAAGTGAGGAAACTCATAGGAAAAGTGCAAGTGGATCTACATCAAGAAGTGTTTTGAACATGCAAAGAAGAGGAAGATCGACTAAGAGAGGAAAAAATTCTAAAAATAATGGAAATCAAGAATAAAATCAAAAGGGAAATGTAGCAATCAAGAGGACCATGACAGAAGAAGAAAGATTGTTGGACTCAAAAGAACAATAAAGGAGACAAACAAGAAGGCTATTTTCATGATTATGTCCAAGGGGATTTTGGGCTTGTTTATTTGGGGGATGATGAACCCATTTAGATTGTTAGAAAGGGAAAATTTAAGATTAAGTTGCTGAATGGGAATCATTGGCTACTACAAGAGGCAAGACATGTTCCAAGGCTGAGTAGGAATTTAATTTCAACAAGACAACTAAGTGATGAGGGTTGTGTAGTTACTTTTAATGATAAAATTGAAATGTTTCAAAAGGTTCCCTTGTAGTAGAAAAAGGTGTGAAAGTAGGCCCCTTATATCTTTGTATAGGTCAGACTATTCTTTCAACTTTAATTGTTTCAGAGAAAAAATAATATTCAAGAATAGTTGTAGTTGAGAAGGGAGAACAAACAATAGTTGTAGATTCTGATACAATAGTATGGCACAACAGGCATGGGCACATGAGTGAGAAAGGTATGAAATTACCTATTTCAAATATATTTTACCATGTTTGAAATGTGTGAATATGAATTTATATGAAATTTGTGTGTAAGAAAAATAAAAGAGAGTGAGCTTTATGACGAGTGGGAAGGAAAAGAAAAATGATAAATTAGAGCTTTTACATACATATGTATGGGGACCAGCTCAAGTATCTTCCCTTGATGACTCTCATTATTATGTTACATTTATTGATGATGCAACTAGAAAAGTATGGGTTTATTTCCTTAGACAAAAAATTGATGTATTTATAACTTTTAAAAAATGGAAATGCTTGGTTGAAAATGAGACTAGTAAAAGGTTAAAATTTCTTAGATCTGATAATAGTGGTGAGTATTGAAGTAAAGAATTTGAAGATTTTTATTCAAATAATGGTATTCATATACAAAAAATTGTTCCAAGGACTCCAAAGGAAAATGGAGTGTCGAACATGTTAACAGGACAATAATGGAGCATGCAACGAGTATAAGGTTACATGTTGGGCTATTGTTAAACATGTGGGTGGAGGCTATCAATACTATTGTATATTTGATTAATAGAGGTCCCTCTACTCTTTTGGGTTGTGGTATTCTAGAGGAAGCTTGGACTAGTAAGAAGGTGAGTTTTTTTTTTTTCAAAACCTTTTGCTGTGAAGCATTTGCACATATGGATTTTGAAAATAGAACCAAGCTAGTAGATAAGTCAAATAAATGTATTTTTTTGGATATAGCATTGATGAATTTGGTTATAGGATTTGGGATTTTAAAAATTAGAAAATTGTAAGAAGAACAGATGTCATATTCAATGAGAAAGTGGTGTACAAAGATCTATTGTAACAACATGAGAAGAAAGAAAATGATTATGTAGTGTTGGATGATACTCAAAATGATGATGTTCCAACAATTCCTCATACTTTGCAATAATAAAGACCACACACCCCAGTGCATTCTAGATGGTCCACAAGGCTAAGTAGACCTCTAGAAATATTTTCTCCATATTTGTATTCTATTTTATTAATAGATGTTGGTGAACCTAAATGTTATGATGAAGTTGTGTAGGTGGATACAAATATTTAGTGGGAGGTTGTTATGACAGACAAAGTGGACTCCTTGCTGAAAAATAAGATGGGATTTATGTAAGTTGTCTGAAGGTAAAATGGCTTTATAGAGTAAACATTTACAGGTTGAGAGAAGATGATGGAGGTAAGAAAAGATTTAAAGCTAGGTTAGTTGTAAAGGGATTTGCACAGAAAAAGGGCATTGATTTTGATGATATATTTTCTCTATTGGAAACTTACAATTGGAACAATTGTTATTTTTCATTGATGTCAAATCTACTGATAAGACATATTGCTACCTAATCTAAATGCCACATTTATTTGATTGATGAAGAGGATTTGAGAAATTTCCCATAACAATAGCACCTAGAGGAAAGGTTGAGTTATGAAAAGGAAGCTACAATGGACATTTGATTAGATAGACTTTGATCAGACAAAGTGATTTTTTATATCAAGAAAGTAAAGCTAAGCCAAGCAATATAGTTAAAGGTTAAGGAATGTCGAGTAATGCTAGTGTCAACCGAGTCATAGTAAGTGTCAATCAAATCTAGTGTTGATCGAGCATCAGTATCGATCGATTAATTCAATGATGATCGAGTGTTGGAACTTAGTGATTAAAAAGTAACAGTGTTGAGAATGAATTTGAGGAAATTGTGATTTCTAGCCAACACAGTTGATTTCTTGGGAGATGTAAATCATGTTAAAGATAAGATTGATGAGTTGGATCATTAAATTCAAGGTGAGGATTAGGTAAAGACATAATAGACAGATTATGGAGAAGTTTCTAGAGGATGATCAAGAAGATGGATAGATACAATAAATCATGTTGAACCTGATCGTAAATCCTAAGATCTATGGTGATCATGGAAAATGGTAAAGCAAGAATTGCTTATTTAAAGATGTAGTGCCTACCCCTAGTTTACATTTCTATTATCATTGTCGAACTCTTTTAGGCCAGTTTTATGCTTGATTATTAGTAGTATTGTTTTGAGATTATCAGATATCGTTTCACATTCAGTTGATTATATGATGAGATTACTTGGTACTCTATACTTAATGTATGCATGATGATTATTTAGTGATTTCAGTTATTGATGATGATTAGTTAGATTAATTATCATGTGTTTTCTTATGGATACTTACCCCATACTGCATGTGTATGGTGTGTGTGTATGTTTTATTTATGTATGGCATTTCTGGTGTGGTTAAGGAAGGGAGTCGTAGTCACTTGCTAGTCGAGATCTACACAACGCATCACTTCCTACCATTGTCTATTTAGCTTAGAATATTGTGTTTATACATGCATGGATTTTATGCAGATTGCAGGTACCAGGTATTGACATCCCTGAATTGCTAGGATGAGCGTACCCTATTGCATTATCTCATTTGGTAAGAGAGGGAAAATAAATTCTTAAATCCAAATCCTAAACCTTTAAGTTATTTGTCCTAGAAAATTAGGACAAGTATATGAGTTGTTTACCTTCTGGATGTGTCAAATGATGTTAATTCACGATTACAACCCTTTAGTTTGATCTTGTATGTGTTTTTCTATGATGGGTTTTTGTATTTTGTTTTATGAGTCCTTGGTGATTTTTCTATTAATTAAGTCAAATTAAATTATTAAATTAATAATTTAATTTAATCAAAAATTATTATGGTATTTTTAATATTTAATTAATTAGGAGATTAATTAAATAAAAAGAATTAAATCTGAAGATAAAAGTTATAAGAATAATTTTAGAACGTGATAATTATTTATTTAATTTAATAATAATATATTTAGAGTTCATTTTTAAATAAATGCTAAATAATATTATTATTTAAGTTAATAAATATTTTATCATTTAACGTTCAAAAATAAATTAAGAAGTGGAAAAGATATTAATTTATTAAAAGTTTCAAAATTGCATAATGCCTACATGAGATTAAAATTTAATAAATTAATTGAAAAGAGAAGTCAAGTGAAAATTAAATAAAGTTATTTTATAATTCAATAAACGTGCATGGAAAAGATAAAGAAAAGATAATAAGAATTAAAGTATGGTGAGCAAGGAGTCCTTTTGGGTGAACGCACAATTAGTGCCCCGATTTTAGGCGAGAACTCCTTATCACCAATTGAGGGTTCATTTTAGAAGGACCGTGAATTTTGGAAGAGGAAAGAATTTTGGAAGAGGGAAGGTTTTGAGAGGGGGAATTTCTCTCACAATCTTCTTGGGCGTAGCGATTAGCATCAAAGTCCAGGTAGACACTTGTGATTATTTACTTAGTTTATTACACTCTTTCTATTCCTGTCTTCATTGTGACTGTTGAATGGTTGTCTAAAGAATTCTTGTGACGAATGTTTCAGTATTGCGTATTTCTAGTATGCATGTTAAATCCTCTATATGCGGCAAGATTAAAAAATCAATACAACCATCTTTCAATAGTTTTTAAAATGGGAAATTAATCAAGGAAGGGTTTGAATTAAAATGAAAATTTTCTTTAAAACAAGAAAAAAGATTGATGGGTTCACTGTAATTTCTCCATCAAATTAATACTAGGTTTGTGATTATATATCTATGTGTGTGTGTGTGTGTGTGTGTGTGTGTGTGTGTTTTAACAGAGAAGGTGATTTGTTTTATTTAATTTTATTTATTCATAAAATTTTATAAAATAAATTATTTTAAAAAATTGTGTAAAAGAAAAAAAATTAAAAATATGTAAAGAAGGAGGTGGTTTTACCCCACCTCCCCCTACCTTTAATTGATGCAACCACTGCCACTATCACCGGTACTATGGCAGCGACAGTACTGCGTACTATTGTGGCTGTAGGCCCTATGACAAACACAATGATGTCATGGCCCACTCAAAAGTCGGCATGCTTATACAATATGCCAATTGCATTAAAATTTTAATTTAATTTGTTTTAATTATTAAATTAATATCATTTAAGTTTTTAAAATATTATTTATTATTAATTTTAAATATTATTTTTATTAATAAAATTTATTAATAGTTTAAATTTTTAATAATTAATTAAATATTATTTGTATAGTTATATTATATATACTTATTAATTAGTTTAATTAATTTAAATTTGAATAATTTATTTAATAATGGAGATTATGTGATATGATTGTAAATTTATTTAATTATTAATCATTTTGACTTTGATGAAATTGCCAATTATTTTATTTAAAATTAATGAGAATTATTTTAATAATTTAAATAAATAAATGATTGCCCTTAGAATATTTTAGGAAATGGACTTTAAATATAATGGGGGTAATTTTTATATTTTATTTGAAGAGATGAATGGGTTAACGTGTAGCGTAAACTGTGAAACTTGTTTACTTGAAAACATACATAAAATTGGAAACTAGAACCTTATTTTTAACTCAACCATGTGTTTTCAAAATCAAACCAATCTATGAGACTACTCTGTTTTATGTGTGTGGTTTGTGTTTTGGGTTTTGGGTCGACTAAAGTGTTGACTAGTTCTAGTAATGTGTTGGTATGCTCTATGATGAGTGTGATTCTATTGTTGGTTATTGTTTTCATTTTTATTGTGGGATAGCGAGATGAATGCCATGATATATTTGACTTAACCATTTTGAGTCTTCAATCAGTATTTTTGGGATACTTTCCAGTTGCTCGTAGAGAACTAATGGGTATTGTGATTTATCTTTTGGATGCTTTCCAATCACTTGTATAGGGCTAAGGTGATTTTGACTATGATTTCTTGATTTGTGATTTCATGAGCTTAGGGTAGGTTATCTATATGTGATGTTGGGAAGTGGCTTGCAATGGAGGTCAAGGCCCTAAGTGGCTATTAGGATAACCCATTGTAAGTTGTTTAATAAGTGAAAACACTACACTAAATGAGTGTAAAATGAACCTAATAAGAGTCTTTGTATGTTCTTGCCCATGCCTCAAGTGCTAGTATAGACTAGGATGGGAGTAGAGAGAATGCTTGGTTGTGACCTTGCATCGTTAGTATGCCTTGTTAATACGAGAGGATACTAGTGCTGCATAGGGTCATTAGGGGGCTGAGGTCCTAAGAGACTACCAGAGTAACTCTAGCGTTGATTCGTGCAATGACACTTGCCCTCTTACATAGTAGGCTTCCTGCGTGTCTTTATGTGCCTTTGAGTTTAGATGTCAATTTATCTTGGAACCTTTGAGTTAGATTAATTTTAGGACTTCCTGGACTTAGAGAGTACTTTTGATATTTGGATTGATATCCTGTTTGGCACTTGAGACTCTCTCCTTGGCGTAGTGGGAGTGGGCCATTTAGGTTCCACGTGGTCGGGTGGTAGTGCTTTTTACTCTTACCATTGAGCTCTGTTCATTGCTACCGTGGTTGGAGTATCCTTGTTTGCATATCCTTTCATTCTATCTTTGTATCTTATGATGGATGGTTTCATTAATGGTATTGTACTTTATATCATGGATCTAAAGAGGATGATGTAATTCTATTTATATAAATGTATATTCTTTTAGCCTTTCATACCCTGTGACAAGTACAGTGGATGATTGAGTATTCTAAATTTTATTGCCAATTGGCATTTGAAACAAATGTATATTATTTAAATGGACATTGAACTTTTAATTATTCTTTCATATGGATGTGGTATTTGTTAGATTTAGTATTAATTAAATTTAAATGTGATTCAACATCTTGGGATCCTTAAGGAATGTAACCTGTTATGTATGCTTATAGATGATTGTGTGTTATTGCTTCCACTACTTTATGTTTGATGTGTATGATATTATTTCTTGTTTAAAAAAAAAATGTTTGACAAACTTAGTAAAACTTCAGGTTAATTCTTTTGGATCCCTTGGCAGGGCATTACATCTGGTATCAGAGCTCGAGTTTCTACATTGGTAGCTCTGGGTATATTGGAATGCCACTAGTTGTTAACTAGTTGAACAAAAATGAAACTTAAAACTATTATGTATATCTATTTCAAACTAAAACTTGAACTAGTTGAACTGAAATAGAACTTATACTTTAGTCGTATAATTTCAAAACTTGAACACTTAAAATTCAAAACTAAAATATACGTAAACCTAAAAATAGGCAAAACTAAAAATTGAAACTTATTCTATTTTCAAAATATGTGTCTTTTATATATGCTTTACAGTAGTATGTTTTATGGTTGTTATAGTATATTATATGTTAGATATTATTGTAGGATGGTATCTGGGACGAGATCTTCTATTAGAGGTTGTAGCCTTGGCCATGGTAGAGGTTGTGAAAGAGGTAGAGCTATCAGTGTACATGAGTCTATCCACGAAGGCCCCATTCAGGAAGAGAATAGTGAAGAATATGTTAGTGAGCATCAAGAAGAGAGCCATAGAGAGCATCAGGCTGACTCTGAGGAGGTTGACCTAAGGCAAATGATGTAGACCATCATTGATTGCCTACCTCCTATTCAGAATCAGGATGGAGCACAACACGGAGGACCTAAGCATAGGCCTAGGTCTAGGAGCCCTCAAAGGGATTGACATAGATCCATAGTAGCTACTCAGATGAAGGATTGTCAGAGGTCTAAGGTCAAGCCCTTTAATGGGCTTGGTTCAAGTTATGTAGCTGAACAATGGCTTATTACTCTTGATAGGGTTTTTGCTATTCAGGACTTTGATAGTAATGTCAAAGAAAGGTTTGCTATTATCAACCTGAAACTCTTCAGAGCCACTTGGTGGACCATCGAAGAGAAGAAGCTGGGCATAGAAATGAATAGTGTCAAATGGGAGATATTCTCTAAAAACTTTCATGAGTGATTCCTACTAGAGGAATGGAAATAGCACAGAGCAAATGAGTTGCACAAACTGAGATAGTTCACTATGACCATAGTAGAGTATGAGCACAAGTTCTATGAGCTCATGCCCTTTTTGAGAATTAGTGATAACTTAGCATAGTTGGCATAACATTTCATCAAAGGCTTAAACAACCATCTAGTTGGGGGTCTTAAGGTGTTTGAGCCTAAAACCCTCAAAGATGTGGTACATCAAGCCATCCTTGTAGAGAAAAGTGTCAACCTAGGACATGGGAATTTTGTGGGAGTGCCTACAACATCAGGACCTAAGGGCAACCACAACTCAGGTGGGAACAAGAAGCCTCCTTTTTCTAAGGGGAATAAGAACCAGTAGCAACCTCAGCAGTCTCAGTAGCAGAAGGGATCATACCCTCAAGAACGGAGTGGTGGTGGTGGTTCTAACTCTAAGAACAATCACAATGCACAATTTAATAGGCAAAACTAGTACACTTAGCCTGTGCAGAGAAACCATTCTTTTGCCAATAGGGGTAGCCACTAGTAGTTGAGTGTGGCTCCTATAGGAAGGGGATTTGGCAGAGACACTGGATGTTATTCTTATGGGTAGATTGGACACATTACAGCCCACTATCCATAGCATGCATCTCAGTATTCAGGTTCTAGACCAACAATATCTATGCCCATAGTTGGAGATGCAGGTAGAGCTCACAAGGTATTTGTGGCAATAGATCACTGTTAGGCAGACCATCAGGGGACTATGGTTGAGACTATGGGAGCTATCTGAGGTACATCTCTCTCTATATTGTTTGATTTAGGTGCCACGAATTTATTTATTACACCATCATTAGTCGCTAAGTGTAAGTTGGAAGCAGTTAAGCAAGATGTGGGTTGGCAAGTGGAACTAGCCTTAGGTGCTAAGGTTTCCATAGATTTTGTAGTTCAAAAGTGCGAGCTAAGCATAGTAGGGTTTGTGACGTCAGGTGACCTTCGGGTTATTCCTCTTGGCTCCTACGACTTAGTCTTGGTATGGATTGGCTTGGCTCTCATAGAGCCAATATAGACTGTGGGAAAAAGACCAGCATATGTCAGGATGACCAAGGGAAGGATGTAGAGATTGTGGGGATACCAAGGCCTATATCTCTATAGATGATATCTGCTATGCAGTTGAAGCAGAGCTTTCATAAGTGATGTTAGGTATTTGTTATTACAATAAATGAGCTTGAAGAAGAAAACCCTACAGGAAAGACTTTAGAGCACCCTATTCTATAAGACTATGTGGATGTCTTTTTGAGTGATATTTTTGACATGCCCTTGAAAAGAGATATTGATTTTAGCATTGATCTCACTCCAGGAGTGGAGCCTATTTCTAGAGCTCCTTATCATATGACCACTTAGGAATTGAGTGATTTATGCTATAGTTAGAGGACCTTTTGGCTAAGGGTATTATCAGACTGAGTGTGTCACCATGGGGAGCTCCAGTGCTCTTTGTGAAGAAGGAGGATGGTTATTTATGCCTTTGTATTGATTATAGAGAGCTAAAAAAGGTCACAATAAAGAATAGGTATCCTTTACCAAGGATCAATGATTTATTTGATCAGATTAAGGGAGCTATAGTATTCTTTAAGATTGATCTTAAGTTAGGATACCATCAACTTCACATCAAGGATGCCAATATTCATAAGACTACCTTTTGAACTTGCTATGGGCACTATGAGTTTACAGTAGTTCATTTTGGGTTGACGAATGCCCCACCAATTTTCATGTGTCTAATGAATGGACTATTTCATTCCTATCTTGATAGATTTGTACTCATGTTCCTTGATGATGTACTAATATATTCTAGGTCCCAAAAGGAGCATGAGGAACATCTACATTTGGTTTTGCAGTGCTTGAGAGATAATCAACCTTATGCCAACATGGCGAAGTGTGATTTATTTCAATCAGAGATATAGTACTTAGGGCACATCATATTAGGTGAAGGTATCTTTGTAGACCTCACAAAGATTCAGGCAATAGTAGATTGGCCTACACACACTACTATGTTAAAAAATTGTAGTTTCATGGATCTAGCTGGTTATTATCACAGATTTTTCCAAAACTTCTCCAAAATAGCACATCCTATCACTTTCCTTCAAAGGAAAGGAAAGAAGTTTTTATGGATGGAGAAATGCAAGGAAGCATTTTGGAAGCTCAAGGAGCTTTTGACCAGTGCACCAATCTTAGCATTACCTAATCTAGCAGGTGATTTCATGGTGTGTATAGATGCTTCCCTTAAGGGGATTGGAGCAGTATTGATGCACGGTGGATGGGTGATTGCCTATGAATCACACAAACTCAAGGATCACAAGCTGAATTATCCTACACATGATCTTGAGTTACCAATGGTAGTTCATGCCTTGGTGAGATGGAGACATTTCTTGTTGGGGAATAGATTTGAACTTCATAGTGATCATCACAGTCTATAGTAAATTTTCATGCAACCTAATCTAAATGCTAGGTAGAGGTGATGGATGGAGTTTCTATGCGAGTATGACTTTGAGGTGAAGTATATTCAAGGGAAGGAGAATGTGGTAGCCGATGCTTTGAGTTGCAAAAGACATGAGACATTATTTATGACTCTTAGTGTGGATTTGAGGAGCTAGATACTTCAAGCACTCCCTATTGATACATGGTATCAGGAGGTGAGTAAAGAAATGGATTCAGGGAGACCGTTAGAGGGTAAGTTTTCAGACTATGTTCTAGAGTTAGATGGCCTTTTGAGACATTCAGGAAGGATCTATGTGCCACTATTGGATGAGCTTCACACATTGATCCTATCGGAGGCCCATCATACACCTTACTTGGCACATCCGCGTGTCAAGAAGATGAATGCAAACTTGTGACATTTATTCTATTGGATAGGGATGAAGTGTGACATTGCTGATTTTGTGGCTAGTTTTCTTTAGTGTCAGAGAGTCAAAGCAGAGCACCAGAATCTAGTAGGGCTTTTACAGCCAAATCTCATTCCTTCATGGAAGTGGGACATCATCTCTATGGATTTCATAGTAGGATTACATATGACTACTCATTGACATGACGCCATCATGGTCACCATTGATCAGTTGACTAAGGTGGCACATTTTTCACTAATAAGGTCTTCCTACACTATAGCTTCTATAGCTAATGTCTTCATGCATGACATTGTGAGACTACATGGTATTTCCTGAAAGATTATTTCAGATGGGGATCTTGTATTCACTTTCGCATTTTGGACATCGCTATAGCATGATCTTGGAGCGCAGTTGAATTTTAGTTCAGCATATCATCTAGAGATAGATGGGTAGATAGAGAGAGTGAATTAGGTACTTGAGGATATGTTGAGGATGTATGTGATGGATAGATAGACTCTATGGGAGGACTATCGCTACTTGGTGGAGTTTTCTTACAACAGTAGATATCATAGTTCCATTGGCATGGCACCATTTTAGGCCTTATATGGTCATTCTTTTTGTACACCTTTCATTTGGGATAGTCTTGAGGATTGCATCCTGTTGGGTCCTAAGATGCTTCGAGATATGGAGCAATAGGTAGTGTGCATCCAAGGGCACTTGACTATGACACAGGATAGGCAAAAAAAGTATGCTAATGCTCATAGAATGGATAAGCATTTTGTTGTGGGAGAGAAATTTTTCTTGAGAGTGCATCCACGGAAGAGTCTGATCCATTATGGAAAGGGTTTGAAGCTAAGATCTCGCTTTGTGGGACTGTTTGAGATTCTTGAGATGATTGGTCCAGTTGCCTACCACCTTGCTTTATCGCCCAGCCTAGCTCGCATCCATGATGTTTTCCATGTTTCAATACTTAGACAATATATTCCTGATATGGTACATGTTCTTGATTGGAATGCATTACAGGTAGAGGACGGGCAATTGGCTTTGGAGACGGTTTTCATTCTGGAGCAGTGGGAGTTGACCTTAGGGGTCGAACCATAGAGCAGGTAAGGGTCCAATGGGACCCTACTGATGACTCATCAGCTACATGGGAGGATGCATCTAGATTATGAGATTTATATCCCTACTTGTTTGTAGGTTTCCAAGAGTAAGCCTAAGTCTAGAGGGGTGGATGTAGTGCATGCCCCAAGTTTATATTTTTATTATCATTGTTGAACTCTTTTAGGCTAGTTTTATGCTTGATTATTAGTAGTATTATTTTGAGATTATCAGATATTGTTTCACATTTAGTTGATTATATGATGAGATTGCTTGGTACTCTATACTTCATGTATGCATGATGATTATTCAGTGATTTCAGTTATTGATGATGATTAGTTAAATGGATTATCATGTATTTTCATATGGATACTTACCCCATACTGCATGTGTGTGTGTGTGTGTGTGTGTGTGTGTGTGTGTGTGTGTATTTTCTTTATGTATGGTGTTTCTGATGTGGTTAAGGAAGGGAGTTGTAGTCACTTGCTAGTCAGGATCTACATGATGCACCACTTCTTGCCATTGTCTGTTTAGCTTAGAATATTGTGTTTGTATATGCGTGAATTTTATGTAGATTGCAGGTACCAGGTATTGACTTCCCTGAATTGCCAGGATGAGCATACCCTATCGCATTATCTCAATGGTAAGAGAGGGGAAATAAATTCTTAAGTCCAAAACCTAAACCTTTAAGCTATTTGTCCTAAAAAATTAGGATAAGTATCTGAGTTGTTTACCTTCTGAATGCGTTGGATGACGTTAATTCGCGATTACAACCCTTTAGTTTGATCTTGTATGCATTTTACTATGATGGGTTTTCGTATTATTTTTTATGAGTCATTGGTGATTTTTCAATTAATTAAGTCAAATTAAATTATTAAATTAATAATTTAATTTAATGGAAAATTATTATGATATTTTTAATATTTAATTAATTAGGAGATTAATTAAATAAAAAGAATTAAATCTGAAGATAAAAGTTATAAGAATAATTTTAGAACGTGATAATTATTTATTTAATTTAATAATAATATATTTAGAGTCCATTTTTAAATAAATGCTAAATACTATTATTATTCAAGTTAATAAATATTTTATCATTTAATGTTCAAAAATAAATTAAGAAGTGAAAAAGATATTAATTTATTAAAAGTTTCAAAATTGCATAATGCGTGCATGATATTAAAATTTATAAATTAATTGAAAAGAGAAGTCAAGTGAAAATTAAATAAATTTATTTTATACTTCAATAAACGTGCATGGAAAAGATAAAGAAAAGATAATAAGATTTAAAGTCTGGTGAGCAAGGAGTCCTCTCGAGTGAACGCACAATTAGTGCCTTGATTTTAGGAGAAAACTCCTTATCACCAATTGAGGGTTCATTTTTGAAGGACTACAAATTTTGGAAGAGGAAAGAATTTGGGAAGAGGGAAGGTTTTGAGAGGGGTAATTTCTCCATCAAATTAATACTGGGTTTGCGATTTTTTTAAAAATATATATGTTTTAAGAGAGAAGGTAACTTATTTTATTTAAGTTTATTTATTCATAAAATTTTATAAAATAAATTATTTTTAAAAAAATGTATAAAAGAATTTTTTTTTTTTAAATATATAAAGGAGGAGGGGGTTTTACCCCACCACCCTCTGCCTTTAATTGACGTGGCCACTGCCGCTATCAGAGGTATTGCGAAAGCGACAATACTGCATACCATTACGGCCCCAAGCCCTACGACAGACATAGTGAGGTCGCGACCCACTCAAAAGCCAACAAAATTATACAATATGCCAATTGCATTAAATTTTTAATTTAATTTGTTTTAATTATTAAATGTAATATCATTTAAGTTTTTTAATTATTATTTATTATTAATTTTTAATATTATTTTTATTAATAAAATTTATTAATACGTTTAATTTTTTATAATTAATTAAATGTTATTTATATAGTTATATTATATACTTATTAATTATTTTAATTAAATTAAATTTGAATAATTTATTTAATAATGGAGATTATGTGATATGATTGTAGATTTATTTAATTATTAATAATTCTAATTTTGATGAAATTGCCAATTATTTTATTAAAATCAATGAGAATTATTTTAATAATTTAATTAAATAAATGATTGCCCTTAGAATATTTTAGGAAATGGACTTTAAATATAATGGGGGTAATTTTTATATTTTATTTGAAGAGATGAATGGGTTAATGTGTAGGGTAAACTGTGAAACTTATTTACTTAAAAACATACGTTAAACTGGAAACTAAAACCTTATTTTTAGCTCAACCATGTGTTTTCAAAATCAAACCAATTTATGAGACTACTCTGTTTTATGTACATGGTTTGTGTTTTGGGTTTTGGGTTGACTAGATTATTGACCAGTTCTAGGATGTCTACCAAAGGCTTGAGAGTTATGTGATTGTGGTAGTATGCTGACTTGATCTTGATTATTTTAACTCAACCATGATAATGTGTTGGTATGCTCTATGATGAGTGTGATTCTATTATTTATTATTGTTTTCATTTTTATTGTGAGAGAGTGAGATGAATGCTATGATCTATTTGACTTAACCATTTTGAGTTTTTGATCAGTATTTTTTGGATACTTTCCAATTGCTCATAGAGAACTAATGGGTATTGTGATTTATTTTTTGGATACTTTCCAATCACTTGTATAGGGCTGAGGTGATTTTGACTGTGATTCCCTGATTTGTGATTTCATGAGCTTAGGGTAGGTTATCTACATGTAATGTCGGGAAGTGGCTTGCAATGGATGTCAGGGCCATAAGTGGTTGCTAAGGTAACCCATTGTAAGTTGTTTAATAAGCAAAAACACTACACTAAATGAGAGTAAAATGAACCTAATAAGAGTCTTTGTATGTTCTCACCCATGCCTCAAGTGCTAGTATATACTAAGATGGGAGTAGAGAGAATGCTTGGTTGTGACCTTGTATCGTTAATATGCCTTGTCAATATGAGAGGATACTAGTGCCACATAGGGTCACTAGGGGGTTGGGGTCTTGAGAGACTATTAGGGTAACTCTAGCATTGATTTGTGTGATGACACTTGTCCACTTACATAGTAGATTTCCTATGTGTCTTTGTGTACCTTTGGGTTTAGATGTTGATTTATCTTGGAACCTTTGAGTTAGATTACTTTTAGGACTTCCTAGACTTAGAGAGTACTTTTGATATTTGGATTGATATCCTCTTTGGGATTTGAGACTATCTCTTAATGCGGTGGGTGTATATGAGAAATGTTAGTATGCTAATAGAAACCAAATTTAAATAAAGCTTCTACAAACTAAACAAAATTCATAAACTTCAAGATAGACTAAGATGAGCTCTCAATTAAGAATATGAGCCATTAATGGGCTCTCTCAATAAGAAGCTCTCTTGTTGAGTGACTTTGTCTAAATAGATAGGATGTATGCTCAAGCTTATGCTTCAAAAAGGGATTCAAATGGAGTTGGAATTTGGGTGTGAGTGTATGGTTTTGATGTAAAATGGCATTATGACTTTACTTCATGGATTGTGTTATTTTTCAAAGGGGAAGGATCCAATTTATAGGCAAGAGGCTTGAGGGTTTGAGGGCTAAGATGCAAGGATGGAGAAAAGCTCATGGAGGGCTCAGATTGCATGAGAGGAGAGCACATGGATTGTGCTTCCTTACAGCCAATCAGGAAGTGACACATGTCACAGGGTGAGAGGATGGAGGAAAGGGGAAGGATGAGTCAACAAAGGAGGCTCAAGGGATAAAATCTTCATAAAGACCCTCATAATGGCTTGTAAGAGCAATAAAAGGGCTTGGAAGAGTCATTTATGGCCTAGTGGGCTTCATAAAGTTTTATGGTTGGGATATTTTGAAGGAGATGAGAGGAATTTTGACTTGGGCTTGATTAGGAAGGTTTTAAGCTTGCTTAAGATTGTGCAAATGATTAGAGGATGGATTAGGATGGTTTAGGATTAGCTTAGGGATAGGCAAGTGGATGGCATTTAATGAGGGTGGGTGAAGGAGGAGATATTTGTTAACTTTGGCTTGGGTTAGTAAGTCTTAACCCATGTTTAGAGAATGTGACAAGGTTAGGAGGGGATTAGGATTAGGTTTAAAGAAATCTTCTAGAAGAGTCTAGACTTTGGATGAGGATAGAGACTTTTTAGAATAGTCTAGAACTTCCTAGGATGAGGATGAAGACTTTCTAGAAGAGTCTAGAACTTCTTAGGATGAGGATAAATTAGATTTTTAGGAAATAAATAAAGTTTTATTTATTTCAAGGGTTTGGGTTGAGGAGATATTTATTTTTAAAAAAATTAATAAACATGAGGATTAATATTTAATCTTAATTAAATATTTTGAGTTGGGATTAGGGGTAGGAAATGATGGGATTAGCCTTTAATCAAAGTTAAAGAAGGATTAGAATATTTTGGAAGAGGTTAGTGGTCTTAAGAAAATTGGCCAAGTTTTGGGCAAAAAATAAATTTTTTATTTATTTTGGGTTTTTTGGTCAATTTATTAATTAAATAATTAATAAATAAATAAATAATGTTTAAATAAGATTTAAACATTTTTGGGAGGGATTCCTTAATTAAATATTTTTAATTAAGATAAAGGGATTTAATGGCATAAAAATAAATTAATTAATTAATAAATGATAATGTCATTAGGAATTTTTCAGAAAATAAAAATACTTTATTTTCTAAAGGTTTTTAGGTGTCTACATTTTGCCCCTCTTTGATGTGATGCCGCAAGTGGCATGGCATCAAAGATAAGAAAATAAGATGCCCAAGGCTAAGCAAAAGAGGAGAGAATGGACTGCAAGATACCCCCTCAAGAAGGTGGCAGGGGGAGAAAGCGAGGCTCGATGACTTCTTGAAAAGTACAAGAATCTGAGATGAGCAAGAAGACTTAGATTGGCTTAAGAGAAGAGGTTTAGTTAGCTCAAACTCTCACTAAGGGAGAATGATAAAGGGAGAATCAGAGGCACAAGAGGAAGTAAGCTTAAGATCTCAGGGATTGCAGAGGATGAAGGAGCGGAGTGCTATAAAAGGAATCCAGGATGGGGAGATGGATGAGGGGATTAAAAAGCTGATGCAATAGGATTTCAAAGAGTCAGATTGGCCAAAGATGGGTTTCGGAGATCCCTAGGACTAGGATTGTGGATCTCGAAAGATGAGGCTTGGTGGATTGATTTAGATTGGTGGATCCCTAAGACTAGGATTGTGGATCCCTAAAGCTAAAGGTGAGGAGTGATTCAAAGAGATACTGATGCATAAGCTAGGGTAGGAGAGACAGATGTTGGATATGGATGGGGGATAATGGAGATGAAGGAAAACCATTGAAGCTTTTTGAGCGGGGGGTTACTTCAAAAAGAAGTACCACCATGTAGTTGAGAACTAGATTTGCTATAGGACTGTTGGTTAATTGCCAAGGTTACTAAGGACATCAAGGCCTTTTCACCAACTGTCCAAAGGACTAACAGACTGACTCAAAACAAACACACAAGGATTGCTCCAGCATCACACATGAATCTCGAAAGAATCAGAGTGGAACCGACACTGGGTAACCCACAAGTAGAAAAGAAAAACAAACAAAAGACTTGATCAAGACCTTACGCCCAGATTGCCCCATTCGCAGTATACCATGATATGGAAGATCATAGCAACTTTGAGGAGGGAACAAACAGATTGTTTGAAAAAGATACTTCAAGACCCAAAAGGGAAGATTCCAAATCAAAAGAAAGTGAAAATCCAAAAGAGAAACATTTGCAAATGAGATGGGTAGGACGAGGTACTAATGGGCCAAGATCAGACATGAAGAAAGCTATATCCTACAAGGATCTATCAGAGAGCACCTAAGCTGGTGGATCTGGATGAGTGATGCGTCTGGCAAGCTGAACTAAGAAGGATAACACTTTGGTGACATGAGATCTAGCTAAAGGATGCATTGGGATAGCTAACCAAGGGTTGTGCGATGTGTGCAAGATGTTGAGCAAGGATGATATGACACGAAAACTGGATAGATACAATGGTACTCAGCTAAAGAGGATGTACAAGTTGATGGACCAAGATATGTTACAAATGTACAAGGTTGTTCATGTTTGGGTTTTGTGAGATGGAAATGTTTGTGAAGGGTGGGATGTCTGTAATAGTTGATAGGTGGATAGGTAGATGGTTTGTGAAAAGCTTAAGTGAAAATGGGATTCTTTGTGTGCATGTGATAGGATACAAGCTAGGATACAAGATTTGGCATATAATACAAGCTAGAATATGGTACAAGCTTTGGACAAGATTTGGATATACAAGCTATGATACAAGGGATGATACAAGATTTACAAGCTGGGGTACAAGATTTACAAGCTGAGGTACAAGATTTACAAGCTGTACAGGAGGTATTTACAAGCTCCATTAGATTTTGGATATTTGGTTGGAACACCAAGGGAACAAGAAGGTGTTTTATGGAATAGTGGGTGAATGGATGAGGGATAGGATAGTGATAGATAATGGATTAGTCTTAGTACACAAGGCACCTGAATTACTAGGTTTTCACCAAGGTACCTATCCAAGGTGCTTGAATTGCCAAGTTTTCACCATTGGACGCTTATTTCTCTTTACTATTTTTTTTTATTTTTTTTGTATTTTTCAAAAGCTGGGTATACCAAGGATCTTTAAGCATAGAACTTCTTGAGATGAATGATGTTAGTAGGATCATTCAAGAGTTCTCCTTCTAGTGTAGATAGTTGATACGCTCTGGAGCCAAAGGATGCAGTGACAACATAAGAACCAAGCCATGTAGGTTCAAACTTGCCTTTCTTTTCTCGATCTGCTTGGACTTTCATGTTTTCTTTGAGGACCATGTCACCTGGCTGAAAGTGTCATGGAAGCACCTTCTTGTTGAAATTCCTTTTGAGACGAGTTTGATAGACGGTGAGATGATCATAGGCTTGTTTTCGCTTCTCGTCTAAGAGATCTAGCTGGGTGAGCCAAGCTACTCTGTATTCTTCATCTGATATTTTCCCTTGCAAAGATATGTGCAAGGAGGGAAGTTCAACTTCTATAGGTAGTACCACTTCGGCACCATAGACTAGGGAGTATGGAGTTGTGCATGTGGATGTACGAAAGGAAGTTCGATAGGCCCATAGGGCTAGATTTATTTATAGATGCCAATCACGACTGGAATCATTGACAACTTTCTTTAGGATTTTGAGGAGGGTTTTGTTAGTTGCCTCTGCTTGGCTGTTACCTTGTGGGAAATATGGGCTAGAAAGGTTATGACGAATGCAGAGGGAAGTGCATAATTCTTCCATGTTGAGATTTTCAAAGTTACCTCAGTGGTCGATGAAGATGGTGGATGGGATGTCGAAGCGGCAAACAATGTGGTATAAGATGAACTTGGAGACCTGAACTCCTGTAGCTGAGACAAGGGGAACTGCTTCCACCCACTTAGTGAAATAGTCTGTAGCTATTATTATCCATTTATGTCCATCGAATGAGAGGGGTGTGATAGTTCCAACTAGATCAAGGCCCCAACAAGCAAAAGGCCAAGGTGGTGCAATAGGTTGTAGATCCTGTGCTGGAGTGTGCACAAGATTTGCATGCTACTGACATGGGAGACACTTTCTGACAAAGTCACAGGAGTCTTCTTCAATGGTAGGCCAATAGTAGCATGCTCTAAGGATTTGTTGCGCTAGGACAATACCACTCGTGTGGGCACCGCAAAGTCCAGAGTGTACTTCTTTTAACACCATCACAGCCTCGTTTTGGTCTAAACATCGAGAGAGAGTATCGTGATAACTCCGACGATATAGGGTATTGGCTATGATAACATAGCGGGGTGATTTTTGGATGAGGTTTTGGCATTGGGTACATGTGAGGTGAGGGGATATGATACCATTGTTAAGGTAAGCATGAATCTCATGGTACCAAGGGGATTGGGGACCAACCAAGATACAAACACGGTTTGAATCCTCATTCGCATAGGTGGGTGTGAGGAGCTACTCGACTAAAAACTCATACTGTGTAGCTGCTTGGGGAATTTCCAAGAGTGAGCCTATAGTAGCCATAGCATCTACTGCTTTGTTTTGTATTCGAGGCACTTGTGTAAATTGAAGCCTTGTAAAATGCTGGGTTAGCTGATCAACTAGCTCTTTGTAGGATAATAGCTTTTCATCTTTGGTTTGATATTCATTTAGGGCTTGCTTGATGATGAGCTGAGAATTGCCAAAGATTTGTAACTCAGCAATGTTCCATTCTGCAGCTATCTTTAATCCTCCTATGAGGGCCTCATATTCATCTATATTGTTGGTGCTAGGGAATTGTAGCTTGAAGGCTTTTGGAATGTAATCTCCTTGAGGTGTGACCAACAATATTCCTGCCCCTGATCCATGAGATGTGTATGAGCCATCAAAATAAAGTTTCCATGGGGGTTGTTCTTCAATTAGACAGATATGCTCATCTAGAAATTCTGTGATCAACAGATAAGCATCTATTAGAGGTGCATCAGCTAGGTGATCTACTATAGCTTTCCCTTTGATTGCCTTTCTGTCCACCTACTAGATGTCAAATTCGATAAGGAGCATAACCCATTTGGCCAAATGACCTATAAGTGTTGTTCTAGAGAGCATATACTTGAGAGGGTCGATCTTGGAGACTAGTTGGATGGTATGACTTAGCATGTAGTGGCAAAGATTTTGAGTTGAGAAAACAACTACCAAACAAGCTTTTTCCATAGGAGTATAATTGAGTTCATAACCAACTAGGGTTCTACTGATGTAGTAGATGGCTCTTTCTCTGCCATAGTCATCGAGCTGTGCTAGAAGTGCCCCTAGAGTAGTAGGCGTTGCTGATATGTACAAAATCAAGGGACAACCAGGAACTGGTGGAACCAAGATAGGGGGGTTGGTGAGATACTACTTGAGCTTATCGAAGCTGCGCTGACATAAAGGATCCCACTTGAAGTTCTCATCCTTCTTTAGTAAATGTGAAAATGGTGTACACTTATCTGTAAGCTCTGAGATGAAGCACTAGATGGATTGAAGCTTTCCCTGAAGAGAGCGAAGCTGTCATAGTGTCTGGGGAGGAGGCATGTCTAAGATAGCCTTGACCTTCTTAGGATCGATCTCTATACCTCGTTTAGACACTATAAAGCCTAGAAGCTTTCCAGATGTGACCCCAAAGACACACTTCTTGGGATTCAGCATGAGATGATATTTGGCTAACCTATCAAAGACTTTCTCCAGGTCAGCAAGATGATCCATGAAGGTATGAAATTTGACCAAGATATCATCCACATAATCCTTCAAAATGTTATGGATGAGATCATGAAAAATGGTTGTCATAGCTCTTTGATAGGTAGCCCCAGCATTCTTTAGGCCAAAAGGCATCATGTTGTAACAAAAGGTTCCCCAAGGGGTAGTAAACATTGTCTTATGTTGATCCTCTTCTGCAATCTTGATTTGATTATACCTAGAAAATCCATCCATGAGGGACAAAATTTCATGTCCAGTTGTAAGATCTACAATCATATCTATGTTGGGCAAGGGAAAATCATCTTTTGGACAAGCTTTGTTAAGATCTCTGAAATCAATGCAGATTTTGATGTCACCGAAAGGTTTAGTGATGGGGACCATGTTGGAGATCCACTTTGAGTAGTCAATAGGTCGAATAACCTTAGCAGCTAACATTTTTTCTAATTTAGCTTTGACCAGTAATGCCACCTTGGGGTGTATTTTTCTAAGCTTTTATCTGACAGGCTTGATCTTTGGATCGACTACAAGATGATGAACTACAAGCTTTGGATCAAGTCCTGGCATGTCCTAATATGACCATGCAAATCGACCAATGTTCTCTCTTAAGACCTCAAAGAGGAGATCAGCTTGGTCTTGTGATAGGGATGCAGCAATGTGAACAAGTCTGGGGATCTCTGAAGAACCAATGTTGACTTCTCGAGTATCCTCAATTAGAATAGAAGACACCTCTAGTTGATTATCTTGAGGAGGCAATGTTAAATCTTCATGTTCTACTTGTGGCTCTAGATTTTCTTGCTGAGGGGTTCTCTTCATTGCCATAGCTAGTCTCGGATTCACCTTAGTTCCAGTTTTGGGTGTATCGGAACTAGGTTGGGGATTTTCTCCAAAATACCCCTTGGGATCTAGCTTGTAGATATAGGCAGAATCTGGATTTGTTTACTTATGAGGAGTTTTGGCTCCCATGAATCTCAAAAGAGCTTCCTCTGATGTGAACTCGTCAATGTGTATGACGCTTGGTTGGTCCCAATCTATGAGTTGTGGATGGGCGAGTGGTAGGTCAATGAGGTGGATGGATAGTTCTTGGAAAACAGAGTCTCTGAGGGAGATTTGGTATGGGATATCATCGTAGGCTCTCTTTTCAACTTCCTCAAGAATTTCTTTGATTTCGACAAGGTCGCGGTGAATGTTCGAAAAAGCGTGACCATCTGTATTGGTTCCCCCAGTTGTGGGTATGCCAAAGCCAAGACCTGACTTCGATTCCCACTTGTGTGCATCGATGGGGCACTGCATGCCTCTTTCTTTTGGTCCTAGACCACCACCTTGATAGTTCCATTTGTTAGTGATGAGCTTATATTATTGGGGATACTTCTGGCTGAAGTGATCAAGGCGTGCTTGATTTTTTTGAGGTGCATCCTTATGTAACCAAATGTTGATATCTAGAGTGAGCTCCTCATGAAGAGGGATTTTTGAGGATACAAAGGTTGTTGGGCCAAACTATTTGTATCGAGGAGGTGGAATCTCCTTAGCTTTGTGATATGTTGGTCATCCATGGGCATGTGGATCAAGTGGGAGTGCCCCAACAGCAAATGCATCCGACAGGCTATACTCTTCACAGCCTTTGTTATTGATCTTCACGGTAGACAGGGTAGAGGCAAGGATGGTTTCTGGGTCATTACAAGTGTGGGATGAGCTGGCGATGGATGTGCCAATATCAATTCCAGGGCAATGGTTTGTATATGAAGCTTCAACTGCATTGCAGTAAGCAAAGGGTTCTAGATCGGCATGGATGGTTACCTCAGTGCCTTGATGCAGAAATTTGACGCACTGATGGTAAGTGGATGGAACGGCTTCCATGGCATGAATCCATGGGTGATTGAGGAGGATGTTAAATGGTAGGTTTAGATCAATAACATGGCAGAGTGTCTCTTGGATGACTGGCCCAACCTTGATTAGTAGCAAAATAGTTCCTTCTGTGGTTCTTTGCAAGTTGTCATAAGCTTTGATGGTGATAAACTCACTAATGATATCTGGCTCAGTATACCTAGCTTGTTTTATGAATTTTAAGGTGCAAATATTCAAGGCTGATCCATTATCTATCATTACTCTTTTCAAGGCAAAATTGGATACCATGATGGCTATGCAAAGCGGAAGGGTGTGATCTAGCTCGACCACGGGTATGTCGGTGGGTTTGAAAGATAGGGCACATGAGGAGGATAGGTGTCCAACAAGATTATGAAAATCAGTAGCATTGATATCTGAAGGGACATGAGATTCTATAAGAGCACTGTCAAGGATGTTCTTGTACACGGGACTGGTGCGAAGAAGGTCTAAAATGGAGATTTGGGCTGGCATGTTCCCAAGGTGTTCCAAGATATTGTACTGGTTTTTTGATGGAGCTGATGGTGCTGGTGAAACTAGTGGGCCTGTGATGTTAAATTGCGCTCTTCGAGTGGTGACTGCACACTCATTGTTTGGTCCTTGAATATTGATAACATTGACAGAAGGCTCTTTCTCGGATATACAACATATGAGGCTACCATAGTGTATATAAGATGAAGTGTGGTCATTGTTCTTCCCATGCTGTTGGTTTGGCTGGCGATTGTTGGTGTTGTTGTCGTTGGCTTGGATAAGTGCTTTTCTAGGATTTTGGTTGTTGTGAGGAGGAAAAGCATTTTGATATATCTGTAAGCCGACATTGGGAGAGGTTTGGGCACCAATGGTGATTTCTTTGCAATCAATGAGGTCCTGCACATAATCTTTCAGTTTCATGAATCTAAGGGTAGTGTGACCTTTTACCCTATGAAATTTGCAGTACTTATTGTCTTTGTACCATGCAGCTTTGGATTGGCTTAGGTCAATTTGCTAGGTAGGAGGAAATTTGATGAGGTTTTCCTTGACTAATTTCTCAAAAATGACATCCAAAGGTTCACCAAGGGGTGTATAATTTCTAGGTGTAGGTTGGAATCTGGGCTTTTGCCCTACAGCTACATTGATGGCATTAGCTTGATTGCTATACCCTTGAAAGTTGGGTCTTGGATTGTGGTTTTGATAGCTTTAGTTATTCTGTTGTTGGTAGTTGATAGCTTGTTGATTGTTTGATTGATATGGTGGGTTAGACTGATTTTGGGAAGGACCAACAATATTCACATGTCTGGTGTCAGTGACGCCATCTGTTGCAACGTGCTTGTTTTTGTTCCAATACCTAGACTTGTCATTAAATGTGATTGATTTTGGTTGGCTTCCTTGTAAATCTTGACCACACCATCTTTAATGAGTCCTTGCTCAAGGATCATTCCTTTCTCTTTGATGTCTTTGTAGGTTTGCAAACAGTTCATGGTCATGTGTTGAGCCAAGCTAGGATGGGCATTATCAATAAACATTTTCACCAAATGGTGCTCTGGCAAGGTGCAAGATATGTGGGTGGTAAGGGTTTTCCATCTTTGTAGATATTCAGAAAGGCTTTCTCCACCTTTTTTCTTAGTGTGGACAAGATCAACTACTGATAGCTCTGTTTCAACAAGATGGGCATATTGGGTTACAAATGCCTCAGACAATTCAGCAAAAATTTTAATTGTGTCATAGGGGATTCTATAAAACCATTCAAGAGCTGGTCCGGCCAAGCTTTTGGGAAAGAGACACAAGAGGAAGATGTCATCGTATGCCACTTCTTGGCAGTGCATGTAAAATTCTTTGATATGTGTGATAGGGTCTCCTTTTCCTCTGAATTTGTCAAACTTGGGTGTCTCAAAATGCTTGGGAAATGGTGTCATGGTAATGGCTCTGTCAAATGGGTAAGGACACACATTCTCAAACTTGAAGGTTTTTGGATCATTTCCCTCTTGGATGTTCTTCAAAGCTATTTTCATGGCTTCCCATTCTGAATTAATGGGTGACATCTGGGGTGCCCCCAATGTAGGAGTGCCCTGAGGTAGGTATGTGCTAGATGGGGCAATGGAATATGGATGGCTTTGAGGTATGGGCTGGTAGGGATTGTACATGGCTTGGGCAACTAAATGGTGGATGATGGGTTGCTGAGGTGGAGGTGGCACATATTCTTTCATATGTTGCGAGGCTTGCTGTTGATATTGGATTTGAGGTTGGGATTGAGGAACATAAGCTGGCTATGGGATAAATGGATTGCTTTATGGAGGTAAGGTATAAGATGGGTGTGAAGCTTGGGGAAAGGATCGGGGAGCTTGTGGAACTTGACTTTGGATTTGAGGAGTTTGACCAATATATGTGGGTTATGCCCCTATTTGGGAAGGTGTCTGCATGGCAAAAGAGGCCAAGTAATTGGTGGTTGGTGGTGGTGGATTTCCTCCTAGAAGTGGAATAGAATAATAGTTGGTAATAGGAGGTAATGGATTGGTTGGTGGTGGAGGTGGTGGGAATTGAAAGCTTGGGAATGGAACTGATGGGGTTTGATAGCTTGGTGGCTAGATTTGAAAGCTTGGTAAAGTGGTGGCAGGAGCTTGGGTCACTTGAGAGCTTGGCAGAACATTGGTAGTAGCTTGTGGGGTGTGATAGCTTTGTGGAGTGAAGGTAGTAGCTTGTGGATTTGTGGCTGATGGCACTGAGCTCCAAGGACCTAGTGGAAAGGATGGAATTGTGTTTTGAGCGGAGGTAAATAGGCTGGGGGTGATAAAAGGTTGATTACTTGGCCCCATGGGTGGCATCCCAGTTGTATATTGTTGCGGTTGGCCAAAGATGCTAGCACTGATTTGGGAGATGGGTGGATTTGGAAGGCTGGGTTGGGGGGCAGCAGCAGCAATAGTGAAGGGAGTGAATGATGAGGTGTTTTGGGCGAAGGGGGTTTGGGATGAAGTGGTATGGACCAATGGTGGAGTGGTGGTGGCTGGATTGTCTTGTGGAAGGGAGATTTCAACTTGAGTGGAGGTTGGTATGTTTGGGTCTGTTGGATCATATGGGGTGGGTTGAGGCTCTTCTTTTGGCACATATTGAGGATAATTCGAATCATAAGAGCCTATGGGTGGTGGGAGTTGCTCAAACAAGGGGTGAGATGGTTCTGATAAGGGGGGAGGTCTTCCAAAGTCGAAGGCTCCAATGTTGCCCCTTCAAAAGTTAGCCATGATTGTTTCCTTATTTTTGTCTATAATGGCGTTCACCAATACTGCATTTCCTGGTTGGTTCATGAAAGCTTCAATGTCAGTAGATGATGGTATAGCGTTCTCTGGGCTGAAGGATGGTTGAGTGCTCAAGGGGAGCAATGCTGTTGGATCCAAATGATAGGGCTCCATTGTTTCCTTCTTCTTCTTGCCTAAGCGAGTGACGGGTGGCATGAAAATGCAGAATGTTTCCTAGGGATGAGATGCAAAAATGTTGATGGAGGCAAAAGAGGAAGGCTTTTCTATGCAAATGATTTCCTAGGTTGAGGCAAAGTTGTATGACAAAACCTAAGGAGGATTGGGTTGAGGATTCTAACTTCAAAGATATGTTGCCAAATTATGAAAGGTCTCCTTTCCTGTGTGCAAGCTTGGCGGTGATTGTGTCAACTTAAGGATAGACTGATGATCCTTTAGGAAGAACACGAGATTGACCACTTGTGGATCCCAACCTTTAGCTCAAGGTGATGAGTGATAATAAGTGACAAAGCTAAATTACCCTAGACAAAACTCTGTCAAAGGGATAACCTAGGTGAGATTGGTGGATTTGGAAGATGTTAGGAATGGAAAACTTTTGGCAAGGTGACAACAATTTTGAAGGCTTGGATGTGAAGTTTTTGGATTGTTGGCTAAATGGTTTGGTTCTAAATGAGATGGATGAGCTAAAAATGCTTAAGGGGATGACTAAGGATGGCTGGCTTACCTACAAGGATGATTCTAAAGTGAAGCTTATGCAAGAAGATGTGGAGAAACAAGGGGGTCTAATCATAGAAATCATGCCTAGTTGGTAAGGCATAAGCAGGGTTAACTCTTGGATGTTGGTTAAGTTGGATGGTACAATCTAACCAGGCATCTTGAAGGGCTCCGTTGGTAACTTTGTCCTCTGCTTTGTGGAGTTTGGCAATTCGAGGGCTTGGTGTTAGTTCCTTTCTCTTGGCTGAAAGTTCTTGGTATGCTTGAGATGGCTTAAGTTTGGCTTTGTGAAACTTCTGTTTGGGTTTGGGTTGTTTTGACATGAATTCCTAAATCTTCTTGGCTTTGAGAGATCTCAGTTGTTTTGCTTTGACTTGTTCAACTTCTGGAACAGGCAGTGACTATGCTAAGTATGCCCTAAGCTAGGATTGACCAAGTTTGGCAAACATTCATTCAACAAATAACAAAACAAGCAATAGATAGGAACAACTAGATAGAAGTTTTTTGATTCTAAGAATGTGATACTTGCACCAAGGAGTGTGTATGTTCTACAAATGTTTTGATCAGTCACTTCAAACACATTAACATCTTAGATGGTTGTCTACAAGGCTGACAATTGGTTTAGCTAGGGAGTCCTCAATATACCCAAGGTACGTGAGGCCCAAATCCGTAGATGAAACCAAAAATATGTCACACAGCTGAGAGGAGCGATAACCCACTTCTCCTCTTTCACTTCTCAAGGGTATAAAGGTCCTTGAGGCTTAGCTCGAGTGAAAAAATCTTGATTCTAAGAGAGGTGTCTTTGGATTCACCTCCCAATTTTTATACTCCGTCGGAACACTGGAGTTGAGGTCATCCCAAGGGGTGATGAAATCCCCAAGCAGACCTCCTAAAAAGAGAAACAAGGTTTTGGATCCTAATCTTATGCACCCAAGATGGCCTTGAAAGACGACAAGGGGAGAGAAGACTTGGATGACCTTGGGCTAAAAAACACGCTTGTTCCTTTTCCAACTGACTCTTATGTGTGCTGATCTAGACTTTGCAAGCACTCATGTTTAAGATGCAAATGTTCAATTCCAACTTGAAGCGTTAACAAAAGTAAAATCGATCGAAGAATGCAAACAAGAAGAAGAGTTAGGGTCAACAAGAAAGTAAACTCATGCGCCTGGAGGCCCTTCACATCAAGTATCGATTAATTTCCTTTAAGGCATTCAAGATTGAGTGTGAGTTTATTTTAAGCCCAAAAAAAAAGATGTGTAAAACTCGATTTCAAGCGCGTGCCCGGAGGCCCTCCACGTCAAGAGTTGTTCAATTTTAATATCCAAATGAAGTGTTAGCAAGCCTAATGTGCATTTAAGGAATTTTCTAAGTTAGAAAAACTAATAAAAACACAAGTAAGTGACATTTGATCTTTGTGGAGCATTTAACACCCTCTTAGGTGGACCCATCCCCATAGATGGCGCTAAGATTGCAACCAATGGTTAAATTGATGGGTGATTAAAGAGGGTGAGTCCAACTACAAACTCACTTAAAGCGTCTTTATTTGGTTTTTATAATTTAGGAAGTTCCTAGAATGTAGATTCTTTTTATGCCCCAAAAATTGAAGTGTGAGATATTGCAATGGTTAGTTGATCTTTTGCATTCAAGATTGAGTTTATTTGTTTTAAGCATGCATTCCAAGAAAGATTGGTTTTAATCCATGGCATTCAAGATTATGTTTGAGCAACATTCATTCAAAGGAAAAATGTTTAAACATTCAAGTTCATTTTAGCAACATGCGTTCAAAGACAGGTGTTTAAACATTCAATTTTTTTCCTTTGAGCATTCAAGATTGAGATTTTGTGTGTTGTTTTAAGAACTTTGAAGTGCTTTGTTTTAACCTTAGATCATTCAAGATTTTTTTGGACTCAAAAGTGAAAATGAGTCTTTGGACTTTGGTTTTCATTCAAGATTTTGTGTTCTAGTTTGCATGTTTTAAGCCCAAAAATGATATTCCTAGATTGTTTTGATGCATGAGAAACCTAAGAAACATTCAAGATTTTGCAACAAGACATTTGTTTGGAACAAATAACAAAGCTTTTAAAAAAAATTTGGCAACCATTTATGACTCTTAGTTTTCATGAGATTTTTAAAAGAACTTTAAAATATTTGCAAATGAGATTCATTTTATCCTTGATTGATGCTTTGAGTTTGATTTAGATTTTAGTGTGCACTTAGTATTGATTTTGAACCTTTTGAAATGGAAAATTGAAGTTCTTTTTAAATTCCCAAAAATGAAGTGTTCCTAACTTTGCATGAATGCATCTAAAACTTTGATGTTGTAAGGATGCAAATGATTGGATTGGCTTAGTTTCACTTGTTAAAAGATTTTTTTTTTTTTTGCAAATTTTTAGTTTTTAATGGATTTAAGTATGATTTGGGGGTTCATTTTAAGCACTAAAAAGAAGTGTGTATGATTTTGCTTCCTTAAAAAAAAATGGCCAAGATCTCCCACAAGAAGAAGAAGAAGAAGTAGATGGAATAAGAACAATATAGACAAGAAGAGGAAGAAGAATTTCAAGTGTTTTGTCCACCTATAAGCTTGAAAAATCTGCAAACACTATGAGATAGACTATGAGTTCTTTTGTCTTCTTCATGCTCATGTGGACCTACAAAACCAATTTATACAATCCTACCAATCACAAAAACAAGTAAAATTAGCCAAAATTAGCAAATGATATACAAAATTTGACTAAAAAAGCTAATGAAGATGACCCATGCAAGGTCCCACCGGGCGTGCCAAAATGTATATGAGCAATGTTAGTATGCTAATAGAAACCAAATTTAAATAAAGCTTCTACAAACTAAGCAAAAATCATAAACTTCAAGATAGACTAAGATGAGCTCTCAATTAAGAATATGAGCCATTAATGGGCTCTCTCAATAAGAAGCTCTCTTGTTGAGTGGCTTTGTCTAAATAGATAGGATGTATGCTCAAGCTTATGCTTCAAAAAGTGTTGAGATAATGGGTGTTGCACACATTGCATAATATTGTTATTTTATTATTTTAGTTTTATTATGTAATGTTGTACCTAGATGGACGTGCAACATGTAAAGATTCCCATAGAATATTCTTGATGAGTTGTATTGTAACATTGTGAAAATATTTCATGTAATTATTTAATATTTGGGAAAAGATTTAAATGCCCAATATTAAATGTGGGGTCATTGGGTTAGGTAGCACATGGTTTTAGCACATGGTTTATGTAATACCACTTAGTGGTTTTGTGAGACTTGCTACTATATAAGCAGCCACAAGGGTAGTTGTTGTAGAGAGAGAGAGTGACAAGGAGAAGACAAAAGGCAAGAGTCGAGCGGGACAAGGCTTGACAGGTTAGCCAAGGAAGCATTTGTGAAGGTTGAAAGCATGGCATGGGATGTGTGGATTCATGGTTGTTCACATAGTTTACTTGGTTGTGGCTATGGCCATGAAGGCTTCCATGGTTGTATGGCAATGGTATTTTTGTTGAATATTACATGGTGATGGATGCTTTTGGAGGCTGGGTTTTTCCCTCAATAAGGGTTTCCTAGGGTGTATCTTGTGTCACAATGTTGTGGGTATGTTGTCTATTCTCTTACATGTGGATTTTAATTCCATGTTTATTTTAGATCTATTATGGGTTATGTGGAAACGGTTATATTCTTTGTTGCCAAGTTTCCTTACAAGTGGTATCAGAGCTATGGTTTTATTATTGTAACCCTAGATTGAATCCATGGGAATGCATGAGAGGATAAAAGAAAGGGCAAGATATATGAATGATTTATTGCAGATCTGAGGGTTTTGGGTTTGCTGTTATGATGGGATGTTAAAAGATTTGGGCATGTGAAATTGTTGGACAAAAAGATTTTTTCAGATGCTTCATTTAAAATGAGGGTTTTGGGGGGTAGCATGCAGAAATGACCTCTTGGGTAAAAACAGACCTCACCATTGGATCCGGGTCGACATTTCCATAAATTTTGATATATAATATGCCCTAGTTTGGCCATGTTCAGAGAAAATGAAAGAGTTTTTTGGTTTCAGCCCATGATGGCCGTCAAATTTAATCCTGTCGGAATTTTTCATCACTGAAAAAAAAAAATGAAAAATCGTACTGAAAATGGTAAAAAGACTGTCTTAGTAAAACAGCCATAACTTTCTCTCAGAATATCAGATTTCAGAGTTCTTACAGGCGTTGGAAAGCTAATTCAGAGCACTACAACATGGCATAGGTTTGGTTCTATGATTTTGAGATTTTGTCAGGTTTTAAGAGCCCTAAAGTCAGATATTATTTATTTTGAGCACGAATTGGGGGATAACTTGGGCATACGAAGTCAGATTTTGGACTTCGAGTAGTCAATAGAAAGCTCTTGGAGAGCTCTACACATTGGTTTAGATTTGGTGCAGGTTTGGCATGATTTATTTATTGATATATTGATCTAAACAGTTTATAGGTATATTTCGACTATGGTAACATTGTGAGTTTATGGCATTGGAGATTTAAGATTTGATGTCATTGTATACTCAATTCATATTTCAGATTGGTCTCATGATGATATGGTTATCAGTATTTGGTTTGGATATGCACGATGACTTGTTGGGTCTACAAGTTGTGCAGTGTTGTAAGCGGTCTATACTTACAGGTTGCATTTATAGCTTGGTTATGGGTTGTCTTTGCCCATTGATCTTTCATTATTGATGCATATTCAGATTGGTGGCTTGGATTTGGGTTTTCTATGCCCTAAGTCACATGATTTACTATTTTCTTCATGTAGAAAGGATGAGATGTTGTTACCAGGTACAGTCATGGTAGAGGATTGTGGTTGACTATTTTATGCTGACAGGTTGGACACTTTGAGAGCCAGATGCTCAGTTCATGGATGTGATCATGGTGTCATAGATTTTGGCATGACATGATTGGTTATACAGGTACATCCTTGATGTTCATTAGCTTGGATTTTTTGATTCAGTTATGGTGGTATATCTTCTTGGTTGAGGATCATAGTTATTTGGTTTCTTTTGAGGATCTCATGATGTGCACTTTGAGTTCTTTGATGGTTTGATTTCTTGGTTGATTCTCATGGTTAGAGGATGGTTTGTTCATCATATGTCATGGATAGCTTGGATACACGGTTTAGTGAGAGCTTGTGATAGTGATGGGGTGACAGTGCAGGATTAGTTCCTGGTTTGATTTGGATCTTCATATAGGAGATGGATTTTATGATGCCATAGGTGACTTGGTACCATAGTTGAGTGGGAGTTGTTGGCATTGATATATTTATTGAGTATTTGCAGATGTTGGAGGTTTGTCTTAGATTCTATTGCTGCAGAAGCGTCTTTGACATTTGCATGGTGCACTTGTTATCTTCGTGGTGTTTGAAGATGGTTAGATCTTGAGGACTCATGGAGTTCTTGGTTATCTTCATGTTTTATGGAGATGGTTCTTCCTAATATGTGGAGATATTTTTCTTCATGGTGTGTGGAGATGGTTGCATCTTGAGGACTCACAGGGTTCTTGGCAAAGGTGTGGTTTATGCTTTTATTTGGCATGTTATCCTTGGTGTGAGGATGGTTTCATTATTATGTCATGGTATACTCTTGATACGCATTTAGAGTTGTGACATGTTATGGTGTGTTCATGTAGAGCATGTTATCTCTTTAGTTGAGATGGTAAGATCATGTTGTCATGTTTATGTTCCTGAGGCCATGGTTGGAACTTTGACATTGATCTTGGTTTAGTTTCTTGGTATTGAGTACACTGATCATAAGCTAGATAATTCATGATATTGATATGTTTCATTTGGAGTTGGCATGGATTGATTGGTTACAGGTGCTCATGGATACTTAGAGATGGTGGTGACGCTGATTTCTCTTGGATTAGAGAAGTATTTGTTGGGAGGGTTGATGGTTTCAGTAGGAAGTCCGAGGGGCAGTCACCTGATATGGACTTGAGAGGAGATTGTTCTTAGATGAGTCTTGGTTGGAGACTTGGGTATCTTGATAAGCATTCTCATTCCCCACTCTTGGTCTACTCGGCGGTTTGCTACTTGAGAGGTATAGCCCATTGTTTCTCTCATTTGCATTATATTTATACTTTTCTTTCATGGATATGGATCTTGAGCTATGGTACATGAGTTAGTTCTGGAGGGTTCATTTGAGAGATGGTTTAGCATTGGTTATCTCCATGTGCATATTTTGTTATGCTGGTTGAATTTGGGAGATGGTTTTATATTTGGCATTTTCCTTGGATGAAGAATGGTTATTCCTTGGTTTAGAAATGGTTTTATTGAGTTTGATCTTCTTGTGAGAGGCTTACATCCATGATTAGTTATATGGTATGGTTTGGGTGTTGTTGAGACTTCTTGTTGGGGTTTTATGGAGGAGATCATACTTGCACAGTTTACATCTAGAGGTGTGTGTAGAAGGACATGATACAGGTTATGATTTGCATGGTTTCTCTAGTCTTGGTTATCTTCCTGGATGTTTAGTTTTTCTTACATTGGATTTGAGATTGGTTAGAGATTGTGATCACTGGTTTGTGCTCATGTTTGTCATGTGAGAGATGACATGGTTATTTCTTTATCTCTTTCCTTTGTTGGTTGTGGAGAATTTGGGAGACTATTGGAGACTTGTTATGAGAGTTTTTCTTGTAGGATATTAGTTTATGTATTGTGGATGTCCTTGATGCTACATGGATTCACTTCTTTGAGATGTTGTGAGTGGATTGGTTATAGTTTTGACATTATCTTTTATAGTGGGAGCTTCTTGGTATATATGTGGCAGGTATTGCTCTTGAGGCTTGTGATTGCAAGTTATAGATTGGATATGTCGGTGATATGAGATTCACTTGTTATAGCTTTGAGGTATGGATAGTTGGATGGGTTTGGCACTTTGCTGTGGGTGCTATTTCAGCTATGGATATTTTGACAACTATGGATACATGTGATTACCTTTGGATCAGGTTATTTGTGCTTGGAATTTTAGTTGGTACAAGATGTTATGATCTTCTAATGCGACAGGTTGGGTGGCTTTCTCTTTGGATGGCTTCTATGTATGTCCAGTGGGAGTGGCATAATAGGAGGTGAGATCATTCATGTTTGAGATGTTGGATACTTTGATTTTGTTGCGGGTACCAGGATGGAGCACTTGGTGTATTTTGATCCATGATGGTGTATGTGCTGGGAGGGATTGTTCCCTTGTTCATTTATGTGGCTACGGATTGACCCTATGCAATGTATACAACAAGTGGGAGATTGTTGAGATAATGGGTGTTGCACACATTGCATAATATTATTATTTTATTATTTTATTTTTATTATGTAATGTTGTACCTAGATGGACGAGCAACATGTAAAGATTCCCATGGAATATTCTTGATGAGTTGTATTGTAACATTGTGAAAATATTTCATGTAATTATTTAATATTTGGGAAAAGAATTAAATGCCCAATATTAAATGTGGGGTCAGTGGGTTAGGTAGCACATGGTTTATGTAATACCACTTAATGGTTTTGTGGGACTTGCTACTATATAAGCAGCCACAAGGGTAGTTGTTGTAGAGAGAGAGAGAGTGACAAGGAGAAGACAAAAGGCAAGAGTCGAGCGGGACAAGGCTTGACAGGTTAGCCAAGGAAGCATTTGTGAAGGTTGAAAGCATGGCATGGGATGTGTGGATTTATGCTTGTTCACATAGTTTGCTCGGTTGTGGCTATGGCCATGAAGGCTTCCATGGTTGTATGGCAATGGTATTTTTGCTGAATAATACATGGTGATGGATGCTTTTGGAGGCTGGGTTTTTCCCTCAATAAGGGTTTCCTAGGGTATATCTTGTGTCACAATGTTGTGGGTATGTTGTCTATTCTCTTGCATGTGGATTTTAATTTCATGTTTATTTTAGATCTATTATGGGTTATGTGGAAACGGTTATATTCTTTGTTGCCAAGTTTCCTTACAAAAAGGGCTTCAAATGGAGTTGAAATTTGGGTGTGAGTGTATGGTTTTGATGTAAAATGGCATTATGACTTTATTTCATGGATTGTGTTGTTTTTCAAAGGGGAAGGATCCAATTTATAGGCAAGAGGCTTGAGGGTTTGAGGCTAAGATGCAAGGATGGGGAAAAGCTCATGGAGGGCTCAGATTGCATGAGAGGAGAGCACATGGATTGTGCTTCTTTATAGCCAATCAGGGAGTGACACATGTCACAGGGTGAGAGGATGGAGAAAAGGGGAAGGATGAGTCAACAAAGGAGGCTCAAGAGATAAAATCTTCATAAAGACCCTCATAATGGCTTGTAAGAGCAATAAAAGGGCTTGGAAGAGTCATTTATGGCCTAGTGGGCTTCATAAAATTTTATGGTTGGGATATTTTGAAGGAGATGAGAGGAATTTCAACTTGGGCTTGATTAGGAAGGTTTTAAGCTTGCTTAGGATTGTGAAAATGATTAGAGGATGGATTAGGATGGTTTAGGATTAGCTTAGGGATAGGCAAGTGGATGGCATTTAATGAGGGTGGGTGAAGGAGGAGATATTTGTTAACTTTGGCTTGGGTTAGTAAGTCTTAACCCATGTTTAGAGAATGTGACAAGGTTAGGAGGGGATTAGGATTAGGTTTAAAGACATCTTCTAAAAGAGTCTAGACTTTGGATGAGGATAAAAACTTTCTAAAATAGTCTAGAACTTCCTAGGATGAGGATGAAGACTTTCAGCTAGAAGAGTCTAGAACTTCTTAGGATGAGGATAAATTAGATTTTTAGGAAATAAATAAAGTTTTATTTATTTCAAGGGTTTGGGTTGAGGAGATATTTATTAAAACTTTTTTTAATAAACATGAGGATTAATATTTAATCTTAATTAAATATTTTGAGTTGGGATTAGGGGTAGGAAATGATGGGATTAGCCTTTAATCAAAATTAAAGAAGGATTAGAAGATTTTGGAAGAGGTTAGTGGTCTTAAGGAAATTGGCCAAGTTGTGGGCAAAAAATAAATTTTTTATTTATTTTGGATTTTTTGGTCAATTTATTAATTAAATAATTAATAAATAAGGAAATAATTTTTAAATAAGATTTAAACATTTTTTGAAGGGATTCCTTAATTAAATATTTTTAATTAAGATAAAGGGATTTAATGGCATAAAAATAAATTAATTAATTAATTAATTAATTAATTAATGATGATGTCATCAGGAATTTTTCAGAAAATAAAAATACTTTATTTTCTAAAGGTTTTTAGGTGTCTACAGTGGGAGTGGGCCATTTAGGTTTGACATGGTATGGTGGTACTGCTTTTTACTCTTACCATTGAGATTCGTTTGTTGCTATCATGGTTGGAGTTTCCTTGTTTGCATATCCTTTCATTCTACCTTTGTATCTTATGATGGATGGTTATATCTTATGATGGATGTTTATATCTTTTATGATGGATGTTTATATCTTTTATGATGGATGGTTTCATTTATGGTATTGTACTTTGTATCATGGATTCGAGGAGGATGATGTAATTCTATTTGTATAAATATATATTCTTTTAACCTTTCATACCCTATGACATGTACAATGGATGATTGAACATTCTGAATTTTATTGCCAAGTGGCATTCAAAACAAATATATATTTAAGTGGTCATTGGACTTTTAATTATTCTTTCATATGAATGTGGTATTTGTTAGACTTAGTATTAATTAAATTTAAATGTGATTCAACATCTTGGGATCCTTAAGGAATGTGACCTGTTATGTATGCTTATTGATGATTGTAAGTCATTGCTTCCACTACTTTATGTTTGATGTGTATGATATTCTTTCTTGTTATATATATATATATATATATATATATATATATATATATATATATATTGACAAACTTAGTAAAACTTTAGGTTAATTATTTTGGATCCCTTGGTGGGGCATTACAAAAGAGGTATAGAATCGAACCAAAAAAAAAAAATGAGGTGCATAGATAAAGGTGGATCATAGTCACTCAAGGGTGAACACAAGTGTGTGAGAATGAAAATGAAGCACAAGGAGATTGCTTGTGTAGATACTATTGATATTGATAAGTGAATCTAAGTAGATGGCTTAAGTTTTGTTGAAAGGAAAAGTTTGATTTCTTGAAGGGTTTCCAAGTGAATCAAGAACAGAGATGATAATGGAGAGCTTATCAGTGAATCAGCACATGGACTAAACATTGATTTGAATCTACAAAGTTAGTTGTAATCATACAGATCAAAACCCTACTATTTTCTTTCTAATCATTGTAAACAATTAGTATTGAAATCATTTTAACAAAGGTTGACCTAATAGTCATTTGAAAGATGTAATAGTCTATGTAAATCCTTTAACAAGGTGACATTCTAAATGAAATGATCAAAGTCCTCTACCAAGGCCACTCCTAACAAGGTGATTAAATCTTCTAACTAGGTCACATTTAATAGTGTGTATTGTAAACTTTTAATAGGGTTGGCTCCTAACAAAGCATACTTTGAAAAAGTGAAAAAATGGTGACATGTTGCTAGTGACATAAAATCCTAGTGAACCAAATTACGTTTCCACATAAAATCCTAGTGACTTCCACATAAAATCTTAGTGTCAAACTTTTTTTGAATGCTTTATATGTTTTACATTTGATAAATTTTTCATTCAGCAAAGTATGTTATGTTTGGGACAGTAACTTTGTTTATCAGTATAGTAGAGATTAAGCAATAGTGGGATCAGTAGAACAATGAATGTTTTATGTTTAATTGTTCAAATGGTACTTATAGACCTTGATTAATTAATTCACACCACCCAACCCCCCCCCCCCCCCCCCCCCCCGCCCCCCATCTTAGTTATTCTAAACATTTATAACAATAAAGGATTTGCACAATAAAAGGGCATTGATTTTGATAATATATTTTCTCTTGTTTTTAAAATGACTTCTATTCACACTATTTTCAGTATTGTGGTTTCTAAAGATTCACATTTGGATCAACTTGATGTTAAAAATGTCTTTCTTCATGGTGATCTAGATGAAGAGATATATATGGCATAGCCACATGGATTTGAGGTCAATTGTAAAGGGAATTTAGTGTGTAGATTGGAAACAAAATGGCTTGAAGCAAGCACCTCGAAAATAATATCTTAAATTTGACAATTTTATGCATGAGCATGGTTACACTAGGTGTCATTCTCATCATTTTATTTATTTTAAGAGGTTGGATGATGACAACTACATGATTTTATGTTTATATTTTGATGACATGCTTCTAGTTGGGTCTAACATGGATCACATTAAGGGGTTAAAAAAATAGTTAGCACATTCATTTTCTATGAAGGATTTGGGGGAAGCTAACAAATCATTGGTATAAAAATTTGCAGAGATGGAAGAACAAAAAATTGACATTATCTCAAGATTATTATATTGAGAAGGTGTTGCAACATTTCTCTATGGAGAATATCAAAGCTTTCAGCACACCTTTGCCTAGTCATTTTAAATTGACTAAGGAGATGTGTCCAAAGATATACGAAGAGGAGCACAAAATGTCCAAGGTACCCTATGCTTGAGTTGTAGGAAGTTTGATGAATGCTATGGTATGTACTAGGCTATATGTTTCCCTAGCCTCAACCAATTGGTATGTATTAACAATGTGTATGTAACCTTTAACAAGGTTTGACCCTAGTAGATCTCACTTCAGAAGAGTGAATATTTTTGGGTTACCGATCTCAAGTGGTTTTCCCTTCATAAGACTTTCACGTTAAAATCGTGGTGTCAAATGTGTGAATGTTATTTGTGTTGTAATTTGTTTTACATATTTTATAGTTTATCGCAACTTGGTTATAACTAAGTAATTTTACTAATAATTAGTAATACAAAGAGCAACAAGTTAATAGTTTGGGATAAATTGGTTGACAGAGTTAATTAATGATATCACCAAGTAATTTTTGTTAAATTTTATGAAGTTTTCTTGGTACTGAAATTGTTTGAAGGGATTGTATGATAACTGGATATAACACATTCTCCCCCACCCCACCCCCTCCCCCCCAGCTCAATTATCTAACAATTGGTATTAGATCACAATGCTTGGAGAAAGAATTTTAAAGGAACTTGAGCTAAAGATGGAAGATGTATAAGAGAGAGGCACAAAGATTGAACAAAGAAAACTTTTCAATGTGGCAAGATTGAATGAAGTTACATCTTTATTGTGTTGGAGATAATGTCACACATTGGTTGGAACATGAATATGTTACCCCTGCTAGTCCTCTGACTATGGAGAAAATGAATGAGAAAAGAAATCATAATAGCCTGATGATTGAGATTACATCTACTCTTAATGATGTCGAGTTTGATGATATCAAGAATTGTGTCAATGCTATACAAATGTAGGATAAAGTAAAACTTGTACATGATGGAGGAGATAATAATGTTAGAAGAGCCAAAGCTAAAAGTTTGAGAGGTAAGTATGATGATATGAGAATGAAAGAAGGTGAGAATAATGTACAATAAATGATCTAAATAAAGGATGTTGTAAGTACAATCAAAGCTATTGGAGTAACTATCATTGATTCTGAAATTGTAAGTAAGGTTCTTAGGACTCTTCTACTTGTTCATGCTATCAAAGTTTCTGCAATTCAAGAAGTAAGAGTTATCTGTAAAAATGATCTAACACATGATGGTTTCATTGTTCAGTTGACTACATTTGAGCTAAGGAATTATGACAATAGTATGGTCACAATGAGAAATGCACTTAAATATTCACTAATCATCAGCAATCCAATGAAAGAAAAGTAAAGTAAAGAAGATAGTGACTTTAAAACTAACGATGATCTAGATGAACTTGAAGTATTGCTTCCAAGAAGGTGCTCAAGAGGTAAAGGTAAGTACAAATGTAAACTACCCTTGATCTATTTCAAATGTAATGAGGTTGGTCACTTTTCTACCAAATTTCCTAACCAAAGTAAGTCTGATAGATATGATAGAAATGATAAGAAAGATTTCAAGTATAGGAAGAACAAAGACTACAAAGACAATGGAAAGAAGTCATGCTACATTATTGAAGGAGGGCATACTAAGTCTATTTCTGATGACACTGTCTAGTTTTTCTAGCAAGACACACTTCAAATGATATCTTGTAACTAGTGCATATAGATCTATGAGGTCCAATTGGTGTTAACAATTACTATGGTGATAAATATTTCATATTGTTTGTAAATGACTATTCCTAGATGATGTCTGCAATGTTCATGAAGGTGAAATCACATGCTTTTGATATGTTCAAATGGTATAAAGCTAGAGTTGAAAATGAAACTGGTAAGTCTTTGAAATGTTTAAGATTTAATAGAGTTGGTGAGTTTATGTCTATTGAATTCATTAACTTTTATGTTGAGAATGATATTAAAAAGATAATTATCTTCACCAAGGATGCAACTACAAAATGGTATTACTGAAAGAAAAAATAGATCTATTATAGATTATGGAAGTACATTGATGATTGAGAAGGAGGTTTCTCAAATATTTTGTGGAGAAGAAATTAGCACTATTATTTACACTCTCAATTAAGTTCAATTGAAGCTAGCAAAAAAAAAAAGACTCCCTATGAACTTTGGTATAGTCATAAAGTGAATGTAAGTTATTTCTAAATATTTGGAAGAATGTGTTATATTCATAAGGATGAAAGGAATGGTAAGCTTGATGTTAAAGGAGATGAAGGTATATTCCTTGGTTATTCATCTAAGAGTAAAGGTTATAAATGTTTGAACAAATCTACTAACAAGATGATTGAAAGTATAATTGTAAGATTTGATGAGTTTCTAGAGAGGAATGATGTGGAAATTAAGAAGGAACCTAAAGATTACAACAAGTTTTTTTATGTCTATGAAGAGACACCTCATACTCTACCTAGGTTACAACACAGAACTACCTAGAGTCAGTAAGTGAGACCTGAGCTACAGAATGCTACACCCAAGTACCAAATAGATCAACCTGAGTAGGAAGCTAAACCTCTACCGAGTGAAGGAAACATTGATAATCAAATAATAAAACTTTTATTGGCCAAATATGTGAGGAAGAATCATTCACTTGAACAGATAATTGGAGACAGAAGTGTTGGAGTACAAACAATAAGAAAGTTAAGAGAAGGTGCATGTTTAATTGTTGATTTTGAACCAAGAATAGTAAAAGTTTTATTGGATGATAAATGTTGGGTTAACGTTATGAATGAGGAGATTGATCAGATTGAGAAAAATAATACCTAGACACTAGCACTGAGACCTGCTAATAAAAATGTGAATGGAACCAAATGGATTTTTAGAAACAAGTTAAATGAGAATGGAGAAGTGGTAAGGAATAAGACAAGATTGGTTTGCAAAGGATATGTAGAAGAAGAAGGAATAGATTATGGTGAAACTTTTCCAAGATTGGAAGGAGTAAGAACATTGTTGGCTTATGCTACATACAAGAAGTTCAAAGTATATCAAATGGATTTTAAATATGCATTTTTCAATGGGATACTTGAAGAGAAAGTATATATTGAACAACCTAGAGAATTTATTGAACCTCAAAAGAAGAACATGATCTCCAAGTTGAAAAAAGCATTGTATGGACTGAAACAAACTCCTAGAGAATGGTATGAAAGATTACACTCTTATCTGATTAAGATTTTATTTGCTAAAACAAATGGAAATGGTAATCTATATTTGAAAAATGAATCTACAGATATGGTGTTGATTGTTGGAATATGTGTTGATGACATAATATTTTGTGGAAATGACATATTGAGTAAGACATTTGTTGAACAAATGTGTACAAAATTCAAAATGTCAATGTTTGGTGAGATAAAATATTTCATTAGACTACAAGTCTACCAAACAAATAAAGATATATATGTGCCACAGTCTAAGTATGTGAAATAAATCTTGAAAACATTTGATATGGATGAGTCTAAGCTAGTTGGTACACCTATGGTGATTGGAGTGAAATTATCAAAAGAAGACACTACTGGTGAGGTAAATGAAATACTAAATAGATCTATGATTGGAAAGATACAGTATGTTGTACATACTAGACCAGATATTGCACTAGTTGTTGGAATTGTTGCAAGTTTTTCATCTAATCCAAAGGAGGCTCATATGATTGCTATGAAAAGGATATTTAGATATCTCAAAGGAACTAAAGATTATGGCCTGTGGTATAAACAAGAGGATGACTTTAATCTTAAAATCTACACAGATGATGATTGGGCTAGTAATGTTGATGACTAGAAAAAACACAAGTGGTGGAGCTTTCTTTTTAGGAGAAAGATTGATAACATGGATAAGTACGAAACAAATTTGTATCTCACAATCTACTGTTAAAATTGAAGATGTTGTTGCTACAATCAATTGTTTAAATATTGTATGGATTAAGAAATTATTGGAAGGAATACAAGAATGGGTAACTGATCCTGTTACTATTTATTGTGATAATACTAGTGCCATAAATATTTCAAATAATCTAGCGATGCATGTAAAAAAAAGGACATATCAATCAAATATCATCATTTGGGAGAGCAAGTTCAAGAGAAATAAGTGAGGCTTGAATATGTGAAGTCTAAGGGAAAAATTGCTAATATATTTACCAAGCCATTACCTAAGGATGCTTTTGAGTATCTAAGAGGTAAAGTGGGGGTCTTTTCCCTATCCAAAATTTACTAGGTAAAGAGGCATGCTACATCAATTCATAGATGAATTGTAATATCTTTAAAGAGATGATGCATAAGTGTTCTTACTTTAGGATCATTTCTAAAGTTATGAAGTTGACTATGATGAAACTAATATAATTAGTACATGTAAGGTACAAGGATAACTACAAGGTTTTATAAGTTCCATGATGAAATTTATAGTGACCTTTGGCATTGTTGTCAAAGGGGGATATAGTAACTAAAGGGAGAATGACTAAAGATGATAAGATTACCAAACAAGAAAGGGGGAGAATATACTAAAGGAAGAGAATGATGGAGATCATAACCTAAGGGGGGTGGGGGGAGTTACATTGAAGATGATTGTTATTGTTGTTGCTAAAGATACAGACTGAGTACATCTAATGAACCAGAATGAAGACAAGAGATGAAAAGTTGTATTATTGTCAATACATACATTTGATTATATTATGTAATGTTTCCAATGTAAACTCTTATGTTATGTGTTATCATCAATGCCAAAGGGGGTGATTGTTAGCCCCAATTGATAATGTAATAGGTAATGTTATGAATGTATGTAAAAGAGTCATATAAATTGTTATATTATCATTGATCTCAAAGTCTTAGTTGGATAGACATTATGCTAACTCAGTAGAGTGCCATATCATTATATTGATGAAGAGGATTTGAAGAAAGTATGGTGAAGTGATGTAGGAGCATCCTGAGTGTAAGGACAATCTTGCAACACCCAAAAATATTTCCTTTTTGTTTCTTAATAAGGGTTGTCTTAGTGTAGAGTTATTTTTTCTAGAGGCTTGCTACTTATTCAGTCATTCATATGAACTCAAATTGTCCTAATTTCATAGGTGGTTGTTCACTTGGATATATCAGCCTTCTAGTTGAGGCACGATGCCATATCATGAGTATTTGTGGATTTTTAGTGTGTAAGTTTGGTAAAGAAACTTTATGCTTAATGTTAAACACCTAAGAGGCCCCAGATGGGCCCTAAAATGGGGTCGATTGGATTTTTGCATGAGTCAAGCCCTATAGATCAAAAGCTAAGCATTCTAAAAAGTGGTTATAAAAGCCAATCGGATCAATGGTTCAAAATTTATGGCCTTCCAAAGTTCTGATCAAAATTTTCAAAATAGGTATCAAAGGTGTATCAAGCTGACTCTATATAATTTTAGAGTTAGTTAATCTTAAGGGTTAGGGTTTGATGTCTAGAAACTTCCTGGGTGGTGTAAAAAATGACTATTTAAGGAATGCTCATACATTGTCTAAGATAGCTCTGGGTGATAGTTCGTAGCTTTGTGTTACAAATTATTATAAGGAATGTGCCCTTGTGGGTTTGCATATTGTATTTCAAAATTTTTTAATTCCACATTTGCAGCTATAATAAAAATCCCATATTTTTCTCTTGCAAACTATTGTTATTTCTTTGTTTATATTATGTATTTGTGGTATTAAGGGGAGCACCCTTCATCCAATGATATCAGAGCTAGAGTTCCTGAGTGTGCAAACAAATCACCAACTATGATGCAATTGCACCAAGACCATGGTTTGGGCTAAGCATGTAGATAGATCATCAATTATGAGGCAATTTGCACTAAGATTTACACTAAAGCATGAAAAATGTCTCCACGAAGAGAGCATGGTGGAAGAGTCATATGTGTTACACCTGAGGATTTTAGATCCCTTAAGAGATAGATGCAAGCATTGGAAAAACAAATGTGTAGAGGAATAAATCTTGTCATAAGAGATGAAAGTGAGGATAAAGGAGAAGAAGAAGAAAATTTTGAAGTAGAGATAGTTATGAACCCAAAAGAAGAAAGACTTTTCTATTAGAAATGCTTTAGAATAACTGAGAGTGGGGGTGAAAAATCAACACATAACACAGTGATTTACATGGAAACCCAATTTGGAAAAAACCACCAGTAACATGCTACTCAATTCTCACTCTTCTGAAGTGATGCCTTGTGAAAGGCCTACCCTGTTAAAGGCTACAACACACTTTTAAATGTGACCTAGTTAGAGGATTTAACCACCTTGTTAGAAGTGGGCCTAGTTAGAGGACTTTAGAACATTCACTTGGAATGCCACCCTGTTAAAGGATTTACAAATAGTTGTTAAACAAACCTAAGTCCATAGGATCTTAGCCTAGCTTGCACAATTGTTAGATAGTAACAACAAGGGTGTTTGACCTGATACAACTCACAACTCAACTTGTAGATTTTAGATTTTTGTTCAGATCTTCACAATGTGCCTAGCTTTCAGTCTCTATAGCTCTAACAACTTGTTCTCTTTTCAAGCTTTATCTCCTTGAGTCTTCATGCTCGATATACCAATGCAATCTCCTATCAAAGCAGAGTCTCTCTACTCTATTCTTCCTTCTTAATACTTTCTCCTTGACATCCTTCAGCAACTTTGCATTTTGGCACCCCAACTTCTCTAACTTTTTGGCCTGTGACTCCTTATATTGAAGTCTAGAAAATGCTTTTCCCACTCAATTCTTCCTTCCTTTAATTTTAGTTCGAATGGATTAGGTAGGATTCAATGAATCTAACCCATATCTTGTTTCTTCTAGAAACATCATGAAGAATCCTCTTGAATTTGCCTAAAAATGGTTTATCTAAGATTCTATGCCTCCAGATCATCATCCTTATCCTCCATCCGGTTCACAAAATTCAAGGTAACAAACTTGTCTGCTCAGATCTAGTGAATCTTTGACTTTTCATATAATGCAGTAGCTTGGCATTATTGAAATTCTAGTGCTCGACACATACTACGTTACTCTACATTTTACTAATGCTCGGCACCTACTATGGATTCACTCAGCATCCACTAAGTTTTTTTGATGCTCGACACCTGTTACTTTGCTCAGAACCTGAACATGCTTAGCTCCTTCTGTATCACTCGACACACACTATATTTTGCATTTGCTTGGCACTAACTAAAAATCTACTCAGCATGAACTAGCTTTCTCAGCACTCACTAATGAACTTAGTTAGGCTTTGCAGACAACCTTGTTACAAATTATTCCTCGAGTGTTTCTAAGTGTGGCCAACCTCTATATCTTCAAGTATATTATCAATACATCATTTTACCAGTGTCTTAACTAATCTTTTCACTTCATTACAAAACCATAACTCAACCTTTCCCTTAGGTGCTTTTGTTACATCTTGTTGATTAAATCCTCTTCATCAATCAACTAAGTAATAGTACTTGGATCTTATAAGCAATTTCCATTCTAGCAAATAGTAGGTTTGACATCAGTGACAAAACAATGATTGAAAACATTGTTCATCAATAATCTCCCTCTTTGCAATCAATCTTCTTTATTTTTCAACAATGATCTTTTCAATCAGGTTTCCAACAATCTCCCTCTTTGGCATTGATGGAAAACCAAACTGATCAACCAAGTTATCAAAATGCTATCTAGGTTAAAATATTAAATCAAATGCCAAAAAGAAAACTTTATTTAAAACTATTCATTTTATCAGCAACATAAACTAGCTCATGACTCCCTCTGAATTCTTTTGCTGATAAACTATCTCTGAATTCTTTTGCTGATAAACTATCTTCTCCCTCTTTGTTCTACTATTCCTTTGATTGATTGTTGTCTTTACTATTTTCTCCCTCTGAGCTGCTATTTCATTTTTGTTTATTTTCTGCTATTTTCCTTTTACTTATCTAAACATTCTTTTTCTTTTTCTTTTCTATGGCTTACCACTATTCACTTTTTTCTTGTGTTGCTCCCCACTCCTCTTACATTATTTCTCCCTCTGCATGCATTGATCATTTTTTGCTATTCTGATATCAGCTACTTCTCCCTCTATCCATTTGATTCTGTAGATTTGATCAATTTTTTCTATTTCTCCCTCTTTGACAACAATGCCAAAGATACATTATCTCAGCATCTTAACATGCAAGTGTAGCATTTGTAGGTACTCCAATTTCTCCCTCTGTCACCTTGCTTGTGACTCATTTGGAATTTTAGTAGTTTGATTACTTCAAGCAAAATCCTAAAGTAAGTATCCTCTACATCAATTTTTAATATGCTAACAATCAACTCATTTAATGCAGGGTAGTCTTTCTTTTTGCTCAAACAACCTTGGATAGGGGTATCACCCCTAGTTTATCTCGAAGATACTCAAAAGCATCTTTAGGTAGTGTTTTTGTGAAGATGTCAACAATCTATTCCTTTGAGCTAACTTATTCCATCCTTGCTTTTCTTCCATCAATTCTCTTACATAGTGATACTTAATTGCAATGTGCTTTGTTTTAGCATGCATCACAGGATTCTTTGATATGTTGATGGCACTTGTGTTATCAAAATAGAGTATCATAGGTTTAGTTACCTCTTCATACCTTGCAGCAGATGTTTGATCCATACAATATTGGTGCAGTTGATAGCAACAGCAACATACTCAACTTCTACTATGCACTATGAGGTACAACTTTGCTTTTTGTTGGTCCAAGTAATCAATCTTTTGCCTAAGAAAAGTGCTCCTCCATTGGTGCTCTTTTTCTCATCAATGTTACCTCCCCAGTCTGCATCAGCGTAGGCTTTCAACTCAAATTTTTCACCCCTCTTGTAATATAAGCCAAAGTCATCTATTCCTCTTAGGTACCTCAATATTCTTTTTACTGCCATCAGATGATTTTCTCTTGAGTTAGCAGAAAATCTTGCCACTATTCCAATAGCTAATACAATGTCTAGTCTATTATGTACAACATACTGCAACTTTCCAATCATTGATCTATACATTATCTAATTTACTTCAGTTGACTCATCATTCTTGGATAACTTATGTCCTATTACCATTGGTGTACTGACTGGTTTTGAATCTTCTAATCCAAATGTCTTGAGTATATCCTTGATATATTTTGGTTGGATCACAAATATGCCATGCTTTAGTTGATGTACTTGCAATCCAACAAAGAATTCGATTACTCCAAACATTGACATCTCAAACTCATGTTTCATCTGATTAGAAAAATCTTTGCATAGAACATATTTTCCTCCAAATATTATATCATCAACAAAGATTTCAGATATTAGAATTTCTTTACCTTTTTCTATCTTGATATATAGTTTGTTGTTGTCACCTATTCTTTCAAATCCTATCTTCACAAGATATTTGTACAATCTCTCATACCAAGCTCTAGGTGCTTGTTTTAGACCATAGAGTTCTTTATGCAGTTTTCAAACCATATCCTTGTTGTTGTCATCATCAAATCCCTTTGGTTGTTTTATGTAGACTTCCTCTTCCAGTATACCATTTAGAAAAGAAAACTTTACATCTATTTGGTAGACTTTGAAACCTTTATAAGCAGCATATGCAAGCAGTGTTCTCACTCCTTTCATTCTTGCAATAGAGGAAAATGTTTCCCCATAGTCCAATCCTTCTTCTTGTGCATAACCTTTCCAGACTAATCTGGCTTTATTTCTTGTGATCTCACCATTCTCATCAAGCTTATTTCTAAATACCCATTTGGTACCAGTTACATTTTTATCAGTTGGTCTAGGAACAAGAGTCCATGTTTTGTTCTTCTCAATCTAATCTATCTCTTCTTTCATAGCTTTAAGCCAATTATCATCTTGTAGTGCATCTTTCACTACTTTGGGCTCAATCTTACTTAGCAAACATGATTTCCTCCTTAGTTTGTTCCTTGTCATTGGTCTAGCTTCCTTGTCACCAATAATTTGTTTTGCAGGGTGATGTCTTCTCACATACTTGGATAGTCTTGGTTTTGTCCTTCTTTCCATGTTTGGTCATTTTAGAATCAGTTTGCTCATAATTTTCAAGTATTTCATCATCTCTTCCATGTATACTAATTTCAAAATTAGAATGTACATTATCTTCATTATGCAACTCAACTTCTGAATGTTGCTTGGCATTCACTGGTTGTGACTTGGTTGATACTAAAATTTGTTGTTGATTCTCAACTTGGTTGGCAGTGTCATCTTCAGTCAGCATTCCTTCATAGAAGTATACAAAAGATCTATAATCTTTTGGTTTCCTAGTTTCATCAACTTGGACTTCTGCATGCTCATGAAAATTTACATTTGCACTCTCCACAATTTTGTTAGTGTTAGTATTCAAACACTTATATGCTTTGCTTCTAGTGGAGTATCCAAGGAATATACCTTCGTCACTCTTTACATCAAACTTTCTATTTCTAGAATCTTTAAGAATATAGCATTTACAACCAAACATTTTGAAATGTTTCACATTGGGTGAGTGACCATACCATAGTTCAAAATGTGTTGCATTTTTACCTTTCTTGACTTGTACTTGATTCAGGGTGTATACAGCAGTACTTATAGCTTCTCTCCAGTACTTCAGAGCAACATTTTTCTCCATCATCAAGGCTCTAGCACAATCTATTATTGATCTATTCCTTCTTTCTACAATCCCATTCTATGGGGGAGTTCTTGGTGCTAATGTTTGTCTCTTGATTCCCTTATCATTGCAAAATATCTCAAATTTTTTTGATTTAAACTCTCCTCATCTGTCTAATCTCAGGCACTTTAGACTCTTTCCTATTTCCTTCTCAACCCTAGCCAAATACCACTTAAACATTTGAAATGCATCATATTTTAGTTTTAAGAACATGGCAGTCATCATCCTAGAGTAGTGATCCACAAACAACATTATGTATATGTCTCCTTGGTAGCTTTGTACTTCTATTTGGCCACATAAGTCTGTATGGACTAGCTCTAATACTTCTTTGGAAGTGTAGACTTTTCTTTTGAAACTTGACTTGGTCATCTTTCCTAGTTGACATTTTTTGCACATTGTATTTTCAGGCTTCTTCAGCTTAGGCAAACCTCTGACTTTCTTCTTTTTGTTGATGTTAATCAGATTGTCAAAGTTAACATGACATAACCTTTTGTGTCATAACCAAACATCATCAAATTTTACAATAAGACAGGTTGCATCTTCCATATCTAGGTAAAACAAGTTACTCCTAGTTTGTTCTCCTTTTCCTATCAGATTTCCATTAGTATCATAGATTTTGGCAGTTTTATTTTAAAATTCTACTTTGCAACCTATATTGCCTAATTGTGACACACTCGGCAAATTGTAGTTCAGTCTTTCAACATAGTATACATTATCACATGAAATTTTCTCTATAAGTTTAATAGAACCTTTTCCTTTTATTTGACATGGAGCATCATTACCAAATCTAACACTATTTTCATCATACTAAGTAAAGGTAATAAACTTACTTTTGTCTCCTGTCATGTGATGTGAGCATCTACTATCTATGATCCACTTGTCATTTTTGTTCACACGGGTTGCTAGTGTTGTTGCCTCATCTTCATCTAATTCATCCTTCATGGCTACATAGACTACCTCATCATAATTTTCATCAGAATCTTCTTCCTCAACAATGTAGCACTTTTTGCTTTTCTCTTTGTAATCTTTGCCATCATCTTCTTTTTTGTTCTTGTTTTGTTTCCTTCTCTATAGTTCTTCTTCTGTGTGCATCTTGTAGCAATATGTCCTACTTCATTGCAATTAAAACAAATGATAGGAATCCTACCTTTGAATTTACCTTTCCCTCTATGGAATCTTCTAGCCAGTAGTCTTCCAATTGTTCTATATCTTCTTCATCTATATTGTTGTCACTGGATGCATATTTTACCTTTTTCTTCTTTTCCTTTGGTTTCACCTCCTTAGTTTCTTTTAATGATAGCTTGGCCTTGAAATAAGATTCAAGGTTCTTGGGTTTGTAGTTATCAAAATTGGACAACTCAAATGTAGCGAGTCTTCCTACTATTCCTTCAAAAGTTAGCTGGTTTCCTAGGACACACCTTAGCTCTTGGATAGATGAACTCTAATAGCATAAATGGGGAGCAAGGTTCTTAATTATTTGCTACTAATAGTATCATCTTCCAAATGACCACCCAAACTTCTTATTTCACTTACCACCCCAGCTACTCTAACTTTTTGGCCTATGACTCCTTAAATAGACATTTGGAAAAAGCTTTTCTTTCTTGATTCTTCCCTTATTTAATTTTAGTTTGAGTGGATTAGGTAGGATTCAATGAATCTAACCCATATCTTGTTTCTTCTAGAAACATCATGAATAATCCTCTTGAATTTGCCTAAAAATGGTTTATCTAAGATTCTGTGCCTCTAGCTCATCATCCTTATCCTCCATCTGGTTCACAAAATTCAAGGTAACAAACTTGTCACCTTAGATCTAGTGAATCTTTGAATTTTCAAATAATACAACAGCTTAGCATTATTAAAATTCTAGTGCTTGACACATACTGTGTTACTTGGCACTAACTACATTTTACTAATGCTTGGCACCTACTATGGATTCACTTGGCATCCACTAAGTTTTTTTGATGCTCAGCACCTGTTACTTTGCTCAGCACCTGAACATGCTTGGCTCCTTCTGTATCACTTGGCACACACTAGATTTTTCATTTTCTTAGCACTAACTAAAAATCTACTCGGCATGAACTAGCTTGCTCAACACTCACTAATGAACTTAGTTAAGCTTTGTAGAGAACCTTGTTACAACTTATTCCTCTAGTGTTTCTAAGTGTGTCCAACTTCTAAATCTTCAAGTATATTATCAATACATCATTTTGCCAGTGTCTTAACTGATCCTTGCACTTCATTACAAAACCATAACTCAACCTTTCCCTTAGGTGCTTTTGTTACATTTGGTTGATTAAATCCTCTTCATCAATCAACTAAGTAATAGTACTTGGATCTTATAAGCAATTCTCATTCCAACAAATAGCAGTTTTGACATCAGTGACAAAACAATGATTGAAAACATTGTTCATCAACAATCGCCTTCTTTGCAATCAATCTTCTTTATTTTTCAACAATGCTCTTTTCAATCAAATTTCCAACATTTTCAAGGTCATCTCCAAGATTGGAAAAAGACCTAAGTTTGGGGTTCCCATATTTTTGGAAAATATTGACTCATAGGATATGATCTATTAGATCAATTAATGGGAGGAATACTTTGAGTATGAAGATATTGAGGATCTTGATAGGGTCAAGTTTGCAAAGGCAAAACTGAAGGGATATGCAAAGATTTGGTGGCAAGAGATTCAATTGGAGCAAAATAGAAGAAGAAAGGAGAAAATAACCAAATGGGATCGGATGATAGCTAAATTGAAGTGAAAATTAATTCTTTTGGATTATGAGCTTGACCTGCTAAAGAAAATACAAGGGTTGAAGCAAGTGGGAAGATCTATTTAGGAGTATATCGACGAGTTCTACTAAGTTCTCATTAGAACTAGTCATGCAGAAGCTGATAAAGAGAAAGTTACATATTATCTTAATGGGTTAAGGCCAAGTATTCAAGAGGAGCTAAGTTTGGTTTGAATGAACAATATTGAAGAGGCATACCAATTTTCTTTAAGAGTTGAGGAAAAGTTGAACAAGAAGTTTGATAACAAGAATAGTGGAAGAGGTCATGGTGGAAGATCTGATGAATGGTCTTATGGAGGCTCAAATGATGATCACAAGAACAAGGATGAGGCTAGTAGTAGAAGTTAGAACCGGATAGGAAACAATTCCAATAATTTCCATAATTAGAACAATAGAGATCAAAGAGGAAGAGGAAGAGGGCAAGGATCTGGAAGAGAGGGTTTTCATGAAAAATGTTTTCACTATGGAGAAGAAGTTCATAGAGAATTTTAATGTTCCTAGTGCCAAGGAAGGATGGATAGAAGAACTAAAGGCTAAGCTAAAGTTTTACATGTTGATGAAAATGTCAAATCATCACATTCTAAAGATGTTGAAAGAGGAGAAGTCTTAGTTAATCAAAGAGCCTTGTTGAGTGGTGAAAATGAACCTAATCAAAGGGGGATTTTATTTTGCACAAGGTACAAATGTGAAGATAAGTGTTGTGATGTGATCATTTATAGTAGAAGCATTGATAATCTAATGTTTGAAAATATGGTCAGAAAGCTAAATCTCAAGAGGTAGAAACACCTACATCCATACCATATTGCTTGGGTGCAGAATGACCACAAGGTCATGATCAATGAGTAGTGCCTAGTGAAGTTCAAGTTTGGAAGTTGCCAGGATGAGGTGCTTTGTGATATCATACCTATGGACATATGTCATATGTTGTTGGGTAGGCCATGGAATTTTTATAGGAATGTTGTAAATGATGGGTAAGAAAATACCTACACTATGATAAAAGATGGAGTGAAACATAAGTTGAAGTCATTGAAGGAGAAAGAAGAAAAGGTATGTAGTGTTGCAAGAATATGTTTTTTTATGGAAAGGAGTTTCTCCAAGAAATGAAGCATGAGCTTCTTCTTTTTTGTAATCACAAAAGATGGTAAGAAGAAGTAAAGGAGGTACCTGCATATGTTTTAGATTTATTGGAAGAGTTTCTTGATATTGAGTCAAATAATGTACTTGATGGATTACCCCCAATAAGGAAGATCAACCACCATATGGATTTGATTCTAGGATCTAGTTTTCCAAACAAGGCAATGCATACAATGACACTAGTACAAAATGAAGACTTGAATAGACAAGTTCATGAGTTGTTGCAAAAGGGGTTGAGTTGAGAGAGTCTAAGTCCATGTTTTGTACCAGCAATATTAGCACCAAAGGAGAATGAAGAATGGAGGATGTGCACATATTTGTGGGCTATCAACAAGATCACAATAAAGTACAAATTTCCATTGCCAAGGAAAGATGATATTATAGACAATTTGAGTGGAGTTGTGTATCGCACAAAATTAGATCTAAAGAGTGGGTACCATAAGATTCGCATCAAAGAAGGAGATGAGGGGAAGACTTCCTTCAAGACAAGGGAAGGATTGTATGAGAAGTTAGTCATGCCTCTTGAGCTAACCAATGCATCGAGCATCTGCATGAGGATCATGAATGAGGTACTAATGGAGTTTCTAGGTAAGTTTTTCATTGTTTAGCTAGATTATATATTGATCTTTAGTGAGACATTGGAGGAGCATTTGATGCACATTCATAAGGTTTTTGATAAGTTGAGGGAAGAAAATTCATTGATAAACCTAAAGAAGTGTAGTTTTGTGAAGAAGGATTTGGTGTACTTGGGATTTGTAGTATCAACAGAAGGTTTGAAAATTAACCCTGAGAAAGTGAAGGCTATCCTTGAATAGCTTACTCCAAGTAGTGCAATTGAGGTGAGATGTTTCCATGGACTGACTAGTTTTAGAAAGTTTATCAAAGGTTTTAGTAGTAGTTGTGGGCCTTTGGCTAAAACAATGAGAGGGGATAGAAGAACTTAAGTCAATTGTAGGAGTAGATAAAATTTTAATATGTTGAAACATAAAGTTACAGAGTAGCCTATTTTAGCACTTCTATATTTTAATGAGGTGTTTCAAGTAGACTGTGATGCTAGTGGTACTACAATATGAGTTATTTTGAACCAAGAAGGTAGACATGTTGCTTATTTAAGTGAGAATTTGAATGATGCAACAAGAAAATATTTTTTTGATCAGGAATTTTATGGTATAGTTCAGGCGTTGAAGAAGTGGAGACACTATCTTCTTCCAAAAAAAATTGGTTTGAATATTGATCAACAAGCTTTGCAATATTTGAATAGTCAAGGAAAACTAAACCAAAGCCATTTGAAGTGGATTGAGTTTTTCTAGATTTAAACACGTGTTTTAAAACACAAGAGTGGGAAGTCTAATAGAGTTTCAAATTCTCTTAGTAAGAGATAGCTTTTGCTGATAGAAATGTAGATTGAGGTGGTTGGGTTCAGGGAATTCAAGAGTTTGTATCTGGAGGATCCTAATTTTGGTGAAGCTTGAGAGGATTATACATGGCTTTTTACACTTGATAGAATGAAGTGGTTGGATTATATAATCCAAGATGGTATTTTATTCAAAGGATATCAATAGTGCATTCCCAGAAGCTCTATGAGAGAGAATCTCATCAAGGAGAAGCATGGTGGATGATTGGTTGGGTACTTTGGTAGAGATAGAAAAATTGCTTTGGTTGCTGAGAATAATAATTAGCCACAATTGTAGCAAGATGTGAAGAGGTTTATGTAGTTATAGAATATGTCAGGTGGAAAAAGGATTGAAGAAGAATATTAGGTTGTATCAACCATTACTTGTACTAGAGAAGCCATGGGAGGATGTCGACATGGATTTCATTCTTGGTTTACCAAGGACACAATGAGGGCATGATTCCATATTTGTGGTGGTTTTCAAAAATGCCACATTTTATTCCATGCAAGAAGACTAGTGATGTTAATGTGGCTAAGTTGTTTTTCAAAGAAGTGTTGAGACTATATGGTCTACCAAAGAGTTTTAAGGAAACTTGCAACAAAATATATAACCATTTCTACATAACCCATGATAGATCTAAAATAAATTTGCAATTGAAGTCCACATACAAGAGAATAGACAACATACCTACAAAATGTGACACAAGATATACCCTAGGAAACCCTCACAGAGTGAAAGCATAGCCTCCAAAAGCATCCATCACCGTGTATTATTCAACAAAAATACCATTGCAATACAACCATGGAAGCCTTCAAATTCATAGCCAAACCAAGAAAATCATGAGAACGATCATGAGTCCACACATCCCATGCCATGCTTCCAACCTTCACAAATTCTTCCTTGGCTAACCTATCAAACCTTGTCTTGCTCGACTTTCCTTTTTGCCTTTTGTTCTTTTGGCTTGTTTCTACAACTACCCTTGTGTCTAATTATATAGTAGCAAGTCCCACAAAACCAGCAAGTGGTTTTACATAAACCATAAAACCATATGCTACCTAACCCATTGACCCTACATTTAATATTGGACATCTAGTTTTTTCCCCAATATTAAATAATTACATCAAATATTATCATAATGTTATAATACAACTCATTAAGTCTATCCTATGCAAATCTTTACATGGTGTACGTTCATCTAGGTGCAACATTATATAATAAAATATAAATAATATTTTGTAATGGGTTCAACACCCATCATCTCAACAATCAAAATGAAGTATACAGCATCTCAAACATGAATGGTCCCACCTCCTATTATGTCATTGCCACTAGACATACATAGAATCCATCCAAAGAGAAAGTCACCCAACCTATCACTTAAGATTGATAAAATCTTGTACCAACTAAAATGCCAAGCACAAAAAAACCCAATCCAAAGGTAATCACATGTATCCATAGTTGTCAAAATCCATAGCTGAAATAGCACTCACGAAAAGTGCCAAACCCATCCAACTATTTGTACCTCCAAAGGTATACCAAGTGAATCTCACATAATCAACATATCCAATCTGTGACCTACAATCACAAGTCTCAAGAGCAATACCTACCACATATATTCTAGTAAGAAGGTCCCACTACAAAAGATAATGTCAAATCTATAACAAATGCACTCACGACATCTCAAGAAAGTGAATACATGTAGTATCAAGGACATCCACAACACATAAACTGATAACCTACAAGAAAACATCTCATAAAAAGTCTCCAAAACTCTCCCAAATTCGCTACAACCAACAAATGAAAGAGATAAATGAATAACCGTGTCATCTCCCACATGACATACATGAGCACAAACTACTGATCATAATCTCCAACCAATCTCAAATCCAATATAAGTAAAACTAAACATCTCAAGAAGATAATCAAGAACAAATAGAAACCATGCAAATCATAATCTATATCATGTCCTTCTACACACACCTATAGATGTAAATTATGTAGGTATGATCTATTTCATAAAAAACCAACCAAGAAGTCATGCCAACACCCAAACCATACCATAACTGATCATGGATATAAGCCTCTCACAAGAAGATCAAACTCATAAACTATTCCTAAACCAAGGAATAACCATTCCTAGTCCAAGGGATATGCCCAATATAAAACCATCTCCCATATTAAACCAGCATAACAACATATGACCAATGCTAAACCATCTCTCAAATGAACCCTCCAGAACTAACTCATGTACCATAGCTCAAGATCCATATTCATGAAAGATATGCATAAAAATATAGCACCTAGGAGAAATAATTGGCTATACCTCTCAAGAAGTAAACTGCTGAGTAGACCAAGAGTGGGGAATGATAATGCCATCAAGATATCCAAGTCTCCAACCAAGACTCATCTAAGAACAATATCCTCTCAAGTCTATATCAGGTGAATGCCTCTTAGACTTCCTGCTAAAACCATAAACTATCCCACAAATACTTCTTTAATCCAAGAGAATCAGCATCACCACCATTTATAAGTATCCATGAGCACTTGTAACCAATCAATCCATGCCAAATCGAAATGCAACATAGAAATATCATGAAGTGTCCATCAATTGATCAATGGACTCAATACTAAGAAACTAAACCAAGATCAATGTCAAAGCTCCAACCATGGCCTAAGGAACATAAACATGACATCATGATCTAACCCATCTCAACCAAAGAGATAACATGATCCATATGAACATATCATAACATGTCAAAAATATAAATGCATATCAAGAGTATACCATGACTTAATAAATGAAATCATCCTAACACTAAGGATAAAATGTCATATGGAAGCATAAATTGCACCTTTACCAAGAACCCCATGAGTCCTCAAGATGTAACCATCTCCACACATCATGAAGAAAATCATCTCCACATACCATGAAGAACCATCTCCAAACACCATGAAGATAACAAGTGTGCCATGCAAATGTCAAAGACACTTCTGCGTCAATAGGATCTAAGATAAACCTCCAACATCTACAAACACTCAATAAGTATATCATTGCCAAAAAATCTCACTCAACTGTGGTATTGAGTCACCCCTGAAATCATAAAATCCATCTCCTACATGAAGATCCTCTAAGTCTACACACATAACCAAAGTGTTCATACCAAGTGAAACCAAGATCTCCAAACCAAGAAGATACAAACCATACCAAGAATAAACCATGTACTGTTACATCATCACTGTCACAAACTCCCACTAAATTGTGTATCGAAGATATCCATGACATAATGATGAAAAAAAACCATCCTCTAACAATGAGAATCAAACAAGACATCAAACCATCAATGAATGCAAAGTGCACATCATGAGCTCCTCAAAAGAAACCAAACATCCATGATCCTAAACCAAGAAGATATACCACCATAACCAAATTAAGAATCCAAATCAACAAACATCTATTGAAAAGAGATTGTTTTGAAGTGTAGAACATGTAATGGAACAATTATTATTTTGTCAATGATGTCAAACCTAATACCTGCTAGTGAGACAATTGCTTTTTGGTTTAAATGTTATCATTTGGTTGATTGATGAAGAGGATTTGAAAAAATAAGATAACAAGAGAACCTATAGAAAGGTTGAGTTATTTAGTGTATAAAATGAGCACTAAGACAAAGTAAGACATTTATACTATAGTGTATTGTTTATCTACTTAAAATTTGTAATGAAAGATTACTCAAGCAAAGACTGGATGAAGATCAAGTAAGAAAAGTGGTTGTCAAGCCTTATCGAGCAAACAATCCAAGTTGAGCAAAAAATAGTAGAAGTCGAGTGAAAATCAATAAGTTTTGAGTAAAGAAGAGAAATAGTGGAAGCTAAGTAAAAGTTAGTATATGCCAAGTAAAGTTTATTTGATGTTGAACATCAGTAAACTTTAGTGTTTGCCGAGTGAACTAGTGTTGGTCGAGTGACAGAACAGTATAGATGTCGAGTGACAACAAACAGTGTTAACTTGAAAATTTGATGAATTTAAGCTGACTAATTTGGTTTCTTGAATTATGTGAAGCATCTAGAAGATGACTATGATGAGCTGGTGGCACAGAATTCAAGTTAAATCATTTTGAGGTGACTTCAAGAAAGATTATAAAGGAAGTTTCTAAGGAACTCAAATGTAAAAGTGGGTAGATTCATTGAATCTTACCTAACCCTAAAATGGACAATTGTGGTTAAGTGGAAAAAGATCTAAATTCTATATCTGTAGAGATAGTTGGCCAAAAGAAAAGGTTTTCATGTGCGAGAACCTAAGGAAGACAAGAACTCTAGGGTGTTGCTTCATCTAGTGGCCTAACATAAGAGACTCCAGTTGGCATACAAAGCAAGAAGACTTAAGGGGATGAATATTTGAAGGGTGAACAAGCTATCAAAGCTAAAGAGTATGAATGCCAAGAAGAATGGAGGACTAAACCAAAGATCTATAATCTACAAGTGAGTTATAATTTTTTATCAGATCAAAGTCCTATTGCTTTCTAACAATTGTACTAGTGTGGATAAAATCCTTTGGATTAAGGTTGACCTAACAATAATTTGTAAATCCTTTAAACTAGTGACATTCTAATAGAATGTTCTAAAGTCCTCTAACAAGGCTCATTCCTAATAGCATGATTGAAATCCTCTAACTAGGTCACATTTAACAGTGTGTATCGTAACCTTTAACAGAGTTTTCTTTTCATAGGGCATCACTTCAGAAGAGTGAAATTGGGTAGAATGTTACTGGTGGTTTTTCCCAAATTGGGTTTCTATGTAAAATCCTTGTGTAAAATTGAGTGAATGTACTTATGGTATTTCATGTTTACATTTTTGCAAAGTTATCTTGACCTAGGATAGTAACCTACTAAGTCAAGGTATTGTATGATCTAATGGATGCATGCATGTTATGATTTTATGGATATGGATCTATTAAGCACAAAAAAGTTTTATTTGTATATCTAGACCTTGGATAAATGAGTCACCCCCTCTCAGTTATTCTAAAAAATTCCAACAATTTCTATCAGAGCATTTGTAATTGTGAGGGATAGTTTGAAGGTACTAAAAGCTAAAGATCAAGATGTATAGAAAGGAGATGTCCAAGCTGAACAAGGAAAACTTTCCTACATAGAAAAGTTTGATGGAGCTACATCTAGGAGGTCTTAGAGACTATGCACAATCTTCCATCACTACTTAGCATGTTGATCCTATTGGAGCCATTATTGTTGATGATCTAAAAATGAAGAAAGAACACAATCAGGCAATGTTAGAGCTTGCCTCTACCCTAAGTTACTTAGATTTGATGACATCAAAGGATGTTATACTACAAAGAATATGTGGGATGCAATAAAAATAATTTATGGAGGAGATACAAATGTTTTGAGAGCCAAAGCTAAAAGTCTAAGAGGAAAGTTTGATGACATGAGAATGCAAGAAGGTGAGACCATTGTCCAATATTGCACATGAATCAAAGAAGTTGTGAATGTTATCAAAGGAGCTAATGGTATTATTGAAGATCAGACCATAATTAGCAAAGTACTGAGAACACTATTGCCTATCTATATTATTAGATTCTCTTCCATACAAGAACTAAGGTGTGCTCTTGGTAATAATTTGACCCTTGAAGGACTGATGGGTAGAATCACTACCTTTGAACTCTCTAATTTTGATAATTTCAAAACTGAAAATGTTGAATCTCATTTCAAAGCTAAATTTTCATTAAAGGAAACTAAAGAGAAAAAGAAAAAGGTTGAACATGTTTCCAGTGACAGTGATATAGATGAAAAAGATGTAGAAGAGCTTGCAAGGAGATTAAGTAGAGGCAAAGAGAAATACAAAGGTAAGCTACCTATCATGTGCTTTGATTGTAATGAGGTTGGCCATATTGTTGGTAGACGTCTAGAGAAGAAGAATAATAGAAGTGGAGACAAATATAGAAGGAATAGAGATGACAATAGCAAAGATTATAAAGGCAAAGGAAAAAGGTCTTGCTACATTTTGAGGAAGAAACTAAAGATGAATATGACGACTATGATGATGAAGTTGTGTATGTTTCTATGAAGGATGATTCTGATGAGGATGAGTCAACTACATTGGTGTCTTATGTGAACAAGAGTGACAAATGGATCATTGATAGTGGATGTTCAGATCATATGACTGGAGATAAAAGTAAGTTAATTACCCTTGATTATTACAATGGAAATAGTGTAAGATTTGGTAATGATACACCCTATCTAATAAAAGGTAAAGGATCAATCAAGCAAATAGAAAAGATCATGTGTGACAATGTTTATTATGTAGGACTTAACTATAACTTGTTGAGTGTCTCACAACTAAATAGTTTACATTACAAAGTTGAATTTGAGAACAAGAAAGAAAAGATCTATGAAATTGAAGGAAAACTGATTGGAAATAGAGATCAGACTAGAGGTAGTCTATTTTATCTTGACATGAATGATGCTAGTTTTCTTGTTGTGGAATTTGATGATGTGTGGCTATGGCATAAGAGGTTATGTCATGTTAACTTTGATAACTTAGTTAGTATCAGTAACATCGAAAGGGTTCGAGGTTTTCCTAAACTGAAAAAAGTTAATAATGTGGTTTGTAAGCAATGTTAGTTAGGCAAGATGAAAAATTTAGGAACTGAGTTACATTCAAGAGCTGAGTTGTAGATAGAAGCTGAGGTACATTCTAATTTTGAGATAAGTGTATATAAAAGGAATGTCGATCTACCTGATAGAGAAGTACATAGTGATTTTGAAGTTGATAGACCCTTTAAAGAAAGAAGAGCATAACTAAGATTGTCAAAGTATGTTAGAAGACATCACCCTGTTGAACAAATTAATGGAGATAAAGAAGCTAAACCAATGACAAGCAATAGGTTGAGAAGTGATTCATTTTTGTTGAGCATGCATGAGAGTAAGTTAGTGAAAGATACATCATAGAATGAAGACTAGAGTAAATCCATGAAAGAAAAGATTGATCAGATTGAGAAGAAAAAAAAATGGACTCTGGTACCCAGACCAAAGAACAAGAATGTGATTGGAACCAAGTGGATGTATAGAAACAAGTTAGATGAGAATGGTGACGTCACAAGGAATAAGGAAATATTAGTTTGCAAGGTTTCAAAGTTTATCAAGTGGATGTGAAGTCAACATTTTTGAATAGTATACTAGAAGAGGAGACTTACATAGAACAACTTGAAGGATTTTTTGATCCAAACAACAAGAACATGGTGTGTAGACTACATAAAGCTTTATATGGTTTAAAGAAAGCCCCAAGAGCATGGTATAAAAGGCTTCACAATTATCTTGTGAAGATTGGTTTTGAGAAGATTGATGATAACAACAATATGTACTTGAAGCTAGATGGAGGTAAAGGTATCTTACTAGCTGAAATTTTTGTTGATGATATCATATTTGAAGGTCAAAATGCATTATGTAAGACATTTGCAAATGAAATGAAGAAAGAATTCTACATTCTATGTTTGGAGAGATCAAGTTCTTTGTTAGTTTGCAAGTATATTAGATAAAATATGGTATTCACATGACTCAGTTTAAGTATGTAAAGAAAATATTGAAAACTTTTGGTATGTAGGGTTCAAAACCAGTTAGCACTCCTATGGTGATAGGACATAAACTATCAAAGACTCATGATTCTACTGAACTGAATCAAACATTATATAGGTCTATGATTGGCAAGTTGCAATATATAGTACATAGCAAACCTAACATTTTATTAGCTATTGGGATTGTTGCAAGATTTTCTACAAGTCCTAAGGAGAATCATTTGATGGTTGTTAAGAGAATTATGAGATATCTGAAAAGAATAAAAGATTATGGTCTATACTACAAGAAAAATGATAGATTTGAGTTAAGAGCCTACACAGATGTCGATTGGGCTAGAAACATTGATGACAAAAAGAGTACAAGTGGTGGAGAATTTTTCTTAGGAAAGAGTTTGGTCACTTGGACTAGTAAGAAACAAAATTGTATATCTCAATCTACTGCTAAAGTTGAATATATGGTTGTTGCAGTAAATTGTACAAATGTGGTATGGATCAAATAGCTACTCAAAGGCATGAAGGAAGAAATTGCTAAACCTATGATACTTTATTGTGATAATACAAGTGTTATAAACATATCAAAGAACCCTGTGATGCACACAAAGACTAGGCACATTGCAATCAGGTATCATTACTTGAGAGTTGGTTCAAGGCAAAGAAGTGAAAATGGAACATTTGAATACTATAGAATAGATAGTTGATATATTCACAAAAGCTTTACCTAAGGATGCACATGAATATCTTAGTGTAAAATAGGGGTGATACCCCTACCCAAAGCTACTTAACAAGCATGAGTAGTGCCCTTCATCAACTAAATTGAATGTTGTATCTTACAACTTGATACAGTGGATCTTACTTTAAGAGCTGCCTAAAGTAATGAAGGAGTTGAATTAGAAGATTTACAGTCACATGTAAGGTGATAGAGGGAGAACTTGAATTCATTATATCTACATTAACAGATGAAAAATCTTTGGCATTATTGTCAAAGAGGGAGAAATAGTCTAAAGAGGGAGAAAAATATCTAAAGAGGGAGATATAAGAGAGATGCATTGAAGGAGATTGACAAAGCTTACATTACCCTACATAGAGGAAGGACATTATCTTATGTTTTTCCTGCTTTCCCCAATTTTTTCCAAGTTTAGAATATCTATCCCGTTTACAGAATGTTGTCATAAAATTTAAATGCTCCACTATTTATTGAGTTGATTTAACAGAGAATCCCCCCCAACTGATGATACGCATACCATTAACTTTACAGATTTAAAATCTCAGCAAATCATGCATTCTAGGTTCTCGTGAGTTTTTGGCTCCTATTCATCATCCATTTTCCATGGGAGAAAGATACAAGTTATTTTACTTATAGATAATGTTGTTACTTTTTACATAACCTTTTCTAATATTAATGTTTACTGGGCACTATATTCATCCTAAAATATTGCAGTTACAATTATTTGACTTTTGCAGTTAAAATTGGTAGGCCTGGTTACAAGGTTACTAAGCATTTTGACCCAAAGACAAAGGAACACTCACTTCTTTTCTAGGTATTTATGTATTTCCATTTTTTTGTGGATTATTGTTTTTGCCCAGGTGTAAATTTTATCTTTGCTCACAATTTTTTCCTTAATGCAAGCTATATCAATTTTTTTTGCCTCAAACAGTGATAGAATTCAGAATTATATACTTTAGTGATGGCCAAGAGATCAAATAACTGGCTAAATGACAACAATGAATCATATAATGATGAGAAGAAAAGGAAGCTTTTTATTTCGTTAGTGAACAATTCATATGCCAACCTAGTGCATGCAAATTTTGACAATGACTATGCTACAGCATGCCACTTTGTGAAATGATATTTCCTTGGGGTTACATCTACTATTTATTTGAAAGAGATTGATTCACAGCAATAATAGAAGAATTTGCAATTTTCAGACATAGATAACTCTTTTGGTTACAACAAGCATGTCGTCTAACATAAGCAAGCTCACAAGGTTATAGGAGGAATGGCAATTAAGATTCATTTAGAAGAGTATACTCCATAATAGAAAAAACTGGTATAATACCCACGAAGCTGCATTGGACCCCCATAATTCCTAGCAGATGACAGAAATATGAAGGCAAGAAGTTAAAAAACAGCTCTATGGTGTAGGGTTCAATGCATTGACATATAAAACATTGTACAAAACTCTAGACAAATAATTAATACAGTACTAAGAAATTTTTGGCTAAGACTGAATTTCATATAGGTATATGCTCAAGAGAAATTTATAGAAAGGATGAAAGAAGTATTTTTAAAACAAAAACAGGGGAACCTGTAAGCAAATCCACTCCTCCCAGTGAATTCTGGCCATGGAACCCATCTCCTCTGTAGCTAAAAATTTGTATTTGCCAATTTTTTCTTTGTGGATTCCTTTACCATATGATTCCTTGTACCTGTGTGCATCCTCCATTGTTCCAATTACCTACTCTTATGTTTTTCCTTCTTTCCCCAATTTTTTCCAAATTTAGAATGTCTATCCCATTTACAGAATGTTGTCATAAAATTTAAATGCTCCACTATTCACTGAGTTGATTTAACAGAGAATCCCCCCCAACTGATGACCTAGCTAACTTGGCATGTTGAAATATATACTACAAGAAAAATGATAGATTTGAGTTAAGAGCCTACACAGATGTCGATTGGGCTAGAAACATTGATGACAAAAAGAGTACAAGTGGTGGAGAATTTTTCTTAGGAAAGAGTTTGGTCACTTGGACTAGTAAGAAACAAAATTGTATATCTCAATCTACTGCTAAAGTTGAATATATGGTTGTTGCAGTAAATTGTACAAATGTGGTATGGACCAAATAGCTACTCAAAGGCATGAAGGAAGAAATTGTTAAACCTATGATACTTTATTGTGATAATACAAGTGTTATAAACATATCAAAGAACCCTGTGATGCACACAAAGACTAGGCACATTGCAATCAAGTATCATTACTTGAGAGTTGGTTCAAGGCAAAGAAGTGAAAATGGAAAATTTGAATACTATAGAATAGATAGTTGATATATTCACAAAAGCTTTACCTAAGGATGCACATGAATATCTTAGTGTAAACTAGGGGTGATACCCCTACCCAAAGCTACTTAACAAGCATGAGTAGTGCCCTTCATCAACTAAATTGAATGTTGTATCTTACAACTTGATATAGTGGATCTTACTTTAAGAGCTGCCTAAAGTAATGAAGGAGTTGAATTAGAAGATTTACAGTCACATGTAAGGTGATAGAGGGAGAACTTGAATTCATTATATCTACATTAACAGATGACAAATCTTTGGCATTATTGTCAAAGAGGGAGAAATAGTCTAAAGAGGGAGAAAAATATCTAAAGAGGGAGATATAAGAGAGATGCATTGAAGGAGATTGACAAAGCTTACATTACCCTACATAGAGGAAGGACATATACTAATAGATGGAGAAATTTCAAAGATATTTATTTTCTTTTTTGGTCTTTTGTTGGTATTGGTTTGCCATCAATGCCAAAGAGGGAGATTGTTGAAAAGAGATTATTTTGAAATGTAGAACATGTAATGGAACAATCGTTATTTTGTCAATGATGTCAAACCTGCTACTTGTTGTGAGACAATTACTTTATGGTTTGAATATTGTCATTTGGTTTATTGATGAAGAGGGTTTGAAAAGAGAAGATAACAAGAGAACCTAGAGAAAGGTTGAGTTATTTAGTGTATAAAATGAGCACTAAGACCAAGTAAGACATTGATACTATAGTGCATTTTTTATCTACTTAAATTCTGTGATGAAATATTACTCAAGCAAAGACTAGAAGAAGATCAAGTAAGAAAAGTTTATGCCAAGCCTTGCCGAGCAAACAATACAAGTTGAACAAAAAATAATAGAAGCTGAGTGAAAATCAATAGTTATTGAGAAAAGAAGACAAACAATAAAAGTCAAGTGAAAGTTAGTATATGCCAAGTAAAGTTTAGTTGATGCTGAGCATCAGTAAACTTTAGTGTTTATCGAGTGACAAAATAGTATAGATGTCGAGTGACAACAAACAATGTTAAATGAAAGATTCGATAAATTTGAACCAACTAATCTGATTTCTTGAATTATGTGAAGTATGTGGAAGATGACTATGATGAGCTGGAGGCATGGAATTTAAGGTAAACTATTTTGAGGCAAATTCAAGGAAGATTGTAGAGGAAGTTTCTAGAGGAGCTCAAATAGAAAAGTGGGTAGATTCATTGAATGTTACCTAACCCTAAAAGGGAAAATTGTGGTTAAGCAGAAAATGATCTAAATTCCCTTTTTATAGAGATAGCATCCCAGAAGTAAAGGTTTTCATGTGTGAGAACCTAAGGAAGACAAGAAGTCTACAGTGTTGCTTAATCTAGTGGCCTAACAGAAGAGATTGTAGTTGGCATACAAAGCAAGAAGGCTTAAGGGGGTGAATGCTTGAAGGGTGAACAAGCTATCAGAGTTGAAGAGTATGAATGCCAAGAAGAATGGGGATTAAACCAAAGATCTATAATTTGCAATTGAGTTGTAATTTTTATCAGATCGAGTCCTACTATTACTTTCTAACAACTATACCAGTGTGGATAAAATCCTTTGGATTAAGGTTGACTTAAGAGTCATTTTTAAATCCTTTAACCAAGTGACATTCTAATGGAATATTCTAGAGTCCTCTAACAAGGCTCACTCCTAACAGGGTGATTGAAATCCTCTAACTAGGTCACATTTAATAGTGTGTATTGTAACATTTAATAGGGTTGGTCTTTCACAAGGCATCACTTCAGAAGAGTGGAATTGGGTACCATGTTACTGGTGGTTTTTCCCAAATTGGGTTTCCATGTAAAATCCTTAAGCCAAATTGTGTGAATGTGCTTATGGTATTTCATGTTTACATTTTTGCAAAGTTATCTTGACCTAGGATAGTAACCTACTAAGTTAAGGTATTGTATCATCTAATGGATGCATGCATGTTATGGTTTTATGGATATGCATTTGTTAAGCACTGAAAAGTTTTATTTTTACATCTGGTTTTTGGATAATTGATTCACCCCCTTCTTAGTTATTCTAAAGAATTCCAACAACATCAAGGATGTACATGTTAATCCAATCATGTCATGCCAAAATCTAAGGCACCATCATCACATCCATGAACTAAGCATCTAACTCTCAAAGTTTTTAACTTGCTAGCATAAAATAGTCAACCACAATCCTCCACCATGATTGTACCTAGTAACAGCATCTTATCCCTTCTATTTGAAGATAAATTAGTAAATCATGTGACTAAGGGCATAGACAACTCAAATTCAATCCACCAATATGAATATGTATCAATTATGAAAGATCAATGGGAAAATACAACTCATATCCAAGCCATAAATGTAACCTATAAGTATAGACCACTTACAACATTGCATAACTTGTAGACTCAACAAGTCATCATACATATCCAAATCAAACACGAATAGCCATATCATCATGAGACCAATATGAAATATAAGTATATAATGACATCAAATCTTAAATCTCCAATACATAAAATGTCATAAACTCGTAATGTTACCATAGTCAATGTATATTATAAACCATTCATATCAATATATCACCAAATAAACCATGTCAAACTTACACTAAATCTGAACCAATGTGTAGATCTCTCCAAGAGCTTTCTGTTGACTAGTTGAAGTCCAAAATCTGACTCTGTATCCCAAGTTATGCCCAAAATTGTGCTCAAAATCAACAACATCTAAATTTTGGGATCTTAAAACCTGATAAAATGTCAAAATCATATAATCAAACCTGCACCAAGTTTTAGTTCTCTAAATTATCTTTCCAATGACTATAAGAAGTCCAAAATCCAACATTCAAAGTGAAAGTTGTGGTCATTTTACCAATACATTATTTTTACCATTTTCACTGCAATATTTTTAATGAAAATTTTGATGGGATAAAATTTGATGCTCGTCACAGGCTAAAACTTTTTTCTTTTTCTATCAACATGGCCAAATTAGGGCATATTTATATCAAAACTTATGGAAACATCGCCCCAAATCCAATGGTGAGGTATATTTTTCCCAAGGAGGTCATTTTTGCTAGCTACCCCTAGAACCCTCATTTAAATGAAACATTTGCCCAAACATTTTTACATGCCCAAAAATTCCAACATCCCATCATAAAAGCAAATCCAAAAGCCTCAAATCTACAATAAACAACCTATAAAATTCATATATTGCCCCTTCTTTTATCCTCTCATGCATTCTCATGGATTTAATCTAGGGTTACAACAATAAACCCATAGCTCTAATACCACTTGTAAGAAAACTTGCAACAAAATATATAATCATTTCCACATAAACCATAATATATCTAATTTAAATTTACAATTTAAATCCACATGCAAGAGAATAGAAAACATACCTACAAAATGTGACACAAGATATACCCTTGAGAACCCTCACTGAGAGAAAAACCTAACCTCCAAAAGAATCCATCACCATGTCTTATTCAACAAAAATACCATTGCAATACAACCATGGAATCCTTCAAAGCCATAGCCACACCTAAAAATCCATGTGAACAAGCATGAATCCATACATGCCATGCCATGCTTCCAACCTTCACACATGCTCCCTTGGCTAACCTGTCAAGCCTTGTTTTACTCAACTTTTCTTTTTTCCTTTTGCTCTTTTGTCTTGTTTCTACAACTACCCTTGTGGCTACTTATATAGTAGCAAGTTCCATAAAATCACCAAGTCCAGTATTACATAAACCATGTGCTAAAACCATGTTCTACCTAACCCATTTACCCCACATTTACTATTCGACATAAAATTATTTTCCCTAATATTAAATAATTACATCAAATATTATCACAATATTACAATACAACTCATCAACTCTATCCCATGGGAATATTTACATGTTGTATGTCCATCTAGGTGCAACATTACATAATAAAATATAAATAATTTTATGCAATGTATGCAACACCAATTATCTCAGCTGGAGTATAGATCGGGATACCAAATTCATTGGGTATTTTTGGCATACATTATGGAAGAAATTGAAGATAGACTTGAAGTTCAATTCATCACATCATTTATAGACTGATGTACAAATAAAGGTGGTGAATAGGAGTTTGGGGAATTCACTAAGATGCTTGGTTGGAGATAAGCCAAAGGGTTAGGATTTGATTTTATCATAGGTAGAATTTGCATATAATAATTTTGTCAATAGGAGTACTAGTAAATCACAATTCCAGATTATATATGGGAGCAAACCCAAAAATGTTTTTGAATTGAGGGCAATTGGATAAAAGATAAATAAGTAGTGTTGAAGAAAAAGATTTTGTTAACATTTGAAGAACATCCATGAGGAGGTGAAGAAGCACATTACAAAGGTGAATATGTAGTACAAGGTTGAGGTCAATGTGAAAATGAGGTATAAGGAATTTCACATTGGAGATGAAGTCATGGTTCATTTGATAAAGGATCATTTTCTAGTGGGTACATATGAGAAGCTAAAAATGAAGAAGCTTAGACTGTGCAAGATCGTGAAAAGGCATGATTATGGAAATGCCTACAAAGTAGAGTTGCCTGTCAAACTGAATATTTCACTAGTATTTAACATTTTAGATGTGACATAATATCATGAAGGAGGTGATGGAGATGAATTTGTAGAATCACCATGGAGTATTCTAGTAGCTAGTTCAGGGACAAAGGAGATTGACAAGATACTGGACAGTTGTGTTGGCAAAAATACAAGGAATGGAACTTATGAAGAGTACTTATTCAAGTAGAAAGGGAGGCCAATAGAAGGTTCATCATGGCTAGAAAGGGAAGAGGTTAACCATCTTGGTTTTCCTCTAAACACCTATGACGTGATGAGGTCACCCCAAGTGTCTGATGTAGGAGCATCCTGGGTGTAAGGGAAATCTTGCATCGCAAAAAACTATTTCTTTTTTGTTTCTTGAATAAGGGTTGTCTCAATGTAGAATTGTTGTCTTTGGAGGTTTTCTACTTATTAAGTCACTCATATAAAGCTCGAATTGTCCTAATTTTAGAGGTGGATGTTCATCTTGGATATATCAACCTTCCAATTGAGCCTTAGTGTCATATCATTAGTATTCATAGAGTTATTGCAGATTCTTGGTGTGAAATTTTGGTACAAAAAATTTAGGCTCAACTTTGAAGACCTTAGAGGCCTTATAAGGGCTCCAAAATGGGGTCGATTAGAGCTTGCACAATTTAGGCCCTATAGACTAGAAATTGAGGATTTTAAAAAGTGGTTATAATAGCCAATCAGAGAAACAATTCAAAAGTTACGGCCTTCCAAATTTGGGCCAACCAAGATTTCCAAAATAAGTGTTAAAGGTGTATTAGGCAGACTAAATATGTAATTTTGGAGTTAGTTGGTTCAAGGGTTAGGGTTTAATGTCTAGAAACTTCTCAAACGGTGTAAAAATGCCTATTTAAGGAATGCTCATACATTTTCTAGGACAACTCTGGTTGATAGTTCACAGCTCTATTTTGTAAATTATTGTAAGGAATATGCCAATGTGAGTTTGCATATTGTATCTCAAAATTATGTAATTATGCATTTGTGGCGATAATAAGAAGCTCATGTTTTATTCTCACAAATTGATGTTATTTCTTTCTTTATGTTATGTGTTTGTGGTATTAAGGGACCACCCTTCATCATAAAGATATAATTGATAAGTATGGTATTCAATGGGTACTTGAATGAGTTGGACAATGATAATGTATTATTGGTTTGATTGTTTTACAATCATGTATTGTTGCAATGTATTGAAGATCACAAGCTTAACCAAGTGACAAGGTTAACAAAGGGATATTGTATTCACCAATTGACTCTAGTATTACTCAAGAGTTTGAAAAAGTAAAAATTAAATTTAGTATTTCCCAAGTGAATCAGTAATAGCTAAGTTCTATATTACCTGAGTAAATGTTATGTTTACTGAGTAACAATTGGAAGAACAAGTTTGGAGAATTGGAATCTAAGACCAACTTTTGATAAAATTTTGGAAAGTTCAAGATGGTCAAAGACATGATTCAAAGTTTGTTACAAGATCAACAACTAAGAAAAATCAATAAGGATTTGATGATGGAGATTGAAGAAGGATAAGGAAGTGCACAAAATTCTATACAAGTTATATTTTATGAGTGTCTAGATTCATTGTATGAAGTTTTAAATTTGGAAACTTGGTATGAACCTAAGATCGATGATTGTGATTGAGTGGAAAAAGATGGAAGAAGCTGGAAGCTTGGTGATGACTATTTAAGGAATAGGTCAAGATAGTTTTAGGTTGCTAGTTTGAAATTTATTTCATTATGTTGCGAATAGGAACTTGATCAAGTAATGATAAAGTTGTTGTGAAAGAGAAGTTGAAGAAGGTGAAAGAAGATAGTTGATCCAAGTGAACCAAGCAATGAAAGGAAAAAGAGAAGGTGTTAATTAGTCAGTTAGAAGTACAGAGTGAAAGGAGATCCAAGAGAGAGATCAAATAGAGATAGGAACAAAACAAAGATCTGAACAAGAAAAGGTAGTTGCTATTCTTAATAGATCATTTCCACTATTACTTTTTAACCATTGTAGTAGAAAATCTTGGAAGAACCTAGTGGACCTAACAAGCATGTGAAATCCTATAAAGTAACATCAATTAGTGGTGTTTGTAAGTCCTGTAAATCATGCCACTCTTTAGTTAGGAACAAGGAGTGATAAGGTCTAGATGATTTTTTGGAGAAATCCTCTAACAAGGTCACATTAACAATGTGTATGTAACCTTTAACGTGGTTGGATCCTAGCAGAGCTCACTTCAAAAGAGTGAATGTTTTTTGGTTGTTGGTTCTAGGTGGTTTCTTCCTTTACAGGATTTCCATGTTAAAATCATAGTGTCAAATGTGTGAATTTTATTTGTGTTGCAAGTTATTTTACATGTTTTACAGTTTTTTGTAACTTGGTAATAACTAAGTAATTTTTTTATAGTCATTAATGCAAAGAACAATAAGTTATTAGTTTGGAATAAATTGGTTGACATAGTTAATTAATGATATCACTAAGTGATTATTGTTAAAGTTTATGAAGTTTTTTGGTACTAGAATTGTTTGAAGGGACTGTATGATAACTAGATATAGTTAATTCACCCCCACCTCTCATGTATCTAACAGATTCTTCCATGTATTGTTGCTTAGTCACAATTGTCGATCTTAGACACAATGTATTGAACCACATAGAAACTAGAACTTTGTGCACATCCTTATCCTTCTTCAATTGCCATCATCATATCCTTATTGAATTTTCCCAGTCGTTGATCTTGTAAAAAACTTTGACTTGAGCCTTAGACCATGTCTAACTTTCCAAATTTTCCTCACAAGTCAACCTTAGACTCCAATTCTCTAAACCTATCCTTCCAATTGTTACTTAGTAAACATAGCATTCATTTGGGAAACATAGAACTCGATCAATACTAGACTCGCTCAGGCAATGCTGAACTTTCCTTTTACTTTGACAATCACTTGACCAAAACTATAGTCACTCGATGAATATAGTCTCCCTTCATTAACCTTTTCACTTAGTTAAGCTTTTGTACTTTAATAAATTGCAATAATATATGATTGTTAACAATCAAACCAATATTACATTATCATTGGCCAACTCATTCAAGTACCCATTGAATACCATACTTATCAATAATGCATTCATCATACTTTCTACAAATATTCTTCATCAATCAAATCATATTCATCAATCAAATGATATGGTAATCTATTGAGTTAGCATAATTTCTAGCCAACTAAGACTTTGAATCAATGACCATATATCACTTGATATGACTATTTTACATACATTCATAGCATTACCAATTACATTATCAGTTGGGGCTAACAATACACATGTATTTCCAACTTGTGACTTTAAGAAAGTTTCATCAAAGAAAAGAGATGAGAAACATTAACAAATTGGAATCCCTACCATTCAAATAAAGAAATTTTTTTTTAAATTATGGAACTAGAATATAATTTAGTGGATTTAATGTTTGCATATTATTTTTCTACAGACAGTTTAGGAAAATACGCCCACAAAAAAATGGGGAAAAAAGTACATATACCAACATGATATAACACAATAAATATTTACAAATCACATTGTCATACATTGTTCAAGTGCATACGCGCACACACACACAACAAACTTTAAAAAAAGTGCATGCACGTGTGTGATATAATACCAAAAAAAATTACAAATTTCATTTACATAGTTACACATATTATCGCATAAAAAACTAAGAACCTTATAAACACACAATTACATAATCTAAATAACCATAATAGAAAACCAACAAGAGTTAAACTTAAAACAATGTTTTTTCTTCTTTTTTCTTAAAGTTAGTGTTCCATATCTTCTTTTGTGCTACACTAAAAGTTTGTTAGCATGAAAGTAATGACTAATTAATTTAAATATATATAACTAGAAATGAACTTGTAAAAAAAGTTTAAACTATCATACTAAAGTCAAGGTTTGGTATATAAGGAGTTATTCCCTCTTCATTTTATCATCACACGTCAATCCATCATCTAGCACATATAATTTAGGAGCATACAAGAATTCAAGGATTCTTGGTGTTCAAGCAAATTTTCCATTTAAGATCAAGGATTCAAGCACTCAAGTGATTGAAGGAGATTATGTAAGGTCTTTCATATCATTTTCAATATCTTCCTTCATATATTTAAGATCCTTTGTTGCATCTTCTACATTCATCTCTCCAAGATCTGCATTCATTCCTAAGGAAAATTTCAAGCACATTCATTTATGGGGTTTTAATTTTATTTGATTTATTTTTTTAGGGTTTTGAAGTTGAGTCAAGGATATTACATCAACATATTTAATTACATTCTAAATTCAAGAGCATAATTATAGATTTGCATTGCTTAATGTTAGATCTACTTCTACTACTTACTGGAATTTCTATTTCTATTTCAATTTCAACGTTAATTCCTAAGCCATGGTTTGACCAAGGAAAAACCCCATCAACAAACAAAAACCATTATTCCTATAAGTTACAGGTATTAGAAATCATAACAAAGTATCAACTTGGATACTCATTTTACAAACATCAAATATCTAAAAGCAATTTTGTGATCACTTATAGAAGGACTAGGATACATTTATTCCCCATCTCAAAAAGTTGTCTCTATCCTGGACTAGGATGCATTTCTTCTTTAACCTAAAAAAGTTATCTATGTCCTAGAGTTAAATGATTTTTGGGTTTTGCAGATCTCACAATTTTAGGTCTAGAAGCTAAGTTTTAGTAGTTTCCAATATCATTTGACAGTGCATTTAGAGGGTTGTATTCTACAAGGTGTGTTTTCTTCCCTTTTCTATTTTAATACATATTTTGATTTTTTAGATTCAGATCTATATTGCATATCTACCTACATAAAACCATCTCTTTGTGGAGGTGAGGGAGAAGTAATTCCAAGCAATTCACCTCTTTTGTATAGGTCATGAATTGAAACTTTATCTTGTGTTGATCAAGTCTACATTAGGATTTAAATCTTGATTTGTACCCTTCATATTTTCATAGGGTAGTGGATTCATTTCCCCCCCCCCCCCCCATACAATTTGATGAACTTGACAAATGACATTTCCACTTTTGATCTTGGTGTTACATTCCCCGTTGCATTCTAGCATGTGATCGCCTATAAATTTTGGTGAACTTGACATGTCTCCTCTTTTTGAGTTTGGAGTTAGATCCCTTGATCTGCCTTATTTTGTATCAGTTTCACCTATACATATTGTGAATTTTCTTTGTGATAATTATATTAAAAATAGGAAATAATGAGAGGGGGGTGAATCAATATTTCACAAACATTTGTTGAACTATGGATTTTTTTTAGAATCTTAAAACATGCACATGTGATTAAACTGAAAAGTAAACATAGAAATAACACAATTCAACTCCTAACACCATTATTTGTTAATTAGGGGGACCTTGGCCAAGGGAAAACATTGGTGGGGTGTTGAAAATAGATTGATACAAGTAAAAATATCTGTTTCAATCATTGTTTTATCAGTGATGTCAAACCTGCTATTTGCTGGTAAGACAATTGGTTATATGATTTGAGTACTATCATTTGTTTAATTAATGAAGAGGATTTGATCAAATGAGATAAAAATAGCACCTAGAGGAAAGGTTGAGTTATGATATGTAAAAGAAGTACAAGGAAAGAAGTGCATTGATAATCTACTTAAGGTTGCAGATGATGGATACATTGATTAAGTTCAAAAGAACAACTTAAATAAATTGTGTCTGGCAAGCTTAACAATTTTCATAGTAGATGTCGAACAAAGTTAGTGTAAGCCAAGCAAAAAATTAGTTGGAGCTAAGCAAAGTCAAATTTTAGTGTATGTCAAGTGATATAGTGTAAGTCGAGTATAGTTTAGTTGATTCTGAGCACCAATAAACTTTAGTTCATGCCGAGTGTTTTGATAGTGCATGCCAAGCAACAAAACATGTGTCACGCATCAGAAGCAAGTTAATGTCGAGTGTTAGCATTATGAGAAAGATCATGAATTTGATGAATCTAAGCTAACAATTTTGATTTCTTGGATTGTGTGAATTGTGTGGAAGATAAGCTTGATGAGTTGGTGGCATAGAATTCAAGATGAATTATTTTGAGGTGAATTCAAAGAAGATTAAAGGAGAAGTTTCTAGAAGGGAATAAACTACAAAGATGGGTAGATTCATTGAATCCTACCTAAATGGAAAAAGATCTTAATTTTCTATTTATAGAAATGGATGATCAGAAGCAAAGGTTGTCATGTGCGAGAACCTAAAGAAGACATGGAGTCTAGGGTATTGCTTCATTTAGTGACCTAAGAGAAGAGACTATTATTGGCAAGCAAAGCAAGAAGGCTTAAGGGTATGGATGATTGAAGGATGAACAAGCTATTAGAGCTGAAGTGTGTGAAAGCAAAGTAGAATGGAGGACTAAAACATAGATCTATAATTTGTAAGTGTGTTGTAAGTTGTTATCAGATCAAGCCTTACAATTACTTTATAATCATTGTACTAGTCTAGGGTAAATCTTTTGGATTAAGGTTGACCTAAAAATCATTTGTAAATCCTTTAACTGGGTGACATTTCAAGTGAATGATCTAAAGTCCTCTAACAAGGCTCACTCCTAACAGGTTGATTGAAATCCTTTAACCAGGTCACATTTAACAGTGTGCATTGTAACCTTTAATAGGGTTGGCATTTCACATGGCATCACTTCAGAAGAGTAAGAATGAGTAGCATGTTACTAGTGGTTTTTCTCAAATTGGGTTTCCACGTTAAATCATTGTGTCAAATGTGTTATTGAATCTATTATGTTTCATGCTTATATTTCTGTAAAGTTGATTTGACAATAACCTACAAGTTTAAGTGATTGTATGATCTAATGGATGCATGCATGATGAAAATATTTTATGGATATAGGTTCATTAAGTTGTGAAAAAAATTATTTGTACATTTGGACCTTGGATAACTGATTCACCCCCCCACCCAAAATTATTCTAAAGAATTCAAACAATTGGTATTAGAGCCATCTGCTTAAGAGGACTAGTTTGAAGGTACTAGAAGCAAAAAGATTAGGATGTCAAAAAGAGAGGTACCCAAGCTTAATAGAGATAACTTTCCTACATGGAAAATTCTGATACACCTAGGAGGTCTTGGAGACCATGCACAATCTACCATTGCTATTGAGCATATTGATCCTGCTGGAGTCCTAATTGTTGAAAATCTGAAAAAGAAGAAAGAACACAACCAGGCAATGTTGGAGACTACCTCTACCCTAAGTTATGTCAAGTTTAATGATATAAAGGGTTGTGATAGTGTAAAGAAAATGTGGGATGCTCTTCACACCATCTATGGAGGTGATGCAAATATTTTGAGAGCCAAATTTGAAAGTCTTAGAGTAAGTTCAACGATATGAGAATGCAAGAAGGTGAGAATGTTTCTCAATATTGATCTAGGATAGAAGATGTTGTTAATTCAATAAGAGGATCTACAGGTAAGATAGATGATGAGACTATACTAAGAAAATTTTTGAGAACATTGTTTCCCATTTATGCTATTAGAGTTTCTGCAATACAGGAATTGAGATGTGTACCAAGTTGTAATCTAACTCTTGAAGGTCTGGTAGGTAGGCTCACTACTTTTGAGCTATCTAATTTTGATAAATTCAAATCTGACAATGTTGTATCTTCTTTCAAAGCTAAGTTGTCATTGAAGGAACCTAATGAGAAGAAGAAGAAAAAGGTAAAATATGTGTCCAATGACAATGATACATATGAGGAGGATGTAGAAAAACTCGAAGCACTTCTAGCAAGGAGATTTCATAGAGGTAAAGGAATGTTCAAAGGTAAGTTATCCATCATGTGTTTCATTTGAAATGAGGTTAGTCATATTGCTGCTAGATGTCTAGAGAAGAAGAATTACAAAGGTGGAGACAAGTATAAAAGTAGAAGAGATGAAGACAACAAAGATTACAAAGACAAAGGCAAGAAGTCTTGCTACATTTCTAAAGATGAAACTAAAGATGGATCTGATGATCATGATGATGGTGTAGTGTATGTTACAATGAAGGATGAATCTGATGAGGATGAGGCAACTACACTAGTGTCTTGTCTAAACAAGAATGATAGATGGATCATTGACAATGGGTGTTCACATTACATGACTAGAGAGAAAGGTAAGTTCATTACCTTGAATTATTATGATGGAAATAGTGTAAGGTTTGGTAATGATACACCCTGTCTGATGAAAGTAAAAGGTTCTATCAAACTTACAGAAAAGATTTTATGTTACAATGCTTATTATGTTGAAGGACTTAACTATAATTTGTTGAGTGTGTCACAACTGAATAATTTAGGTTGTAAGGTTGAGTTTGAGAACAAGATTGCTAAGATATATGATATTGATGAAAAATTAATTGGAAAAGGTGATTAAACTAAATGTAATCTATTGTACCTTGATATAGAGGATGCTACTTGTTTAGTTGTAGAATTTGATGATGTGTGGCTATGGCGCAAGAGGTTATGTCATGTTAATTTTGATAACTTGGTTAGTATCAGTGACATGAGAAGAGTCAAAGGTTTGCCTAGTTGAAGAAACTTGACAATATAATTTGCAAACAATGTCAGTTGGGCAAAATGGCAAAGTCAAGTTTTAAGAGCAAGACTCATACCTCAGAAGGCATATTAGAGATTGTTCATACTAACTTGTGTGGATCAATTGATGTGTAAAGCTACAAAGGAAATAAGTAAATTATACTATTTGTTGATTATTATTCTAGAATGATGGTAGTTATGTTTCTGAAACAAAAATTTGATGCTTTCCAAATGTTTAAGTGGTACTTAGCAAGAGTTGAGAAAGAAATAGGTAAAAGTCTAAAATGTTTGAGATCTGACAAAGAAGGAGAATTTAATCAAATGAGTTTGAGATGTTTTGTAATGACAGAGGAATCAAAAGACAAACATATGCCCCTTGGACCTCTCCACAAAATGAAATTGTTGAAAAACGGAACAGATCTATAATGGACTATGCTAGGATACTCATGATGGAGATAAATGTTGCTTTGAAATAGTGGAGAGAAGCTGTAAGTATAGTTGTTTATAACTTGAACCGTGTGACAGTCAAGAAAGGTACTCATTTAACACCTTTTAAACTATGGTATGGATACTCACTCAATGTAAAATATTTTAAAGTATTCAAAAGAAAGTGTTATATTCTCAAGGATTTCAAGAATGGTAAATTAGATGTAAAAAGTGAACTAGGTATATTCCTTGGTTATTCCAAAAGAACTAAAGCTTATGAGTGTTTAAACACTAACACTAACAAAGTTGTGGAAAGTCTAAATGTGAAATTTGATGAATAGACAAAAGTACATGAGGTTGAACCTATGAAGGAACTAGAGGAATACAAATCATTTGTATATTTTTATGAAGGTTTGTCTATTGATGAAGATGTTGCAAATCAACAACAACTTTCACTAACTGTCGAGTCACATACTATGAATGTTGAGTTACATTTAGGAATAGAGTTACATTCAGGTGTCAAGTTACAAAATGAAGTTGAGGCACATTCTAATTCTAAGATTAGTGTACATGAAAGAGATGTTGAACTACCTGATAGAGATGTATATAGTGATTTAGAAGTTGAGAGACCAAATGAGGAAAACAAAGTAGAACCAAGATTGTCTGAGTATGTCATGAGACATCACCCTATTGCACAAACCATTGGAGATAAAGATGCTAGACCAATGACAAGGAACAAGTTGAGAAATGATACATTTTTTCTTAGAATGCATGAACCTAAAACAATGAAAGATGCCTTAGAAGATGTGGACTGGAGTAAAGCCATGAAAGAATAGATTGAACAAATTGAGAAAAATAAGACATGGACTCTAGTTCTTAGACCAAAAGATAAAAATGTGATTAACATCAAGTGGGTGTATAGAAATAAGTTAGATAAAAATGGTGAAGTCGTAAGGAACAAGGCAAGATTAGTTTGTAAAGGATATGCACAAGAAGAAGGGATATACTATGGAGAAACATTCATTCTAGTTGCAAGATTGGAAGGAGTAAGAACTCTGCTTGCTTACTCTACATACAAAGGTTTCAAAGTTTATCAAATGGATGTCAAGTCTACATTTTTGAATGGTATATTAGAGGAATAAGTTTAGATAGAATAGCTAGAAGGATTTTTTGATGCTAACAATGAAAACATGGTATGTAGACTACACAAAGATTTATATGGTTCGAAGCAAGCACCAAGAGCATGGTATGAAAGGCTTCATAATTATCTTGTAAAGATTAGATTTGAGAGGACTGATAATAACAACAACCTATACTTGAAGATAGAGAAAGGTAAAGGTATTTTACTATCTGAAATTTTTGTTGATGATATCATATTTGGAGGTCAAGATACTTTATGTAAGGCTTTTGCAAATGAAATGAAGAAAGAATTTGAGATGTCTATGTTTAGAGAGATCAAGTTATTTGTGGTTTGCCAGTACATCAGATGAAATATGGTATATACATCAATCGGTCAAAGTATGTAAAGGAGATATTTAAAACTTTTAGATTGGAAGATTCCAATCCAGTAAGCACACCTATGGTGACATGACATAAATTGTCAAAGAATGATGATTCAATTGAGGTGAATCAAATATTGTATAGGTCTATGACTGGAAAATTACAATATGTAGTCCACAACAGACCTAATATTGCATTATCTATTGGGATAGTTGCAAGATTCTCTACTAAGCCTAGGGAGAATTATTTGATGGTTGTTAAGAGATTAATGAGATATCTAAAAGGAATAGAAGACTATGGTCTATACTATAAGAAAAATGAGAAATTTGAATTAAGAGCCTACACTGATGTTGATTGGGCTTGAAATATTGATGACAAAAAGAGCACTACTAGAGGAGCATTTTTCTTAGGGAAAAGGTTGGTTACATGGACTAGCAAGAAACAAAACTACATATCCCAATCTACTGATGAAGCTAAATATGTTGTTGTTGCAATAAATTGTACAAACATTGTATGGATCAAATAACTACTCAAAGATATGAAGGAGGAAATCATTGAACCTATGATACTTTATTGTGATAATATAAGTGTTATAAATATATCAAAGAATCATGTGATGCACACAAAGACTAAGCATATCGCAATCAAGTATCATTACTTGAGAGAGTTAGTTCAAGATAAAGAGGTGAAGATGGAATATGTTAACACAAAAGAGAAAATAGTTGATATCTTCACAAAAACATTACCTAAGGATGCTCATAAGTATCTAAGAGGTAAACTAGGGGTCATACCACTATCAAAGGCTATTCAAGAAGAATGAGGAGTGTCCTGCATCAAACAAGATGATTGACATATGTTACACATTGATGCAGTGGATCTTACTTTAGGGGCTACCTAAAGTAATCAAAGTGATGAAGCTACAAATCATTCACAAGCTAGGTGACTGAGGGAGAAACTAAAAAAGTTCATATATGCATATAAAGAGTATTTGGCATTTTTGTCAAAGAGGGAGATAATATTGTTGAAATCAAGAGGGAGTCATAAGGAAGCAATCCAGAAAGGGAGAAAGAAGATACAAAATAAAAATGGAATACATAGTTAGAGGGAGATAAAAGGATGATTTGATTGATTGTCTATTGTTCATAATAGAATTTTTGTAACTTGTTCAGAAGATCAAAGTTGCTGATAGAGGGAGAGATTTCAATATAAGGAATTATTTTCTTTTTGGTATTTTGTTGGTTGTACTGATTAAGTTTGGTTTGCCATCAATGTCAAAGAGGGAGATTGTTTAAAATAGACTGATACAATTATGAATGTGTTTCAATCATTGTTTTATTGCTAATGTCAAACCTGCTACTTGTTGGTAAGATAATTGCTTAGATGATTTGAGTACTATCATTTTTTTGATTGATGAAGAGGATTTGATTAAATGAGGTAACAATAGCACCTAAAGGAAAGGTTGAGTTATGATATGTAAAACAAGTACAAGGATCAATTAAGATAGTGATATTATATTGCATTGGTAATCTATTTAAGGTTGCAAACAATGGACACATTGATTAGGTTCAAAAGAACAAGTTAAATGAATTGTGTCTACCAAGCTTAATAATCTGCACAGTAGGTGTCGAACAAAGTTAGTGTAAGTCAAGTAGAAAATTGGTTGGAGCCAAGCAAAGTCAAATTTTAGTGTATGCTAAGTGATACATTGTAAGTCGAGTAAATTTTAGTTGATATCAAGCACCAGTAAACTTTAATTCATGTTGAGTGTTTTGATAGTAGATGTCGAGCAATGCAGTATGTGTTGAGCATCAGAAGCAAGTTGATGTCGAGTATCAGCATTATGAGAAAGATAGTGAATTCAATGAATCTAAGCTAAAAAAATTGATTTCTTGGATTGTGCGAACTATGTGGAAGATAATCTTGATGGGTTGTTGGCACAAAATTCAAGATGAACCATTTTGAAGTGAATTCAAAGAAGATTGAAGGAGAAGTTTTTGGAAGGGGGTAAACTGCAAAGATGGATAGATTCATTGAATCCTACCTAATCCAACCTAACCCTAAAATGGATGATGGAGGTTGAATGAAAAAATATCTTAATTTTCTATTTATAGAAATGGTTGGTGAGAAGCAAAGGTTGTCATGTGCAAGAACCTAAGGAAGAAAAGAAGTCTAGGGTATTGCTTCATTCAGTGACCTAAGAGAAGAGATTGTTATTGGCAAGCAAAGAAAGAAGGCTTAAGGGAATGGATACTTAAAGGGTTAACAAGATATCAAAGCTGAAGTGTGTGAAAGCTAAGCAAAATGGAGGATTGAAACAGAGATCTGTAATCTACAAGTGTGTTGTAAGTTGTTATCAGATCAAGCCTTACTGTTACTTTCTAATCAATGTACTAGTCTAGGGTAAATCCTTTGGATTAAGGTTGACCTAATAGTTATTTGTAAATCCTTTGACTGGGTGACATTCCAAGTGAATGATTGAAAGTCCTCTAACAAGGCTCACTCCTAATAGAGTGATTGAAATCCTTTAACCAACTCACATTTAATAGTGTGCATTGTAACCTTTAATAGGGTTGGCCTTTCATAGGGAATCACTTCAAAAGAGTGAGAATGAGTAGCATGTTACTGGTGGTTTTTCCCAAATTGGGTTTCCACGTTAAATCATTTTGTCAAATGTGTTATTAAATCTGTTATGTTTCATGCTTACATTTCTATAAAGTTGATTTGACAATAACCTACAAGTTTAAGTGATTGTATGATCTAATGGATCCATGCATGATGAAAATGTTTTATGGATATGGGTTCACTAAGCTGTGAAAAGTTTTATTTGTACATCTAGACCTTGGATAACTGATTCATCATATAGAAAGTATATTTCAATGTCCAAATACATTACACAACTTCACATAAATAAATATTTCCTTTATACTCTTTTTTTAGTCCTATCGGCCTTTATGCCTTCACACATATCTCAAATCACAACATTGGATTTTTCCAAGTTAGTGTTTAATATCTAGGATGTTGTCCCTAATTAGTGAAGTAATTATTTTAGTAAACCAAAATAATTCATTAACACATTATTATTTCATTCATTCTATCATATTCTGCTTGTACATGACTGCAACTAGTAAATCATTAATAACTTTGTCCATACATCTCATAATGGCATGTGCTCTGAGATGTAGTATCCTCATACCATGTTCTAGCTTTTGTCAAGTGCACACATGTCAATTCATTATCTGTGAACTTTACAAACCAAAAAGGTGTATCTATTGATAGTTATCATTTAAAACACTTAGATAATTTTCTAAGTCTTCAAACCAAAATTTTGTCTTTACAACTTGGTGACTAAATGTAGATGATATGTTGCCATAAATTACAACCTCAATATATTTCCATTCTCTCCTCTTATCCAAATTTCCAACAATCTCCCTCATTGGCATTGATGGCAACATATGGGGAAATTGGCTAAGTTCCAAAATTACAAAATTTTCAAAATGTGGATCATTTCTATTATATACCATCTTTTATATTGTACTTCCCCTTAGTCTATACTCTACCTTATATCTTTGCATAGTGACATACAATTGTCATGCACTACACTCCCTCTTTGACATCAATGACAAAGGTGAGTCAAAAACTATTTACAAATCAAAATTTTGAGTTTGCATTCTTTTCTTTAATTTGATTGGCTTGAGATGTGTGCAATGCAATTAGGAAAATTTGTCTTCAAATTCTTGAACTCTTTATCCCATGTGTCTTGAACTTCTTCTGATACACTAATTAAATCACATTTTCCATAGGATGCTACCTCAACTGCATTCAAATCTAAATATAGAAACTTCTCATAAGATGCCTTAGCTTTAAGACATTCATCTAATTGCTTTTGATTGTGACTAATTTTCAGAATGAAGTGTTCTCTCAAAAATGAAAATCTCTTGATTGTTCTATCTCTTCTCAGTTCTATTAGACTAATAGTATTGCTTACTTTCCCAATTCTTCTATCTAAAACTTTAATCTACACATTGGGTAGTTTTAGCTCATTCACAATGTTTTGTAATTCTATTTGTTTACCATTTATGTCTTTAGTGATATCTCTGATGTATTTTTATGACATGACACATTGTCCATAGAGAATCTGTTAGAATATTTAGAATAGCTGAGAGGAGGGGGTGGGGTGAATCAATTATCTTGAAGTCTAGATGTACCAATTCAACTTTTACTATCTTTGAACAACTTATTCAAACTCATAAAACCACTCGATCCATATAGCAACTCATTAGCAACTTAACATATTCATTCATCACTTAACTCTTTATTTAGTACATGTTGACTAATAGTAAATAAACAATAGTAAATAGCATGCATCACACATATATGATACTAGCATTTCACATGGAAAACCAATTTTGGAAAAACCACCAAATAACATGCTATCACTTTTCACTCTTCTAAAGTGAGCTAGGTTAAGAGCCAACCAAACACAATATTAGGTGTGATCGCATTAAAGGATTTAATAACCTTGCTAGGAGTGGTCTAGTTGGAGGACTTTGAATCATTCCATTAGAATTCACCTTGATTAAAATATTTATAAAATAATTGTTAGGTCAATCTTGATTAAAGGATTTTGAATGCTACAGTTGTTAGAAATTAATAGCTAGGTTTGTTCTATTCAGATACAACTCACTTTACAAATTCATATCTCCATTTCGCTCATTTGTTGGTTCATTGACTAGACTTCATTATCATCTCCTTCTTTGATCTACTTAGCAACCCTTCAAGCAATCACACTTCACCAATCTTCTCACTTTTCCTTTTCTACTATGTTTGTTACAAGTTCTCCACAAAACCACCAATCAACAATTAACCAACCTTAGAAAGCATCTCTTATGCTTCCTTAAATAGGTAACCTTGATCTTTTTCCACATAAACATCACCATAGATCTTAGGGTTTGATTAGATTCAGTGAATTTATCCATTGTTTTGTCCTTCTACTCCTTTCTTGATACTTCTAGAAACTTCTCTTTAAACCCTTTCCTTTGATCACATAAAAAACTCAATTCTTGCATTAAATATGCCAGCTCATCAATCCTTGTCATCCACATGTTTTGACTAATTCAAAAATTCAAGTATGTCAGCCTTAAACTCAATTCTTTCACAAACTATAATTTTGCTAGCACTCAATCATCACTATATAGCTCAGTCACTACAATTTTGTAGATATGAGATTGTTTTGAAGTGAGGAACCTATAATGGAACAATCATTGTTTTGTTAATGATTTCAAACCTGCTACTTGCTAGTGAGATAACTTCTTTTTGGTCTAAAAGCTATCATTTAGTTGATTGATGAAGAGGACTTGAAAAAAGGAGCTAACAATAGCACCTAGAGAAAGGTTGAGTTATTTGGTATGTAAAAGAAACACTAAGACCAAGTAAGACATTGATACTATAGTGTATTTTTTATCTACTTAAAGTCTAAAATGGTTCTTTACTCAAAATAATACTAGAAGAAGATCAAGTAAGAAAAGTAACTGCCAAGCCTTATCGAGCAATTAGTGCAAGTCGAGTAGAAGCCGAGTGAAAATCAAGAGGTGCTGAACAAAGATGAAAAATAGTGCAAGTTGAGTAATTATTAGTATATGCCAAGTAAGTTTAGTTGGTTTTGAGCATCAATAAAATTTAGTGCATGTGGAGTGAACTAGTGTTGGTCGAGTGATAGAATAGTATAGATGTTGAGTGATAGCAAACAGTGTTAAATCGAAGATTTGATGAATCTAAGCTGACTATTTTGATTTCTTGAATTATGTGAAGTGTGTGGAAGATAACCATGATGAGATGGTGGCATAGAATTCAAGGTAAACCAATTTGTGGTGAATACAAGGAAGATTGTAGAGGAAGTTTCTAGAGGAACCAAATAGAAAAGTGGATAGATTCATTGAATCCTACCTAATCTTACCTAACCCTAAAATGGACAATTATGGTTAAGCCAAAAAAATATAAATTCTCTATTTATAGAGGTAGTTGGTCAAAAGCAAAGGTTGTAATGTGAAAGAACCTAAGGAAGACAAGGAATCTAGGATATTGCTTCAATTAGTGACTGAACAGAGGTGACTAAAATTGGCATGCAAAGCAAGAAGGCTTCAGAGTATAAATGTTTGAAGGGTGAACAAGCTACCAAAGTTGAAGAGTATGAATGCAAAGCATAATGGAGGACTAAAACAAAGTTCTTTAATCTACAAGTGAGTTTTGATTTGTTATCAGATCAAGCCTTAATGTTACTTTATATTCATTGTATTAGTCTAGGGTAAATCTTTTGGATTAAGGTTGACCTAACAGTCATTTGTAAATCCTTTAACCAAGTGAAATTCTAATGGAATGGTCTAAAGTCCTCTAACAAGGCTCACTCCTAACAAGGTGATTAAAATCCTTTAACTAGGTCACATTTAACAGTGTGTATTGTAATCTTTAATAGGGTTGGCCTTTCATAGGGCATCACTTCAAAAGAGTGAGAATTGGTAGCATGTTACTAGTGGTTTTTATCAATTTGGGTTTCCATGTAAAATCCTTGTGTCAAATTATGTGAATGTTCTTATGTTGTTCCATGTTTACATTTCTACAAAGTTCTTTTGACCTGGGACAATAACCTACAAAGTTTAAGTATTGTATTATCTAATGTATGAATGCATATTGAAGTTTTATGGATATGGGTCTACTAAGCATTGAAATTTTTTATTTGTAAGCATTCCAACAATTGGCATCAAAGCTATAGTTCTTGAGAGGATTAGTTTGAAAGTACTAAAAGAAAAAGATCAAAGATGTCTGAAAGAGAGGTACCCAAGCTTAACAAGGAGAACTTATCTGCATGGAAAAGTCTGATGAAGCTACACCTAGGAGATCTTGGAGACCATGCACAATAAACCATTACCATTGAGCATGTTGATCCTGCTAGAGCCCTAACTGCTGATGATCTAAAAAAGAAGAAAGAACACAATCAAGTAATGTTGGAGATTGTCTCTGCCCTAAGTTACTCTAAGTTAGATGACATCAAGGATTGTGATAGTGCAAAGAAGATGTGGAATACTTTGCACAATTTATGGAGGAGATAAAAATGTTTTGAGAGCCAAATCTAAAAGTCTAAGAGGTAAGTTCGATGATATGAGAATACAAGAAGGTGAGAATATTATTTAATATTTCTCTAGAATAAAAGATGTTGTTAATGCTATTAGAGGAGCTAATGGTATCATTGATGATAATATTGTATTGAGAAAAGTATTGAGAATACTATTGCCCATCTATGCTATTAGAGTTTCTTCCATACAAGAACTAAGATGTATACCTGATACTAATCTGCCCCTTGAAGGATTGGTGGGTAGGCTCACTACCTTTGAATTCTCTAATTTTGATAATTTCAAATTTGAGAATGTTAAATCTACTTTCAAAGCTAAATTGTCATTAAAGGAACCTAAATAGAAAAAGAAAAAGAAAAAATGTGTTTCTAGTGACAATGATAGAGATGAAAATGATGTAGAATAGCTTGAAGCATTGCTAGCAAGGAGATTTCACAGAGGCAAAGAGAAATTCAAGGTTAAGCTACCTATCATGTGCTATAATTGCAATGAGGTTGGCCATATTGCTGCTAGATGTCCAAAGAAGAAGAACAGTATAAGTGGAGACAAATATAAAAGCAAAAGAGATGAGGACAACAAAGATTACAAAGATAAAGGAAAGAAGTCTTGTTACATTGCTAAGGAGGAAACCAAAGATGGATCTAATGACCATGATGACAAAGAGGTGTATCTTGTAGTGAAGGATGATTTTGATGAGGATGAGGCAACTGCACTAGTGTCTTATGTGAACAAGAGTGATAGATGGATCATTGATAGTGGATGTTCACATTACATTACTGGAGATAAAAGTAAGTTCATTACCCTTGATTATTATGATGGAACTAGTGTAAGGTTTGCTAATGATGCACCTTATTTGATAAAAGAAAAAGGAACAGTCAAACTCACAAAAAAAGATCATGTGTGACAATGCTTATTATGTAGAAGGACTTAACTATAACTTGTTGAGTGTGTTACAACTAAATAGTTCAGGTTGCAAAGTTGAGTGTGAGAACAAGATAGCGATGATTTATGACACTGATGGGAAACTAACTAGGAAAGGTGACTAGACTAGAGCTAATCTATTTTATCTTGATATGAATGATGCTACTTGTCTTGTTGTAGAATTTGATGATGTGTGACTACAGAATAAGAGGTTATGCCATGTTAACTTTGATAACTTAGTTAATATCAATAACATGAAAAGAGACAAAGGTTTTCCTAAACTGAAGAAACCTGAAAATATGATTTGCAAACAATGTTAGTTACGTAAGATGACAAAATCTAGTTTTAAAAGTAAGACTCGCACCTCTAAAAAAATTATGGAGTTAGTTCATACTGATTTCTGTGGACCAATTGATTTGCAAAGCTACAAAGGTGATAAGTGCATTATCCTATTTGTTGGTGATTATTCTAGGATGATGATCGTTATGTTTCTAAAATAGAAATTTGATGCTTTTCAAATGTTTAAGTGGTACTTAGCTAGAGTTGAAAAGGAGATGGGAAAAATCTTGAAATGTCTGAGATCTAAAAGATGTGGAGAATTTAAATCAAATGAGTTTGAGATGTTCCATAATGATAGAGGAATCAAGAGACAAACTTTTGCACCTAGGACCCCTCCACAAAATGGGAAATTGCTGAAAGGAGGAGCAAATTTATAATGGACTATGCTAGAACACTCATGATGGAGAAGAATATTGCTTGGGAATACTAGAGAGAAGTTGTAAGCACAGTTGTCTATACCTTGAATCGTGTACAAGTCAAGAAAGGTACTTATTCAACGCCTTTTGAATTATGGTATGGATACTCACCCAATGTAAAATATTTTAAAGTATTTGGTAGCAACTATTATATTCTTAAGGATTTTAGGAATGGTAAATTAGATGCTAAAAGTGAAGAAGGTATATTCCTTGGTTATTCCATGAGAACTAAAGCTTATAAGTGTTTGAATACTAACACTAACAAAGTTGTAGAAAGTGCAAATGTTAAGTTTAATGAATATATAGAGGTACATGAAGCTGAAACTATGAAGGAACCTGAAGAGTAAACATATCTTATATACATTTATGTAGGTATGCCTATTGATGAAGGTGTTGTAAATCAACCATAAGTTTCTATGACTATTGAGTTACATACAATGAATGTTGAGTTGCATTTAGAAACAGAGTTGCCTTTAGGAGATGAGTTGCAGAAAGAACCTGAGGCACATTCTGATTCTAAGATAAGTGTACATGAAAGGGATGTTAATCTACCTAATGAGAAGTACATAGTGATTCTGAAGTTGACAGACCTATTGAAGAGAGGAGAGCAGAACCAAGATTGTCAAAGTATGTCAAAAGACATCAACCTATTGCACAAATTATTGGAGATAAAGAAGCTAGACCAATGACTAGGAATAGGCTAAGAAGTGATATATGTTTTTTGGCATACATGATTCTAAGACAGTGAAATATTCCTTAGAGAATGAAGACTAAAGTGAAGCAATGAAAGAAGAGATTGATTTGATTGAGAAGAACAAAATATGGACTCTAGTACCCAGACTAGAGGACAAGAATGTGATCAGAACCAAGTGGGTGTACAGAAACAAGTTAGATGAAAATGGTGAAGTCATAAGAAATAAGACAAGATTAGTTTGCAAGGGGTATACACAAGAAGAAGGAATAGACTATAGAGAAATATTTTGTCCAGTTACAAGATTGGAAGGAGTAAGAAGTCTTCTTACTTAATTTGCATATAAAGGTTTCAAAGTTTATCAAATGGATGTGAAGTTAGCATTTTTGAATGATATATTAGGAAGAAGTTTACATCGAATAGGTTGAAGAAATTGTTGATCCAAACAACAAGAACATAGTATGTAGACTACACAAAGCTTTATATGGTTTAACGCAAGCCCCAAGAGTGTGGTATTAAAGGCTTCATAATTATCTTGTGAAGATTGATTTCGAGAAGAATGATGATAACAACCATATATACTTGAAGAAAAAAGGAGGTAAAGGTATTTTACTAGCTAAAATTTTTGTTGATGATATCATATTTGGAGGTCAAGATGCATTATGCAAGGCATTTGCAAATGAAATGAAGAAAGAATTTGAGATGTCTATGTTTGGAGAGATCAAGTTATTTTTTGGTTTGCAAATATATCAGATGAAATATGGTGTATACATCACTCATTCTAAATGCGTGAAGGAAATATTAAAAACTTTTGGTTTAGAGGATTCAAAACCAGTTAGCACACCTATGATGACAAGACACAAACTATCAAATAATGATGATTCTGCTGATGTAAATCAAACATTGTAAAAGTCTATGATTGAGAAGTTGCAATATGTAGTACATAGTAGACCTAACATTGCATTAGCTATTAAGATTGTTGCAAGAATTTTTGCAAATCCTAAGGAGAATCATTTGATGGTTATTAAGAGAATTGTGAGATATTTGAAAGGAACATAAGAATATGGTCTATACTACAAGAAAAATGAAATGTTTTAAGTTAAGAGCCTATACAAATGTTGATTGGGTTGGAAACACTGATGATAGAAAGAGAACAAGTGGTGGAGCATTTTTCTTAGTAAAGAGATTGGTCATCTGGACCAGTAAGAAACAAAATTGTATATCTCAATCTACTGTTGAAGCTAAATGTATGGTTGCTACAGTAAATTGTACAAATATAGTATGGATCAAACAACTACTCAAAGGTACGAAGGAGGAAATCACTGAACCTGTGGTACTTTATTGTGATAATACAAGTGTTGTAAACATATCAAAGAACCCTGTGATGCACACAAAGACTAAGCACAAAAGGGGGGTATAAGTGGACACCTTTTTTTTCTGAAATTAGGTAAAGCTAAACTTGGACAAAACATTGTTGGCAATATGGTTAGATAGATGTTTTGATAGTTTTTATTTATTGCAAGATGTATTCAACATTTTATTTATGCATTTAGATATAGAAAATTGTCTAAGCGTTAGACAGTTTGCAACAACATAAAGAGTAGATGTGATATGTACGAACTATATGCCTAAAATGTGGACACACTTCTATGAGTCATTATATCCAAGATTTCTCAAGAATGAGGTCTCGAATGGTGGCTCATAGCTCTCTATTCATGGAGTGCAAGGGTTTGTAATGGAGGCCCTCAGTTTGACCTAATTTGTGTCTATTGGTGTAAATAATTATTCACTAATTATACTTACTTAAGTTTACTTAGGTTAATGCAGCATTTTAATATTTACTTATTAGTCACCTAGGAGTATGTGCACTCTTGTGAGTTGTCATGTTGACAACACAAGAGTTTGCACCTCTTTTATGCACATGGTGTCTACAAAATCTCCACTTGAGATACACCTCATCATTCTTATCCTATCATCTAAAATGATGGATAAGATGTGTGCTTAGTTGACATGCTTATCTTATCTCCTGCCTCTTTCTAGAGACATTCTAGGTGCTTCCTAAGAGGCCTTTATATACAGGCACTCCTAGTGTGTTTGTACATACAATACAGAGCGATGTATGAGGACATACTCTGATATATTGATCATACTCTTTTTTGTCCTACAGTTGTGCTTATGTTCAAGTTCTTAGTTCTTGGGTGAATTTTTCCTAAGACAAATTCTTACATGGTATCAAAGCTTGGAGAATCTCTTTTCACATAGTTGCTCGAGACCATTCTTACTTCAGCACCTCGACCTAGATCTGGAGTATCACAAAAATTGGGAGCATCTAGAGCCAGAATAGACCTTGCCATTGCATTTGAAATGTTGATTTGGTGCAAATCAGCTATAAATTCTACTACCCCAGGCCAAAGTCGATCGCGAGGCCAAAAAAATTTATAAATCGGCACTTGAAGGCCCCGATTTGTAACTCAAGTATGGTCATTTTACATATCTAATTAATTGTTTTTCAAATCTGTAATAATATTACCTCTGCATTTTTTGGATATAATTTCAAAAAAAAATTAGGCCAAGCAACCTTGAAGAGATTTTTTATTTTTTTTTGCACAGGTATCGGACAGTCACACCCCAACCTTGCACAAGAAATATTCCACAGAATATTCCATCCATTTTTTGTGGGCATATTACATAATGAGTCAAATCTTCAATAATTCGGTAGGTCAGAACATCCACCATCGACCACACTACAAATCTAATAGAAATTTCCACTAGGCAACAAGAAACCGGCCAAATCCACCTACACCACCACCGGTCATGGCCCCAAAAATTGGTAGGCTTCTTCATTTAAACCCTACGGGCTCTGTTATTTAAACACCACACAGGTTCATCCCACAATGCATGTGGGATAAACCCCATGTCAGAATCTTTTTCAATGGCTCTTGGCTGACCCTTTTACTGTAGTACACCTCCGGTCTCGTATTAATTCCTCTTGGTACTACATTCCACCAGCCCCACAAAAGTTTTTAGGTGCCCGCCCGTGAAAATCTCTGGCATATTTTGGCATCTGCAGACCAGTCACCATATGACACATGGAGGGCAGTAACCAACGTAGTTTAAAATCTAGGATTGTCCACAGCTCGTCCAACTTGCCACGCGACATTTTTTGCTTGGGCCACACATTGTTTGAAGATGTAGCCATGTGGCTTGAAGCTACATCAGCATATATAGTCACCCACTTGACAGACCCATGTCATCTACCATGGTGGATTCCCAGTCATCTCTGCATCATTGTGTACAGTCACTAACAAGTCAACGGACACATAAGGCCCACATCAGCAAATAGTTAGCAAGAACCCAGTCAGTAATTTGGCTCAATGACCACTCACACATTAGTTGTGATATGTTGTATTTTTTGTACTGTTCTGTATGGGTGATGTAAGCATTTGTACAATGACATTAGTAGTCTATACTACCACACCAATTGAGGAGTATTTTTTTACTGACATTAGCTAGATAGGAGGTTAAATTTGATGGTTGTTTGACTATCATTTCCAGGTATTTTATAACTACTGTGATGGTCATTTGACTATTAAATTTAAGCATGCATTTTTTTGCCCAGACCCCTCTTCAGATGTAGTTTTGATTTGGCAACCTAACTTTGCAAGGCCATAACTCAGTCATCCAAACTCCAAATCAAGTGCATTTTTTCTTGATTTTGGGTCGAATTTCTTAAGATTTTCAATGGTGGTGTTCTTTTCTAGTTTTGGAGCAAGTATTTTTTAGAAATTGCATTTTTTGGCTATTGTACCTGTTCAATCCAACATTTTGCAACTTCAAACGCTTTGTACGAGCTCATCTAGACACATTTTAGGTTCTATTTTTTTGTAATTGCATTATTTTTTGTCTACTTTCTAAATTTATAGTAAAATTCTAGGATTGTGTGGACAAAAATCTCACTTTCATGATTAGGGCTTTTTCTACATTGTATTGCTTTGATTACTTTTTAGAATTGTTGTACATTTGAGCTATAGTGCTTAGCAACAGATTTGGGCCTCAAAAGGCAGTTGTAAAAAGAAAAATCAAAAGTCCACTTTGTACATTTTGACAAGTGGCCTATTGTACATGCACTACATATAAAGTGTCAAAAGCATCTTTTTTGGGGGGGTCTTTTGATTAAGTGAAAAAAGGGGGGGTGTATTATGTTCTTATGTCTCTCTTTTGTGCTCTTTTCATATTTTGCATCATGGGTTCACCTAAACGTCCACTTCTAACTTCACATAATTATTCTACTCAGAAAGATATTGCATGGAGTAGATTAATGGAAAAAGGTTTAAGTCTTTATGTTGATGGTACAATACCCAAACCCACTGATGCTAAAGAACTCATTAATTGGTAACAACAAGCCCAACAGGCTTTAGGAATTATCAGGAATTGTGTACATAGAGATCTCTTCTTCCACATTTCTAGTTTCAAGGAATCCAAACCTCCATGGGACAAGCTTGAATCATTGTATGGTAAGGTGGATGAGGAAAAGGGATTTCAGATTGAGGATGATCTACTTGTATTAGATCCAAAGAACTTTGACACAATTCAGGATTACATCAACAAAGCCAATGAGTATAGGGCACTACTTAAAGATTGTGGAAATCTCATAAAGGATGACAAGTTGATTCATCATATCTTGAAGAGGCTACCTTCAGAGTATGCTTCATTTATTTCAAGTTATAATACTCACAAGTTGACCATGGGAAGTGCTTTTCAAAAACCTACATTTGATGCTTTTGCAAAAATATTGATTGTTGAACAATCTCACTTGATAGATTTGGGACTTCTCATGACATCAAAGAACAAAGCATTGGTGGCTAGTGATTAGCACAAATCAAGTCAAGGAGGTAAAAGTTCTAGCAAGAAGAAGAAGAAGCAGAGGAAGCAGAAATCACAATCTGAGGCACAACAATCCTCCTCATAGTAAGGCAATTCTTCTTGCAACAAGAAGGGAAGTAATGAAAAGAAGGACAAAAAATTTTGTGCATACTACAAAAAGCCAAATCATGATGAGCATCATTGCAAGACTAAAAGAATCAATGAGTTAGAAAATCTACTCAAGAAGAACAAAATTCAAGTGCCAAGTACTTCCAAGGATTCAACTCCATCCACTTCAAAGGGAAAAGGGCAAGCACTTATGGAAAATTTAGGTTCTTCTTCAGAATGGATTCTTGACTCAGGTTCCTCCTTTCATATGGGTTCTTCAAAGGGAGACTTTTCTTCATTGAAGCAGTCACAGGTACCGCACATCTTTGTGGGAGATGATACAAAAATAGAATTTGAAGGGAAAGGACATGTGGAAATGGAAAATGGGAAATTTAAAGATGTTCCCTATGTTCCTAACCTAAGCTCTAATCTCTTCTCAATTTACCAAATTACTCACCTTGGAGATAGCAACAAAGTTGAGTTCTTTCCAGATTTAGTGATGGTGCGCAGTCTTAAAGATGATTCATTGGTTGCAATGGGGAAAGTCAATCATGACAAGAGGCTTTATTCCTTCTCCCACTTTGTGCCTAAGTCTCCTTTGCATGCCTTGTTAACTCAATCCAATTCACAAATTAAACTATAGCAAGAGCGGTTTGGTCATATTGCCTTCCACTATCTTCAGCAACTTTGCTCAAAACACATGGTCAAAGGTCCACCTAACATAAAATTTTCTAAGGGTGAGTGTTCATCATGTTCAGTGGATATGCATCTGAAGGAGAAGTATGATAAAGGGAATTCTTCAATAGCTCTAGTTGTTCTTTAGTTGGTTCACATGGTTTTAGCAGGTCCTTTTGCAGTGACATTACTCAGCTAAGGCTGCTACATCCTTACTTTCATTGATGAATTTTCACGTTTTACTTGGGAAAACTTTCTTCACAACAAGAATTAAGTGTTGGACAAATTTATAGCCTTCAAGACTCATGTTGAACAGAAATCGAGGAAAGCCATCAAAGTTCTAAGAATGGACAATGAAAGTAGATATGTGAATAGAAGACTTAAAGACTTTTGCAAACTTGAGAGAATTGATCTTCAGAATCCACCATCATTCAATCCACACAAGACAGATGTTGTAGCACTAAGGATTAGGACTCTTACAACCATGGCAAGTTGCATGATTAAACCCAAGTCTCTTGATCCAACACTTGAAGTTGAAGCTATTAGCAGTGCCACTCACATACCTAATAGGTCTCCTCATAATGCCTTAGATGGTAAGACTCCTTTTGAGGCATGGTGCAGCAAAAAACTAGTTGTGAGTCAAATTTAGAGTCTTCAGTTGTCTCGCATGGGCAAACATATCTTCCAAGGGATGCAAGGCACCACCACTTAGGCCTTGTACTTTCACTGGGTATGAGGACAATGTGAAGGCATATAGACTTATGGATCTAGAGACTCATGAGATTTTTGTTGAGAAGGATGTTCACTTTGAGGAAATTTCACCTAGCTTATCCTCTAATCCTCTCCACACTTCATATACTATGGAAACTGATAGTGACACCAGCGATAATCCTTCAATAGATTTAGACATGTGGGGTTCTATCAATAGTTACAATGAGAGGTGATGGCATCAATATAGTCCACATGCATACATTTCCACAGTGATAGATCCAGCACAACAGGGTACCCATTGTCTTCGAGCTCCAGCAATAGTGGATGATTACATAGCAGACATTGCAGATTTGTTTGTGGAGTCACACACTATAGATTTGGGAGACAACCTTGATGATTTACATATTCTCTTTGATGAAGTTGATCCTTCTACAGTTTTTGCAAGGGCTCACTCTGACCCTCATGTCCATTCTCTACATGATCAATCTTTACAGGTCGATGTGATTATGGATCCTTATGAACAGTAGTTGTTCGAGGTCTCTTTATCACTTGAAGAGATAGATGGCTCATTGGGATAGGTTCTACAAACATCCTTTCCAAATCTACATTCGTTCTTTTTAGCACTGTTGGAAGGGGTGACCATCCAAGAGACTGAAGCTAACACAGTTATGCCCCCTAGACAAAGAACAATTCCAAACCAAAGCAACAAGGACAAGGCATGATGGAGAAAGGCTACGTGTTGAGGATAGGCGCTAAGAAATAGGGGTGCAAAGGCCTCAAGTAGCACCTGTTTCTAGGTTTTCACCACTTGGATTTTTATTTTTATTTTAAAAAAAAATTCAAGACTTTTTATAATTTTTTTGTATTTTCACTACTAAGGTGCCTATTTCCAGGTTTTCACTAAGGCACTTTTTTATTTCTTTTCTTTTTTTTTGTATTTTTGGAATATATAATTTTTTTTGGAGATACATCAAAGTGCTTATTACTAACATGATCATTTTTTCAAGATATTTTCCAATTTTTAGAATTTTCACAATTTTATTTTTTTTGGATTTTTGAAATATATCATTTTTTTGTATTTTTTCAGGATCAATAAATATGTACAAAGATGCCCCCAGATAGAATGAGGACCAAACTCTCAAGCAAGATTATATCATGTAGTCCCAATGTCTAGCAAGGTGGAGGACAAGAGTGATTAGCAAGCTAGTGGAAGAAATGAAAGACAAGAGAATGAAGGAGAATAAAGGGAAGAAATCCTCAAGCGAAAACTCCTCAACAGTACCCAAGTAAGGGAAAAATTGTCATGTAAAGCACATTTGGACAAGAAATGAAAGGCCAGCATAAGTTAATTCATGAAAGCATAATGTAAAATTTGGAAAGATGCAATCCAAAGGAGTAGACATGTCAAGAGGCTTCATAGCATCGTATTTTACTCTTTTTTATTAGATCAAGACCAAAGGGGTAAATGAGAAAAGGATAGTGAAAGACTAGAATGAATGAAGGAAAACAGGTATGAAGGCTAAACATGAAAGGAATGAAAACAAGATTATCATAAGATAGCTCACAAGATAGCCAAATGTTTGTGTATGGGTCAACATTGTCAAGATCAAAGAGAGAAGATAGAATGGATGAAAGATGTCAAATAACTATACATGATGCCCCATTTTTAGGTTTTCATAATGGTACTTATCCAAGGCACCACAAGGGAGTGGTTTTCACCATTGGAAAAATTTATTTCTCTTTACTTTTGCTACCAAGGTGCCTGATTACCAGGTTTTCACCCAAGGCACATTTTCAAATTTTCATTTTTTTCTTTCTTTTTGTCAAATTATTTCAATTTTTTTGAATTTTTTGGAAGAATTCAAGCTTTTTAGATAATTCTCCTTGAAATTTTAAACCATGACATGCAAAGGAGTTGAAATGATATGCTCAAAGATGCTAACAGGGAAAGGAAGATGAAAGACAAAAATGGAGGATATGGCTTTATGCAAAGCGAGTGAGATTGGAAGATGAAAATGAAGGCAAGATCAATGTCAACACACACATGGAAGGGTGGTGAGAGGATGGAGAAAATGTGAATGAAGGAATACGTGGAGGAATATGGTGAGTGAATAGAAGATGTTGCAGTTTAGGTGCATGGAATGAAAGAATTCTTTTGGAAGAAGACGAAGTGGAATCCTTTGGAACTTTGAATGTCAACTTCAATTGTTGTTCAACATTAGACTCTCTCAAGAGGGACTTTGGAGTTCATATGGTCATAGGCCTCTTATCATTTTTCTTTTATGATTTAGAGATAATATCTTCAATGATGGATTTTGGAACCCATACTTGTCTTATAATTTTTTTCTTAGATATCTCTTTTGACTTTATGCCCCCATGTCAATTAGAGGAGACATGGTGGTCTTCTTTTTTATATGGATTCTTGAATTGCTTCTTTTTCTTGTATTGAACATTCAAGTTACTTCCAAAAGACTTGGGACTTATGGAAGAAGAAGAATGATATGACTAGTTTAGGTAAGTGAGTAGGTGAAAAGGATTCAAGGATATGCATCTACATTGATCTTGAGAAAAGATAGGAGAGGGAGGGACATAAGGACCCAAGATGGATGATGAATTAGGATATTTGGGAGGGGAAATTGAAAGTACATAAGGACCCAAGATGGAAAGAAGACATGAAGTATTTAGTATTGGTGGGGGAGGTCTAAGGACGAATGTGGAAGATGCAAAAGGGTAATCAATAAGTTCATCAACTTCTATATGACAATCAAGGACATCAGCATATTTAGAGTGAGCATTAGGATTTTCAATAGGATCATGAACATCTTGAATAGGAACAACTTCTTTGATAGGAGTACTTGAAGCTTGAGAAGACTTAGGAAGAGTAGAAAGTGGAAGGGAACATGAAGTGGTAGAATAAGAAGATGGAAGACTTTGATCTTGACAAGAATCTTTGGATAGCATAAGTGTAGAGTTTTTCTCTTAATTTTCAATTGGCTCAACATTGGAAATAACAACACTATTTTTAAATACCTTAATGGAAGTGTCATCTTTGGAAGGTGCAACTGTATTAAGGTCATTTTGATTGTCAATAAGCTCAGCAGTGTAAGTAGTAGCTTGATTTTGCTTAGGAGAAGAATTAAGACATGGTAGAATGAATGAGGAAGGGCACAGAGGATCAAAAGGACCATGAAATGGATCAAAGACATTCTAAAAATAATTGGATGACATGGAGGATTCTTGATCTCGATCTTTTTTTATATTTTTTTCTTTATCAATCAGAGGTGCTGAGGAGATCTGATAGCCCAACAAAAGACTACACTCATGAGGATTTACCCCACAAGGACATTTATATAGTGGTTGCTACTACCACGTCAAAAATGGCTATTACTGTTTGAGGTTCCATCCACATGGTTGACCCAATAAAGGGAATGTCCACTATGGTTTAACCCTCTCTAATCAAAGAAGACTCACAAAGTTGTACCACATGGGGACTTGGTTTGGATAAAAGGGTTCCAAGTTTCTGATGTGCCCAAAAGAGAACAGAGCATACTCCTCTAGCCTCTTCACCTTACCCAAACATAGCAAACAAGATTCTTTGACATGCTAATTTAAAATCACCTCACCAACCTTTTAGAAAATCCAACACAAAACACCACCAATCTCAAAAGAGAAAGTAATAATGGATGTTGAGTACAAATCCAAGTGAAATAGTGAGATAATAACAAATATCCTTCCCTACCTACAAGGGGATCCGTCGTGAAGAGGAGCTTCACATGTAAAGCAAGAAAATGAAGCTCAGTCTATCAATATCTTCCAAATATTGTTCATAGGGCCTAATTACTATGTGAAACACATATGCATGAAAGCAAATCTAGATCCAATTTTAGAGCACCAAATGAAGTGTGAATCTATGAAAGCATGTAAAAGCACTCAAGCCAAACACATGAGAGGGTTCATTTTAATTCCAAATCAAAATTTTATAGAGATCCCAAAAAAATACCTGGTAATCCTTATAACACATCTTTTCTCTATTGTACCTTTCATTTATGCTTGAACGCTTGCTCGCAACGAAGAAAGCAACAAGCAAAACAAGCAAACGCAAGATATGCAATATATATCCAATTGAGGGAAAACTAAGGTTTAATCTAAAAATCTAATTTTTAATAGTGATAATAATCAGAAAATAACCAAATGAAAGCTCACATCATGCATTCATCCTTTGTAAAAATTAAATGCAAGCTATTCATTAAATATCTTTTTTTTATTGATTTTTGACCTAGTCATAAAGATTGGACCTATATGATATGAATTTGGATCCAAAATCCAAAATCTAGAAAAGATGTCCTTATCAAAAATTAGAGAGCTTTCCAAAAATGTCAAAATTTTGAAAAGATATTTTAATTTGTGTCCTAGAGAGCCATTTTGTCAAAATAGACTAGTTTTTGCAAATTGAATTATTGAGCCCTAATATGATCTCTAAAATCAAAACACAAAGAACCAAGTTTGTTTAGAATGCAGAAAGATTTTCAAAAATTAAGACTTTTTCAAAAAAATTGCTTATTCACTCCTTAAAACAATTTTTATTAAAAATAATGAAAAAATTATAAAAAATCAAAAATACCTCAGAAAAGTTTGAACATTGGACTAAAGCTTCTATGATGTATTTCCAACTTGCAAAAAAAAAAAAAAAAACTAAAACACCTTGTTGTTTGGGAGATATGATCAAATCTTTTAGATCTAGGGTTTTTTGTCTCCAAAAAAATCCGTACAAGGGGGTTAGATCTAAAAATGTCCAAAATCAGCAAGTAGAGGTGGGTTGCCCTATGATGGGCACCAAAAATGTATGCCTAAAATGTGGACACACTTCTGTGAGTCATTATATCCAAGATTGCTCAAGAATGAGGTCTTGAATGGGGGCTCATAGCTCTTTATTCATGAAGTGCAAGGGTTTGTAATGGAGGCCCTCAGTTTGACCTAGTTTGTGTGCATGCAAGTACACCATAAAATCTGAGATTCAAAGATCCAATATGCATGCAAATAAAGATGCAAGATAACCTAAATGATGACAATGTAAAGCAATGCAAGAAAGGAAATCTAATCTATGAAAGGAAATAACAATGCAATATTAATCTATGAAAACAAATATGACTCTAAGCTAATATGAAAATGTAAAGATGGATCATCATGATGGAAGTCATGGATGCATGAGAAAAGAAGACAAGAAGATATAAGTTCTCCTCAAAAAGCTTTAATGTTCAAACTTCTCCAAAAATCGCTCTCCAAACCTGTAGCATAACAATAGCATAATATGAATGTCAAAAATGAGGAGAGGGCTCTCCCTTATTTAAAAAAATGTGGAGGTGGGAAGCTTCTCACAACCAGTATGGGATAATAGAGTTCGATCCATGTGAGACAAAATTCCACCAATGAGAAAAGAGGAGAAGAATTAAATGAGGGAAGGAAAAAGGAATTTATTGAATTTTTATTTATTTCATTTCCTTTTTGAGTGGGGATTTATTTAATTAAAAGGGAGCAAGTTCTTTTAATTAAATAGGAAATATTTAATTAAATTAAAAGAGGGTTTTTTCTCTTAATTAATTAAATGTCGATGAATTATATTTAATTAACAAAGAGATTTTCTTTTAATTGAATAAGACTTATGATAAAATGATCAACCTTAGAGATTAAATAATCGAATTTGATCAAGGAAATTGATTTAAATTGATTTAATAAATAATTGCAAACCATTGATAAAGGAAATTTGATAAATTGATAAATTGAATAATGGTGCCCATAGTCTAGGCAACCATTTTAGGGTGCATACATGGACGACTCATTGAGAGTTAGCTTATGCATAGTTGAGGAAAGTTTTATGACAGTATCATAATGACATGTAGCAGTGAGAAGGTGTGTACAGATAGTATGACATGAGTTATGATTGAAATACTAGTATGAGTATTTAATAAAGCATAACAGAGCATAGAAATGAATTGGATTATACGACTTGAGGAATTATTTTGGTGATAAAATAATTACTAAGTCATGATGATCTGACTATGTGGATATTATTTCATAAGTTATTTTATATTATGCCTAGCATATGAAAGCATGAAGGCTGACTAAGCAGTGAATTATGAATATGAGAGGTATAAGTAAATATCTTATCTTGCAAAGATAAGTGTGCGATATATGTATGATCTATGTGATATTCATGATTTATGTGAAGTCAATGAGATGATAAGAAAATTACATTCGATGTATGATTAGAGCAAGTGCAAAATACAACAAATAGAAAGTATTGTATGTATATCTATTCTTGTGAAGAACTAAATGGTATAATTGCATGTTAGAGCAGTGGGCTCTTCCTGCATACATTATATTTCATCCACCAACTCCTAACAGAGTTGAGGCTTCTAACAAGGCCTATTCTTCTAACAAGGACTTGATACATTATATGTATTTCAAAGACTCCTAATAGGGTTAATATCCTTAACATTATCCTATTGCGTAGTGAATCATCTAGTGGGTATCATCCCCACCAGGGTTTTCCCTTGGCTAGGGTTTCCCTAGTTAAGAAATAATGGTGTTATGAGTTCTCTATGTTTATTGTTCAACATTGTTGGTTTACTTTCATATGCAAGTTAAAAAGTAATTAATAATATTCAGTTGTGGGCAAAAGTTTAAGAATATTGATTCACACCCCCGCCCTCCTCCTAGTATTATATATTTGTAATAGGCATTTGAGGGTCATCCACTAAAAATGACAAGATGTGTAAAACATATAAAGTGTAGTACTCTAAATCTACTTTCTAAAATACTATAGTTTTTACAAAATGGATAAGATTAGGTGGGTCAAACCATGTGCACACGAAAAATATTTCCTTCTTTTTAGAGAATATAACATAGTTGTTTTCATGTGCAACACAAAAGACATAGTTATGTTTAGTATTTTGCATATCCCTTTGGTAGGATGATACTTAAGAGTCATATCTAGAAGTTGTGTTTTTTTTTTTTTTTTTTTGGTAATTTTATGATGAGTATTTTGTTTTTTATGAATTATTGAATAGAATGTATCATGAAATTTTGGTACCTATTTGTGTATTGTGCATAACTTGCATCAAAATAATTGAAAATAAAAACTACTTTTTTTTTAATATTTATATAATCAAATGTAGAATAGTAATATGTAATTTATTTTGAATTTGGCTAAGTATATCAAAAGTTATTTAAAAAATGGTAGACATATGTATATGAGGAATGTTAAGGCATTGGTAAAAGTAATTAAAGTTTACAATGTTAGTGTTGTCCAAAAAAAGATAAAAATATATGGTTAGAAAGCTAAGATGTGTAAGATTGTGGTGGTGATTTTAGAGATACCCACTTCACCATTAGCATGCCTGATGAAGACAAAGACAATAATTCATCTTAGAAGATGAAAAAATGTCTAAAGAAAAAAAATGGAGGGAAAACAATCTCCCTAGCCTTTGGGTCACTTTCCTAGGCTATCACCAAGCCATAACCCAATCAGATTTTGTGGATTCAAATAACTTGATCAAGATTTATAAAACTCAATTGGGTTCTATAAACCTGATCTAACTAGATCAGGTTCTACAAACCTTGATTGGGTTTTGTATTACTACTTCACAAGGTTAGATTGAGAGAGAGAGAGAGAGAGATTATGATATGTATTATACTAAACAAGTGTCTATCATATCCCCCAATCCTTCTCTCCATCCCATCCTCTCACTCACCCGCTCTCTCATTTTCACTCTTTATCCTATCCCTATCTCTCTTTCTCCTATCCCCTTCTCTCTCTCACTCTTTATATCATATCCACTAATATCTCTCTCTATCCTCTCTCTCTCACTCTTTCTATCCTTTCCCCAAATCTCTCTCTCTCTCTCTCTCTCTCTCTCTCTCTCTCTCTCTCTCTCTCTCTCTCTCTCTCTCTCGCCCCCTTCTCTCTTTCTCCTATCTCCCTCTCTCTTTCTCATACCCCCTTCTCTCTCTCACTCTTTCTATCATATCCTCTAATTCTTCTCTTGATTCCATCCTCTCTCTCTCATTCTCTTTGTCCTATCCCCCCTACTCTCTCTTTGACTCTTTCTACCATATCTCCCGATCTCCCATAATCTCTCTCTCTTCATCCCTCTAGACCTCTCAAACTATTTCTATCATATCTCATAATCTCTCTCTCTCTCCCTCTCTCCCTCTCTCCCCTATCCCCTTCTCTCTCACTTATTCTCTTTATCTCTCTCTCACTCTTTTTATCATATCCCCTAATCTCCCATAATCTCTCTCTCTCTCCCTCCTACCCCCCTTTTTCTTTCTACTATCCCCTTCTCTCTCACACTCTTTCTATCATATCCTCTAATTCTTCTCTCCATCCCATCCTCTCTCTCTTCTCTCTCTCACATTCTCTCTTTGTCCTGTACCCTCCCTCTCTTTCTCCTATCCCCCCTCTCTATCTCATTCTCTCAATCTCTCTCTCACTCCATCCCTCTATATCTCTCTCTCCCTCACTATTTATATCATATCCCCTAATCTCTCTCTCTCATTCTCCTATCCCTTTCTCTCTCACTCTTTCTATCATATCCCCTAATCTCTCTCTCTCCCTCCTCTCCCTCCCTACCACCTCTCTATTTCTCCTATCTCCTTCTCTCTCTCTCTCTCTTTCTATCATATCCTCTAATTATTCTCTCCATCTCCTCTCTCTCTCTCTCTCTCTCTCTCTCTCTCTCTCTCTCTCTCTCTCTCTCTCTCTCTCTCTCTCTCTCTCTCTCTCTCTCTCTCTGATATCCCCTCGCTATCTTTCTCTTATCCCCTCTCTCTTTCTCCTATCCCCTTTTCCTTTCTCCATCCTATGTCTCTCTCTCTCTAATCATTTCTCTTTATCATATCCCCTAATCTCTCTCTCTCTCTCTCTCTCTCTCTCTCTCTCTCTCTCTCTCTCTCTCTCCCCCCCCCCCCCATCCCTCCCCCTCTCTCTCTCCCTCTTTGTATCCCCTTCTACCTCTTTATCCTAGCCCTGCCCTCTCTCTCTCTCATTCTCTCCATCACTCCCTCCCTCCTTCAATCTACCTTTGTGTAGTAGTAATACAGAACCAGATTGGGTTATGCAAAACCCAATCTGGTTATACAAAACCTAGTCAGGTTATTTGTCCATTTGGATAATGTAGTTAGAACTCAACAACCCGATCGAGTTATTGAAAACAAGAAATAAAACAACATGTCAATGATTATTATGTTGTTTCAGTGCGGTCCTCCAAATTCTAATGTTGTTTCACATGTATTTCTATATTAGGATGCAAGTGTAAGGTTTTTTGTGCTTGGAAATGCTAAATTTTATATTTTCCATGTGCCAGCATTTTATTTTATGTTAGTATCTTATGATTGAGCATAAAATAATCATGCAAATTTGTTTAGTTTTTTATTTTATTATTTATTGTATTCATGTTATTGTTTGTAGGGTAATTTGCATGTACAATCATGGGAAAGAACACGAGAGGCAACAAAGGCAAAAACAAGGGAGCATATGAGGAGATTACATGAAGGTACATCATCAAATGCCTCCAATGTAAGTGATGAAAATCTACCTATTGATATTGATGTCACAAATGCACTTAATTTAACAAACGAAAATGTTCAACATACCCCAATTGAAATGATTATGACAAATACACTTATGTTACCTAATGCCCCTAATGCAACATCTCAAGTTGAAATGATAAATGCACATGATGTAAGTAATGGAAATATTTATAGAGCATGAACCTAAATCAACATCTCCTAGAAGAATTCGTAGAAAACTAAAGATTCTAATTAATATTGATGAAAATATTTTGAAGCCAATTAATGATAAAATGTCAGAAAGCAATTGTAGGAGAATTATTCAAGAGATTTGGAATAACTATTTTGAAAATTTAAATCAAAGTGGAAGATGCCAACATGTTGTTGAAATGGTTAAAAATCTAAAATTTAGAGAGACAATGAGAATTTTGGGGGTTAAGAACACTTGAAAATAGTAGTGAATGAAGCATTGTTATAAATCTCTTTGATGCATACCAATCCATTGGTTCAAAAGCACGTACTAAAGATGCTAATACAAGTCGATGGGTCCTCACATCAACTATAATGGGAAATAAAATGGAAAAAACTTCTATGATAAGCAAAACAAGTAAATCATTAAGGATAAGTAGAACAATTTTACTCAAAGCTTTAGTGAGGCAAGAGAAAATTCAGAATTATAATGAGACTTCTTTTTTATCATTCCAAGGTAGACTCCCACGTAAGGATAAAGTTATTGTCGATGTACTAAGAACATTAATAGAAAACTTTTGGCGTGACAATACAAGGGCTTCACCAAACCAAAAGGATGTTTTCAAAAGATGAATTGGAAAAACAAACCGTGAGCCACATGCAAAACATTTTTTGGATATGACTGAAGCACAATTTTATGAACTGTTTCTTCAAAAAATTTCTCAAATTTAAATTAGCCAAAAGTTTTCTGAAATGAAAACACCATTCTATGTTAAGATAAATCATACATGCATTACATGATGTTGTAGGGTTTATGTTGAGTTTTCTATGCATTATGATGTTTATTGTTATATATGTTGTACTTTGCATACTAACGAAATATTGTAGGAATGTGGTCTACAATTACCTCCTAAGTCACAAAGAGAATTTATTGCAAGTGTACTATGTAAAAAATATGATGGGTGCATTTATTACAAGACCATGTGTTTGAAAGGTTTCTGCCCTCAATGTTTCATAGCACTAACCACATTTTAGCCACAACATCCCTTCGACAGTATTGACCAAACTGAATGGAAGTGTTCTTAAGGGTCTCTAAGCACTGTTGGCCTACGATCTTTGACACAAATAGAAAAACCATGGCATATTTCTAGTTTTCATGTCTTATTACATCAAAATAAGTAACATATGATTACATTTTATAATGAATTTGATAAACACGTTACATTTTCTGTATAAAATAATAAACATTCATGTCTTTGATTAATTGCAAGAAAGTAAGCTGAAATACAATTTTGTATGCACACATTGAACAAGTTGGATGGAAATCCAAGTTTAATGTATATCAAAATGAACAATACATTATGTTATATCAATCATATAGTTACAGAAAGATGTTATGTCTCATTAGTACAATACAAAAGTTGAATACCAACAAATGTTGAATATGTACAATAGAAATGTCAAATGTGCACAATACAAATCTTGAATATATACAATACAAAAGTCGAATATGTGTCAATGTCATGTGATGACCACAACTACATATGTACATCACTATCAATATAAATGATTATATAGGATCATCAAAATTGAAACTCTTTGATGCAGTTTGTGGCTCACTAGGTGTCTGCAAAAGAAAAATTAAAATACACTATCAAATATCTTATCTATAAGTAATATAAAAATAACTAGAAATTGAGTTCTAAATTGTCGATAGTTGAGTTATTCATTACCTCATCCCTTTGTCCCACAATTGGACTGAATGATAACGGTAATGGCCTCATTTTTTGATGGGTGGGACTCCTAACAAATGATGAGGTAGAGTGATGAGGCAAGACACAACTACCAATGAATCAATGCTCATAGGAGGCACAACCATCAATGAATCAGTGCTAGTATGAGGCACAACCTATATTGTACATGATAAAATGTTAGCATTATAGAGTGGCATTAGGAAATCCAAATAGAGTAACAAAAAAAATGTACTATAGCCTAAGCTAGATATCTCATGCTAGTAGGAGGTACAACCACTAATGAAGCAGTGCTGGTATGAGGCACAACCTATATGGTAAGCGATAAAATGTTAGCATTATAGAGTAGCATTAGGGATTCCAAATAGAGTAAAAAAATGTACTACAACCTGAGCTAGATCTCTTGTGCTAGCAGGAGGTACAACCACTGATAAATCAATGCTAGTATGAGGCTCAACTTGTACGGTAAAAGATAAAATATTAGAATTGTAGAGTGGGTGTTAGGGATTCCAAATAGAGTTTTAAAAAAAAAACATATTGTAACCTGAGATAGATCTCTCGTGCTAGTAGGAGGTACAACCATTGATGAATCAGTGATGGTATGAGGCACAACCTGTATGGTAAGTGATAAAATGTTAGCATTATAGAGTGGCATTAAGGATTCCAAATAGAGTAAAATATATAAAAAACATACTTCAACCTGAGTTGGATCTCTTGTGCTAGTAGGAGACACAATCATTGATGAATCAATGCTGGTATGACGCACAACCTATATGGTAAGCAATAAAATATTAGAATTGTTAAGTAGATGTTAGGGATTTCTATCACACACACAAGCAACCCAAATTGAGATCACAAGAGGGTTCAACTAAGACTCTACATACATACCTCTAGCCTTTGTTATGTTTGACCTCATCTTTGATGCTAGGAAATATTAACAAAATGAAATGGGAAAGGATTTGCATGAAGTCTCAAAGAGTGTTGTAATAGGTAAAAGATAAATAACACATGTTAATAAGACAAATTGTTGATACTTACTATAAAACTGGAAAAAAATGTACTCATTTGTAAATACAACTATTTAATATGTGTATAAAACAAATGCATACTATAACCTAAAATTTATGAGAAGGCAAATATGAAATTTTACCTCTTCCACTGCCTCAACATTAGCAGTTTTAGGTGCATTCATCAACTCTACAAAACTAAATTATTTCTACATATATACAACAAACAAGTCAACACATATTCATCAATATTAAGTACGTGTATATACATTCATTTTTACTTGCTAATTTCTTTCCCTTTCCTCTAGACCTCAAGCTATGTGGAGTACCCTAAAGAAGAAACAAATATAACATAAGAGGAACCAATAAGACACATCATGAGTTCAACTCAAATCGTAAACTTGATAGGTGTGCAAGATATGATACTGCATAGCTCTCAAGGCCAAAGTTAATGTCAAAAATTATGGCATCGTCAATTTCAGAAATTTCAAGCCCCAACAAGCCCTATAAAATAGTAAAGAGTATTGTTATAAATATGAAAAAAAATGTTGTAAATGGAAAGAAGGCACGATAACAACAAGAAGATCATGGGAGAGAAATAAGACACGAAAAGGACTTGAAGAACGATATTGCAAGGATAGTTGAAAGATAGGAAAAATTGGGGCTCAAAAAGACTACAAGGCCTAAATTGAAAACAAAGAGACCAAGAAGGAAAAGAGAGATGCGAATGAACTTTTGGCACCTTGTCAAGAAATAAAAGTGGAGATTCATGATCTCTACACTCCTGCAAGACACCCTATGTGATATGGAGGTTCTTCAATGCAGATGGGTATATGGAGGATGAACTCATGAGGTTCATTAGATGGAGTTCAAGTATGCTAGGAGCAAGACATGTAAATGAGAATTGGATGGATTTGATGAATTTGGGAGGATTTCAATGATGGTAAGAGATAGAAAGGTATTATTGTACTTTAAAGAATACTAATTAAGAAGCAGTATTTCAAAGCCAATGTATTATTGTACTTTTAAGAATATTTTAAAAACTTTACCTCAGGTGTTTTGCTCCTAGCTTTGCACCTCTAGAAAAACAAGTACTACATGGTGTCCTCGTACCACTTGATGCACCCTATATTGCATATTGTTTGAACATGTCAATCTAAAGTGCTCTATAAAATAAAATAAAAAATTACTTTTACAATGTTTAGGTGATTAAATAATATCATGTCAAAACTCATGAGGTTCATGAGATGGGGTTTGGGTAATTCTAGGAGCAAGAGATGTGGATGGGAATTGGATGGATTTGATGAATGTGAGGATTTCAATGATGGTAGGAGATGGAAGAGGATCTATAAGTGGGTTGTTAATGTCATACCAATTATAAACAATATTTTAAAGCCAATGTATTATTGTACTTTTAAGAATATTTAAATTTTTTTACCTCGGGTGTTGTTACTCCTAGCCTCTCACCTCTAGCAAAATGAGTACTTTGTGGTGTTCTTAAACTGCTTGTTGCACCCTGCATTGCATATTGTTCACATTACTTTTACAATATTTAGGTGATTAAATAATATCATGTCATAACTCAAACAAAAAAACATGTGTGTCTTGTCCACCAAAGACCATCGCCATCAAATCATCTATGAGTGTGAAATCTTTGCCTCTATATGAATAAAAAGTATGCCCACAATGTACACATGGATGAAATGACACTCCATCCTCAGACACCTCCATATCTATCCCATCACACATGTGTTGATAGCTAAAACAAAAATGTTGTTTGGGCCCAGAAGACTATAATGATGCATGTGACGATGATGCAGGTGGCACAAGTGAGGATGACACTAGTGGTGCAGGTGATGCTGATGGAGCTATTGTAGGTTGTGATGACTGAGGTGCCATAGGTAATGATGATGGAGTTGTCATATGATATGATGACCCTGGTGCCATAGGTGACAATGATGGGTCTTTCACATGATGTGATGACTCTAAAGGGCATCTGACGATGGTCAGGGTGCCATAGGTAAAGGAAACCCACCTAACTATGAGCCATGCTCAATGATAACATTTGTCAATGATGTAGTCGCATGAAGAGTCTGTAAATCAATAGACTCCTTTACAATTGATGGGAGAACGACATGAGTCATATTTTTTCATGTTTTATGTCTCCTCTCAATTTTTGGTACCACCCTATGAGCCCTAGGTCTATCCTATGCAGAGCCTCTCCCTCTACCCTAGAACTGATGGATGTCAAAGTAATTTGGCTTCTTTCCAAGGAAGAACTCACAATATAGCTTTCTCAAAAAATATAGAGGCACTTCATAATTATTACATGGTGGTAGGTCAAATACCATATACCACCTATCCCAAAAACATGATCTCATCCTAGCATGAATGCACCAATTAATAGAAATTTTTTTGGTTTTGTGTAATATGGAGTTGTTGGATATAGAATCGGTGAAAAGAGAACATATAGTACCCTTCTTTATGTCTTTATCTTTCACTTGCTAATATGATAACCCATTAACATAAAATGTACAACACCTATCCCTCCATGTACCCCATTTTAAAACCTCCCTAGATACCTCATTTGCATTTTGGGTCATTTGTTCAAGTGTATTCACTGGGGTTGAGTGGTGAGAAAGTGTAGATGCTTGCAACATGTTGACCATTCAGATAATGTTAGCACTATTTTGTGAGAGGCAGTTTATGAGGTCCTCTTTTGTAGTAGTTAAATGATGTAATTATATGTGTAGAGGGTTTATAGGAGGTGGTGGTTATTGAACGGGAACATTGAGTGGAGGGTTTTATGGTTGTGTCACTACGGGTGGAGGGTTTTGTGGTTATGTCACAACAGGTAGAATGTTTTGTGGTTGTGTCATGATGGGTGGAGGGTTTAATTGTGTAGGAGGTGGTCTTTCTTCCCTCCCTTATTTTCTTGGATTCCTTGGTGCATCTATATTTTAAAAAATTATTAAAAAATTACAAAACTTATAAATTACAAAACCACATTACAAAATTTGATTAAAAAATACATAAATGATGAATAGAATGAATACTTACCTCATTTGCAGGGTGTCATGGATGGAAATGCAATAAAAAATCATTTTTATGGTAAAACTGATTTGGTTTTGGTGTTCTCCTCCACAATCCATGTTGTTGTTGTTGTCATTTGAGGGTATAAAAATACCCTTAAACACGAACAACATACACAATATATAGTTTACAAAACCCGATCTGGTTTTTAAAATATAATGGCAGTTTACAAAATCCAATTGGATTTTTTAAAATATAATGGTCATGCTTGGATACCAAGCTTGGTCGACATTTCACTTTTAAATAACCCAATCGAGTTAAATTGAATTTTTTATTTTTTTTGAGGGGTGTCCACTTTTTGTACACCAGCTTGGTGCACACACCCATATTGCAATCAAGTATCATTACTTGAGAGAGTTGGTCCAAGACAAAGAAGTGAGGATGGAATATGTGAATACAAAAGAACAAATAGTTGATATATTCACAAAAGCTTTACCTAAGGATGCACATGAATATCTTAGGGAGGTAAACTAGGGGTGATGCCCCTATCCAAAGCTACTTAAGAAGCATGAGTAGTGCCTTGCATCAACTGAGTTGAATGTTGTATCTTAAAACTTGATGCAATGGATATTACTTTAGGAGCTACCTAAAGTAATGAAGGAGTTGAATTAGAAGACCTATAGTCACATGCAAGGTGACAAAGGAGAACCTAGAATTGGTATATCTACATGCAGATATGACAAGTCTTAGGCATTGTTGTCAAAGAGGGAGATATAAGTATAGAGGGATATAAGTACAGAGGGAGAAAAATGGAGATAAGTACTTGAATATCAGAAAGAGGGAGATAGAGAATTGAAGGAGATTGACAGAGCCCAAATTACCCTATACAAAGGAAGGACATATATTGATAGAGGGAGAAGTTTCAAAGATATTATTTTCTTTTCGGTATTGTTGTTGGTATTGGTTTGCCATCAATGTCAAAGAGAGAGATTGTTGATATGTGATTGTTTTGAAGTGAAGAACCTGTAATGGAACAATCATTATTTTGTCAATGATGTCAAACTTGCTACCTATTGGTGAGAAAATTTCTTTTTGGTCTGAAAGCTATCATTTAGTTGATTGATAAAGAGAATTCAAAAAGAGGAGATAATAATGACACCTAGAGAAACGTTGAGTTATTTGGTATGTAAAAGAAACAATAAGACCAAGTAAGATATTGATTCTATAGTGTGTGTTTTATCTACTTAAAGTTTGAAATGAACGATTACTCAAGATAAGACTGGAGGAAGATCAAGTAAGAAAAGTGTATGCCAAGCCTTGCCGAGCAATCAGTGCAAGCCGAGCAGAAATCAATAGAAGCCAAGTGAAAATCAAGAGGTTTCAAGCAAAGATGAAAAATAGTGCAAGTCAAGTGATTGTTTACATATGTCAATTAAAGTTTAGTTGGTGCCAAGCATCATTAAACTTTAGTGTTTGTCGAGTGAAATAGTGTTGGCCGAGTGATAGAATAGTATGGATCCCAAGTGACAACGAACAATGTTAATCAAAGATTTGTCAAATCTAATCTAACTATTTTGATTTCTTGAATTATGTGAACCATTTGGAAGATAACCATGATGAGTTGGCGGCACAAAATTCAAGGTAGATTGTTTAGTGGTGAATATGAGGAGGATTGTAGAGGAAGTTTCTAGAGTAACCAGATGGAAAAGTGGGTGGATTCATTAGATCCTACCCAATCCTAAATAAACCTAGAATGGATGATTGTGGTTAAGAGACAAAAGATCTAAGTTCTCTATTTATAGAGATATTTGGTTAGAAGCAAAGTTTATCATGTGTGAGAACCTAAGGAAGACAAGGAGTCTAGGGTATTGCTTCATTTAGTGACCAAATAGAGGTAACTATAGTTGGCATGCAAAGTGAGAAGGATTAAGAGTATGAATGGTTGAAGGGTGAACTAGTTATCAGAGCTTAAGAGTATGAATGCCAAGAAAAGTGGAGGCTAAAATAGAGATCTGTAATCTACAAGTGAGTTGTGATTTTTATCAAATCAAGACTTACTATTACTTTCTAATAATTGTATCTGTCTACGGTAAATCCTTTGGATTAAGGTTGACCTAATAGTCATTTGTAAATCCTTTAACCGAGTGACATTCTAATGGAATGGTCTAAAGTCCTCTAACAAGGCTCACTCCTAAAAGGGTGATTGAAATCCTTTAGCTTGGTCACATTTAACAGTGTGTATTGTAACCTTTAAGAGGGTTGGCCTTTCATAGGGCATTACTTCAAAAGAGTGAGAATTGGTAGCATGTTACTAGTGGTTTTCTTTCTAAATTAAGTTTCTATGTAAAATCCTTGTGTCAAATTGTGTGAATGTTCTTATGTTGTTTCATTTTTACATTTATGTAAAGTTGTTTTGATCTAGGACAGTAACCTACACAGTTTAAGTATCGTATGATCTAATGGATGAATGCATATTGTAGTTTTATGGATATGGGTCTACTAAGCATTGAAAATTTTAATTTGTACATCTAGACCTTGGATAACTTATTCACCCCCCTAGTTATTCTAAAGAATTCCAACAATTATGTCTCCCTTGGCTTTCACTAGCTCGCTCGGTCTTCACTATGGTCGATCACTACTACATTTTCTTCTTTATCTTGCTCAACCATAACTAACACTCAACTAATATTGTTTACTGAACCAACTCTTAAAGATCCTTAATCTTCTACTTCATCTCCTTCATTGACTAACCACAATTCACTAGGTTTTAGTTGTATTTAACTCAACATTTCTATTGTAAATTGTTGGAATATTCAAATTGGAAGAGTACATCTGAGAGGGGGTGGGGTTGAATCAGAAGTACCTCACTTTTAACCTTTCAAATCTTTTTAAACAAATAACTGAAAGTAAATTGCATGCATGTAAACATATCAAATAAACATAAAATAAACACATGCATCAACACACATAACACTAGATTTGGTAACCCATGAACCCTCCAGGAATAAGAAGGTAAAACTGGGGTGGGGATGATACCCACAAAATCACTGCAACAATAATTGTTTGACCACTTCTGATGGTCTGCCCTATGAAAGGCCTGCCCTGTTAAAGGCTTTACACAGTGTCAATAGTGACTTGGTTAAAGGATTTACAAACACTTTACATGAAGTGTCACCTTGTTAAAGGATTTAGTCACCTCTTCAAAGGATCTACAAAATGGTTGTTAAGCTAACCTATCATCATAGGGTTTTCACTATCTAATACAATTGCTAGAGAGTATTAGAAACCTTTGATTTGATTGGTTACAATCTTCAATTGCTGATTTTAGGCACTTGATCTACTCATTCTGATGTGATCCTTGCTTGATCTGATATCTGCTCATATCCCTTGTATTGTTTTGATTAACTAGATGTGTAATTGTTGCTCAATTCACTAAGTCTATGATGCCCCTGTTGTTTTCCCTATTCTGCAACTTTGTTATCTGCTTAGCAACTTCCTTAACTTCTATTCAACAACTTAAAATCATGGGGTCTAAGCCTTCTTATAAAGACTTTGTAGACTTAGGGTTAGGTATGGATCTATGATCCATATTGAATCTTAAATTCTTGCTCATTCCTTGCATTTTTCTCATTGGTTGCATGCCTTCTCCATATTTCTAATTGGTTGCATGCTAATTGCATAGTAAATATAAAAGATTCATTCTTATCCTTATTATCCTTTGAAATCCCTCTGTGTCAACTCAAAAAATGGTTTACATCTGAGTTTGTGAGGGCACAAACTCATATGTTGATTCTATGTTACTTGGCACACACTGGACTACTAGTGCTCGGCACATATACTATCCTACTTTTCTCAACACCTATTGCATTTTGTCTTTCTTGGCACATGTATGACTCTGGCTCACTCAACATATGAAATGTTTTGACTTGCTTGGCATCAATTGTGACTCGGTACCTATATATCATCGACACCTGTATAATGCTCGGCACTTGTTGGAATTTTGGCTTGACACATATTGTAGCTTGGCATACATAGTGTACTCGGCTTCAATGTAGAAAGTGGTTAAGTGTGTTGACACTCAAATGTCAAAACCATTCTAAGGCCAACAATCTCCCCCTTTGACATGAGTGTCAAAAACACTTAACTAAACATTATTCATCTGTCCTTATGAGTACCTTATCCAATCTACTCTATATATGTACAAAATTTTAAAATTTGTTCAAAATACTTAATAACTCCCCCTGAGCTGATTGTGCCCTGTCAATTCTTGGAACCAAAATTCTTGTGTTAATGTACCTAATATTACTTGCCTTTGCCTTGTTCCTGTAATCTGTACCTATGTGTTGAGTTGTTCTATCTACTCTAATTGTACTTGTAGGTTTTATTCATATCTCCCCCATACTATTTACACTTTAAGTCTTATCTCCCCCTTTTTGGCTATTTGCAATTCTTTCTTTTATTCTCCAAAAGAATGAATGAAAGAATATGATTATTAGAATACTTAATATTCTCCCCCTTAGTTATATCTTCCTTATTATTATTTCTACCCCTATCTCCTTTATTATTTCTCCCCCTTTTTGACACTTATGTCAAAGGGTTCTAAGGAGTAATACCATATTTCACCAAAAATGTCTTGTTTACCTCCATTATCATTTTCAGAGCTGCATCCCAATTCTCCAAAGCAATGTCTAGTGACTTATGTTGGATGGCAGTCTCTACAGCAAGATGTACAAGTCCATCTAATGTAGAAAGATTAGGATCTTTTTTTAAGATAGTTTCAGCATAGAGTTGTTCTTTGTGGAGGACCTCCAAATGAGGGGTTATGGAGGATTGAATCTGCATTAATTTGGCCTTTATATTGGCCTCTTCACTTGTTAGTGTAGCCAGTTCTCTTTAAGTGTGAAGCGATTGTGCAAAATGCTTCTCACTTTGAGCTGGATCTTTTGATAATTGCATGCTAGAAATCTTCAAATTTCTCTCCAAGCTCATTATCCTCTAGCCTATCTCTTGTCTAAAGTTGGAAAAATCACACAACTTTTTGTACAGTGAGAAAATGTTCTCAAATATAGTTTTGACCTTGTTAATTTTCTTGGCCAATTCTACCTGTTCAAGTGTTATACCACTGGATATTTTCTCATTTACCTTCCCTTGAAACTTTCTTTCAGACCATTCGATAAGTTTAACATTTGTATCCTAGTCTTCACTACTCACCTGGTCAACTATATCAGATAATTGTTCCATTATTGGCTTTGACTCATCTGGTGACTACAAGCTAAAGGCATCCATAAAGATGTCCTTAATCTCATGTAGTGCTTGCTTATGCTTATAATATTTTTTGAGTATTTCCTTCCTTTTTCGCCTATTTAATGCATCTTGCATTTCTATAATCTACTCCATGGTGATAGTCTTTGAGTCATAAGTAGGTATGACTATGTCTTCATCTAACTCAAGGTCTCCATAGTGAAGTACCCTAGTCACCTTGGTTGAGCTTGAGCTTGGTGTGGAGATTTGCAAAGGTATGGCTTTAGTGCTCAGCTTCTGAAGGGTTTTTGTAGGAGTGCCAGTTTTTGGTAGTTCTACCAATGTCTGTATAGCAGCCTACTCCTTTTCCTTTGATGTATCCTCCTTCTCATCAAACTTCTCTTCTCTTGCACTCAGCTTCTGAATGTTATACCTGCTATTGTAGGTGGTGGAAGCATTAAAATTTTAGTGCTATTAGCTATATAGGTGAAAGGTGGTTCCTATGATTTCACCTTGTCTCTTTTAGGTTCTGCTACTACCTTCTATAGCTCATCTACACTCACCAATATAGGGTTTTTGCATAACTGTGCCTATAGAGTGGATTGGTTAAGGATCTTGGAGAGATCTTCTACAGTTAGGGGATTGATGTTTTGAGTTGAATTGTCAAGAACATCCTTGATTGTTATTGTGTCTGCAGGTGTGATGGTTACATGAGGAGGGCTAGAGGGTGGCATTTGTGTGTCTTGCACACTCTGTTCCTCTTCTTGCTGATGTTCAGCTATTGCCATGTCTTTTCCCTTTTGTGTCTCTTCCTCCTCACCTTTTTCATTATCTTCCTCATCTTCCTTTTCTTCTTCTCTTTTTTTTTTCTTATTCTTTTCTTGTTTCTTTATCCTCTTCCTCTTTCTTTTCTTCTTCTCCTTTCTCTTCCTTATCTTCCACTTTCTTTTCCTCCATCTTTTCCTTGGCACTGGCCTCTGCCTTATTTGATTCCTCAACCTTGTTATTAGTTATCTTGTAGATAGTCTTCCACAATTGTGTGAATTTATTCACTACATCCTCAATCTTATTTTGTAGGATGCTAAAGGCTCTATATTTAAGTGCAAATTTTCCACCATGTTTCTTATTAGCCTTTGTTATTTGACCTCTTGTCAGGTCAGGTATCACTTGTGCTAAGGTATATTTTCTGATCTCCTTTTCCATTTTCAGACAATAATGCCATTTGTTTTCAACTATCTCATATAGCTCTTTAGGCATGGTATTGTTTAGCTCTAGAGGTGTGTTTTTGAATTCAGCCATCATGGCATATATTGATTCCTCTATTTTATTTTGCTCTTCTCTACATTGAAACCAAGATTTTTCAAATCATTCAAATTTGCATTTTTAATATTTTCACAAATTTTATCTATGGCAGATTTGGGAGGATGACTTACCACTCTGAATTGGTTGATATCCTCTCACTCTGTTCTCTCCTCATCATCAGTGTCTGGATGTGCCACATACTTTCTTCTTTTCTTTGGCACTTCATCAGACTGTTCAATAGCCTTCTTCTTCTCTTTTGTTGCCTCTTTCGCCTTTTGTGTGGATGCCCTTGTGCTAGCTCTTATTGCTAGTGCTAGCTTGGCTTGTGGAGGCTTAGTTACCTTCTTGGGTTTGGGCTGAGTTGGAGGCTGAGTTTTAGCCTTTCTTTTCTTTTGCTCGGCTTGTGTAGGTACTTCCTTGGCTTCTTCTTCCTCGGCACCTTCCTCCTTGTCTTCTCCTAAGCCTTGTGTCAACTCCAATGGGCCTTGCCCTTGCTCTTCTTCTTCTTCTTCACTCTCTCCTTCTTCTTCTTCTTCTTCAACACCTGCTTCTCCTTCAATATCTGCACCAAATTTCTTCTTTATCTTCTTTACTAATTTATCTTTCCTCTTAATAACATAGGTTGTCTTCAATTTTGTTTCAACTTTGGATTTGACAACATCATATGTGCCAAAATGAGGAGCCTCCTTATCAATATCTTCTGCAAGCAATGCTATGATTGTTGTTGAGGCTTCATCTATATCAAGTTCATATCCCAATGGCCTTAGCCATCTTACCCTTGGAACTGTTACTTGGATGTAGGTATAATCAATGTTAACCAAAAGTATATGTCATTGATGTGTTTTTCGACTAGGGAAACTAGTATTCTGACCCTTTGCTTCATGGATTTCTTAAAATCCTCAAAATAGCTTGTCATTTAGGCTTCAAAGTTATCACCAATCTGATCAATGAACTCGTTGATTTGTGTGATTGTAGTTTTGTTTGGGTTCTAATTCACCTTTCCAATAGAAGGAAACTCTTCCATAACATAAAAGAATATGCACATAAGAACTGAACCAAACTTGCATTGAGCACCTTTTGACCTCCTTATTGCTCCTAAGTCCTCATTTATTTGTTGCATCATTAGTTCTACTAGATCATATGTATGATCTTTCTTTACAAGCTTGTAAGCTACATCAATAGCTATACATGGCACACTGTTCAATCTACTGGATTGGTAGAATTTGTGAGAAATCACTCTCACTGCAAAATCTAGAAGGGGATTAGTTACAGTGTCAATAGTCATACCCCTCTTGTTTCATTTAGCTCCTCTATTCCTTTCAATGATCTCTTCTGAATCATTGCACAGGGTCTTAGGCCTATCTAGGGTTGGGAAACCCGTAACCCTATGTACTATCCTTTTTGTAATCTTTACTGGTCATGTTTCCAACCACAAACAACGATTGTGAATTCTACTAAGAACAATCTGTATCCATTCAGTTTTAAAACCTATAGGGTAAACTAGGGCATTTGTTAAACCCTTCTTCTTGACTATTTGGAATTTGTCCTTCAGAATTTTGTTCTCACACAATTTTTCATAGGCATCGATTATCTCAAGATCACCTACTGCTCCTATCTTGCAATTATAACACTTTCTTACATCTTGCACCATGACAACTTTTGGTGGAATAATGGATAATGTGCTAACAGGATTGTTTTTATAGGCGATTTCAGGGATTGGCCTAAACTTAGGTTGTTTGACCTCATTACTAACTAGCTGGACCTCATGACCTTCCTTTCCCTTGGGATTCTTGGAACTAGAAGCCATTATACCAAACTAGAGTTTCAATATATTAAAAACTTTAATATTGTGTAGCTCGACACTTGATAAATACCTTAGATCGATGAAATGTATGTTGAATCGTTGTTGAAATTGATGCAAATGGCTTCAAGCTTGCTCTTTGATCGCTTCTGCACTCTTCTCGTCTTTGCTTTGTGTTTGAATGGCATAAAAATGATCAAAATTTGACCTTATACCTTTCAAAACCTAGCATTTAATGCTTAGTGCATATAGTTGTAAACTCAACACTTGAAGGTTTCAACATGACTCGGGTCCCATTGTTTTTCATTCACTCGGCTTCCATTATTTTTCGTTCTCTCAGCTTCCACTAGATTTTCCACTTCACTCAGCATCAACTATTAACTCGGTCACTATTAGCAACTCGGCATCCATCGGAGCTTTTACTCAACATCTGAGGACAGTTCAACAGTATTTGCAAAAACTTCAAATTTTGACTTGGCATCTTTGCTCATGTTGATTTCTTCTTTGCAGTACTTCTTTGTCTTGGGACTGATCTATGATATAACTTTGTATACCAGTCCCATACTCCTATTCTTGCTTAGTTGGATGAGATGTGATCACTTGACCTCTTGGGTGAAGTGATCCCTCCATTTGATGTGGTACACTCATCTTTCTTCTTCGAGGTCTTGTTCATTTGCCCTCTGATTTGTTCAACATCTATGTTCTCTTTTCCTTTGTTGACTTCTATCTTGGGTGCCTTTGACTTTGTTGGGCAATTTCTGCTGATATGACCAATCTTCAAGCAACTAAAACATGTGGTTTGACTTAACCATCTATTGTAATTCCCTCTAAAATGTGTCCTTATGCAATTTTCAGGAATATGTCCATATTCCTGATAGTAGTGACAGCTATACTTGGTATTGTAATCCCACTTGCAGTGATGACCATGGTTGTTTCCCTTTGCAGGCTAATTGGGTGTCCAAATAGGCTTTGATCTGCATTCAAATGCTCTATGTCCATACTTCTTGCAATTGTAGCAGTGACCCTCAAATCTTGGTGTCCTCATGGTCTTGGTTCTGCATTCATGTGCTTGATGTCCTTGCTTTTTGCATTTATGAAAAAAGCTTGCATTTTTAGGCTTATCATGCTAATGACCATTCTTGCTCTTTCATATATTAGAGGTATGTCCCTTTTTACCACATAAATGACAAGTAGGTTTAGTGTTCTTACCTTTGTTACTCCTTTCTTCAACAGTCTTGGATGATTCTCCTTGTTTAGTGCTGGTGTAACCAAGTCTTGAAATATCATTACTAGCCCTTGGTGATTTCAGTAGTTGCTCAAAGTACTCGATAGCCTAATTGGGTTTGTTGAAGCTTTTTGCTATCTCATTCTCTCTTTTCAATTCATTTTGCAATTGATCATTTTGTAACTTCAACGTAGAGATCTCAATTTCTTTCATATTTAGCTCATGATGAACATTCATCATCTGACTTAAGGTGTTAAGTTGCATGTTTGAGATTCTTTCAAACTCAATTGTCTTCTCCTCCAGTCTATTGGTAAGCTTTCTCTTATCATCTTCTATCATGGCCTTGTCTTCAATGGCTCTCTTCTTTTGTTTAGTCACTTCACAAAGTATTATGGCTTGTGATTCTTGTTCAAGCTTGAGTATTCTAATTTCTTCAACTTGTGCTCTATTTTTCTCCATTAATTAAGCTATTGCTGCATCAAATTCTTTGGAATCTCCATTGGCAAACACTTGTATGGTATCAATTTCCTTGTAGTGTATGTCATTTTTAGCTATGGCTATATCCTTCCTTCTTTTTAAGTACTTTCTCAATTCCTCTCTTGCTTCCTCTAATTTGTGTAGAGTGAGGTGCACATCAATCACCTTATTGTCTATGATCTTCCCAAGTTTGAAGACTTCCATCTTCAGATATTTTCTTTAAGTTGTTAGACTTCTCCTTGTGAGAACCTTTGCTCTGATACCAATTGTTGTAAATTGTTGGAATATTCAAATGGGAAGAGTACTTTTGAGGAGAGGGGGGTGAATTAGAAGTACCTCACTTTTAAACTTTTCAAATCTTTAAAAAAAAAAATTGAAAGTAAACTACATGCATGTAAACATATCAAATAAACACATGCATCAACACACATAATACCAGATTTGGTAACCTAGAAACCCTCCAGGAATAAGAAGGTAAAACTAGGGTGGGGATGATACCCACAAAATCACTGCAACAATAATTGTTTGACCACTTTTGATGGTCTGCCCTGTGAAAGGCCTGCCTGTTAAAGGCTTTACACAGTGTCAATAGTGACCTGGTTAAAGGATATACAAACACTTTACATGAAGTGTCACCCTATTAAAGGATTTAGTCACCTCTTCAAATGATCTACAAAATAGTTGTTAAGCTAACCTATCATCATAGGGTTTTCACTATCTAATACAATTGCTAGAGAGTATTAGAAACTATTAACTTGATTACTTACAATCTTCAATTGTTGATTTCAGGCACTTGATCTACTCATTCTAATGTGATACTTTCTTGATCTGATATCTATTTGTATCCCTTGTACTATTCTAATTAACTAGATGTGTAATTACTACTCAATTCACTATGTCTGTGATGCCCCTGCTATTTGCCCTATTCTACAACTTTGCTATCCACTTAGCAACTTCCTTAATTTCTATTTAGTAGCTTAAAATCATGGGGTCTAAGGCTTCTTATAAAGACTTCGTAGACTTAGGGTTAGTTATGGATCTACGACCCATATTGAATCTTGAATTACCGCTCATTCCTTGCATTTTTCTCATTGGTTGCATGCCTTCTCCATTTTTCTGATTGGTTGCACGTTGATTGCATAGGAAATATAAAAGATTCATTCCTATCCTTATTATTCTTTGAAATCCTTCTATGTCAACTCAAAGAATGGTTTGCATCTGAGTTTGTGAGGGTACAAACTCATATGTTGATTCTGTGTTACTCGGCACATACTAGACTACTGGTGCTCGACACATATACTATCCTACTTTTCTCGGCACCTATTGCATTCTATCTTGCTCGGCACATGTATGAATTTGGCTCACTCGGCATATGAAATGTTCTAACTTGCTTGGCATCAACTGTGACTGGGCACCTATATATCACTTGACACCTATATAATGCTTGGCACCTATTGGAATTTTAGCTCTTCACATACTATAGCTCAGCATACATAGTGTACTTGGCTTCAATGTAGAAAGTGGTTAAGTGTGTTGACACTCAAATGTCAAAACCATTCTAAGACCAACACATTTATATACTTCATACATCGATTAAACAATACATCATATTATCAAAGACTAACTAATCAAGTGCCCATTGTAATTCCAACATACTTGCTTCTCTTTACTCAACAACTTCACTGGTTCACCTAGTTATCTCTCTTTCAAAACCTCTTCATTAATCAACTGATATGGAACTATATACTATTAGTAAATGCCTCTCCAATAGGTTTGACATTGATGATAACATAAAAATTGTTCCAATTGTAGTTTCCAAGATAGTCTTTACCTTAGACAAACATCTTCTTAACTCTTTAATGCAAGAGTCAAGAGTCACTAAATCTCCTCTAATCAAACAATTGTGCATCATGATTGACATGTGCCTTAGTAGATGCAACTTCCAAGAGGGTGTTGAACTGATTACCAAAAGCATTTATTACCATTTTAGATTTCTTCTCTAGATCTAACTCAGTAACCTTCATTGGAATGATGTCTTGTAACTTGTTTGCCACTTTCTCAAGAATTTCTTGAGTTCTTTTTATGCCTTTTGACTTCTCAATGATCTTGCTAGTCAAAAATGTTTTTAACTAAATGAACATTTCAATCTCTATATCTCCAGTAGATGCCAAGGGTATACGACTCATCATGCTTGCTAGAATTGATTCCAATGGGGTCTTTGGTGTGTTGGGAGTCTCTATGCTTGGTTCCTTTGTAGGAGTGACTAGCTGAATCCATATATTTTGATTAACTTCTTTGTTCTACTCATTCTCCACTGACACTGATTTTTTTGCCTCTTTTCCTTTTTCACTACCTTCTTTCATTGTCTCAACTTTTTGTTCTGTTGTTTCCTCTTTCTTTACCTTTGTGTGCCTAAGTTGTGGTGCAAATGATGATGTCTCTTGCATTATTATTTCTAATAATTTTGTACCTTAGGTTCTACATCCTTAAGAGCTTTAGCCAATGTGGCTAAATCTCCAATTTCTCTCCTTCATCCTTCTTTTATTTTTCTTCCTTTTTCTCCTCTCTTTCTTCCTTTTCAACATTAGAACTGTGATAATCAACCAAATTGTCAACAATGGTGTCTTGATCCTTGAATGGATCCTTTGTTTCATCAATGATAGCGTGTGTACTGCCTATGTTTATTGTGTCATCATCAATTGTTATTTGAGGTGTCTCTAAAATGATCCCTTCTGTAATCTTTCTAACTTCCACTTTTGTCATAATAGTGTCTACCTTTGTTTTTGTTGTAGTAAGATTTTTGGCTTCTTCTTCTCCCCCTAACATTAGGTTTCCTTCCTCTCGACTAGACTCAAGTACATCCAATATTATTTTGTCTTCTAAAGTCTATGTTGCACTCATAGAGCCCTTATACTCTATCATTACCTTTATAACGACTTCTTTTGTTTCTTTATTCAGTTGTTCATAGTTGCCTTCCATGATCAAAATTGCACTTGTCTTATTTCTTAGTAATGGTTTTAAATTCTTCATTATTCTCCCACAATTTTCTTCACTCTCAATGTCATAGAGTTTTCTAATGATTTTCTCCCTGATTGCTTTGTCTTCTTTCTTTACTTTCCTTTATGTATTCTTTAGCCTCTCATACAAGTCATTTGTATTTGTTCATGGATGTTTATTAACTTTTGATTGAATAATATCATGTATCTAATTATAGCATATTCTAACTATAATTTTTCAAAATTTTCATAGAGATCATAAAATATGTTCAACTTGGTGAGATTTCCTTCATTGATAATCAAGTTGTTCATATTCTCAATCTTTGGTTTCCATTTATTTTTGCTCTCACTAGTGTCTTCTAGTTTATTTGATTATGTTTATTGTTCTTGTGACTTCTTTTTCTTTCCCACATAGGTGACTATTGTCTTATGTCTATTTCTAGGTTCAGTGGCTAATTCTTTCACTCTTTTGTGTTTAGGAGATTCCTCTTTTTCTTGTTTAATATCAATTTATGTTGTTACTAAAGTAATTCTTATTGATATTCTCTAAGATGCTATTGTTGATGGTTGTACTTTTGTTATATTTACCTCCTCTTCTTGTATAGGAGCTATTGTTGCATATGGTGCTATATGTGATTGTGTTGATGGCATTGTAACTATGATTGTCATGGGAGTTCCACTTTCTATTGCAAGTAGTTTGGCAATTAAGATTTTTGATCGTCCACTAGCTCTCATCTCCTTACTTGTCCTCATTGCTTCTCTAAACTCTTGTTTGCTCATACCTAATTCTTTGAGTAACTCGTCAATTTTCTTATCTACTTTCTTCTTAATTTCCTTTTTACTTATCAATGAATTGCTTAAATTGATAAAGGTTTGTTAATAACTATTACTGACTTCAACTTATTTTTAGTTGTAACACTTGTCCACTTTTTTACACAAAATTTGTGTGCTTGCTAGTGTCTTAGCTTTAACAAAATTTTCATTAAAGTTCTCTATGTTCTCTTTCACATTCTCTTTTTGTCTATCATTTCTATTCTCATTCCTTCTACCATTTATTTGCATTCCTTCTATAGTTAGGTGTCCTTACATTCTGTGATCTTATGTTACTTGGCATTCTTATGTTGTTCATCCTACAAAGTCTTGTTGAATGTCCCAAATAGTTATAAATCTGACATGCTATCACATTGCTTCCATATCTAGGTCCTGATTGATTGATCTGTAATCTAAAATCTCTAGTAATATGTCCAAAGTTGTTCCACTTATAACATATAACTCCATTTCATATGACATTAGTTGATCCAATAGGTCTACTAGTTATAGGATGAGTACCTTGATATATACTATTATTAAATCCAGTTCTCCTATATTTACTAGCTCTAATCCATAAACATAACAATTATAACAAAAACTAGAGATAAGGTTAGTATACTTACCTGTACATTGCATGCAAAACATCTTGTAGTAAAATGTCTTCTTGCTTCTTCAAGTGGTTCATATTGGTTAGGTACTTTCTTGTTTATATATTCTTGTTGTTGTTTAGGTTGTTGAATTGCAAGATCTGGTTCCTCGGTAACTTTAGCTTTTTTAGATGTAGTATCCAATACCAGTTTTATCATAAGTAGGTCTTTGTTCCATGATATGTTCATCAAGCTTTTTAGTACTTGAATACAAGTTCTCAAGATGTTCCTTTGTTTCTATAAGCTCTCCTTTCACAATAGTGTAATATTTCTCAAGTTTTGCATATTATAAATTTATAGATTCAAGTTTAGATGTCGCCTTAGTAAGTTTAGATTTCAAATATGCATTCTTGTATCTCAAATTTGATTGACTTTTCTTCACATCTTCCATCAAGCTCACCTTAAGATTGGTAATTTCAAGTTCATGCTTTGGGATCTCATTTTATTTCTTTAGCTTAGAGACTGCATCACTATCCTTGATCTGATCATTTGATTCATTCTTCTAGGAATTACTAGATTGAATATCCTTTTTCAACTTCTTGATGTAAGTTTTTTGCCTCTTTGTATTTATTCTTCAAAGTGTCTTTTCCTCCATGATTGCATCAAGTTCCTCAAGAGATCTTAAAGCATGCACATGTGATCAAACTAAAAAGTAAACATAGCAATAACACAATGCAACTCATAACACCATTATTTGTTAACTAGGAAAACCCTAGCCAAGGGAAAACCCCAGTGGGGCTGGTACCCACAAAATGATCCACTAATCAAATGTATCTTGTGAAATATATTGACCCTATTAGGAGTCTATTACATCTGTATAATGTCTCTATCCTTGTTAGATGACTAGACATTTTTAGAAGCCTCAACCCTATTAGGAATTAGTATTACAATTATAAAAGTATGCAAGATGATCCACTTCCCAAATATGCAATTACAATGATATGATTTGTACACAAAAGGTATAGATACAAAAACCTTTTGACAATGTTGATACCTGCAATATTTGATTTGTCCTTTGTAGCTCTCTATACACAACTTTGCATATATTGTCCTTTTGCTACTTTAACATAAAGTTCACATCATATAGAAAGTATATTTTAATGTCCAAATATATCACACAACTTTGCATAAACAAATCTTTTGTTTATACCCTTCTATTTAGTCTCGTGGCCTTCATATCTTCACACGTGTCCCTAAACACAAAATTGGCTTTTGCTAAGTTAGGTTTAACATCTAGGATGTCATCCCAAATTAGTTAAGTAATTATTTTGGTAAACCAAAATAATTCCTTAACACAAATTATCATTCCTTCACATTGTCTCATTCTACCTGTACATGATTGCAACTGGTAAATCATTAATAACTTTGTCTGTACAGCTCATAATGACATGCGCTATGAGTTTTAGTATCCTCATACCCTGTTCTAGCTTTTCTCGAGTGTACACTGTCAATTCATTGTCTGTGAACTTCAGAAACCAAAAAGGTGTCTCTGTTGATAGTTATCATTTACAACACTTAGACAATTTTCTAAATCTTCAAACCAAAACTTTATCTTTATAACTTGTTGACTTAATGTAGATGATATGTCAACATAAATGAAAACCTCAATATATTTCCACTCTCTCCTCTTAGCCAAATTTCCAACAATTTCCACTTTTGGTCTTGGTGATTAGATTGCACTTTGCATTGTTAATACAAAGATCTTTCTTAATATTATTTTTGTTGCATATCTTTATATAACTTATGAAGTATATGATTTTTTTTATATTTCATAGTGTTTACAACTCTTCATGCTCTTCTTTCTTATGCTATTATGAGATTAATAAACACATACTTTCCTTCTTTCAAATTTATGGTTAGATCTTTATGTGGTTGGCTTATTTCTACTTTGAATTATGTGAGGGCCTTAGTTGATGATCCTCTTCCTAATCCTCCTAATTATCTTCCTTATTATAATTTGTCATCTCCTAGCACTTCTCCAATATATTTTCAAGCTCAAAACATAATTCACAATGAGGATGTTCAAGAGTCCTTTGATGCACTTAATTATCCTCCTTTTATACATGAGGATGTTAAAGAAAAATGAAAGGCCACCATTTCTCCTCCTCCCGTTGTTCCACATTACACTACATTTTCTCATGATTATCATGAAAAACTCTTCTTGTTAAAGCTTCACAAGATACATATACTACAAGATACAATATAGTTGTGAAAAAAGGTTACAAAGGCTTAGGACTTGGAATTAATGAACAAGGTATTAAATATCCTATTCATATTCACCTCAAGGATAATGAATACGATCTAGAATTTGAGGTTTCAATCTTCAAAGCAGATGATTATCCTTCTAGAACTCCTCTTCATCTTCTATTGCCTCCTCCTGACCTTGATTATCCTAATACTCGTCAAGATGTGGCCAAAAGAGTGTATGTTCAATTAATAGCTTCTATAGAACTTTTATGAAAGATGTTCTTTTTAGATTTAAATGTCCATTTAATTATGATAATCATCATAAACTTTCTAATTGTGAATATTATGTTTTTATGTAGGAGAAAAAGTTGCTTTCGACAATATCGCTTTTACATACAAAGGAGGTGTTACACCTTCTTCATGATTTCATTTAGTCTTTCCTTTTCACCTATTGGGAGGGTTCCCCATTATGTGGCATAATGAGTATACAAAATTGCCCAATAACATTTTGTTCCTTGTCCCTTGCTTGGGGGGCAAGGTCTATTTATTTCTCTTTTTCTTTTGGGGATCTATTTTTCTTCCTATATGTATTATTTTTTTCATGTGTATTTATATATATAGCTTATAGGTTATGAATTACATATCTTGTATAAGAATCCCTTATGGGGAGATTAATTTTTTACCCCCTCTTTTTCATGTTTCTATCTATTTATAGGAGTTCACTTTTTTTCTTGGAAACTATGTTTATTTTATATAATGATATCCTTTCTTGCATGCTTTTATTGAATTTTTCTAAAAATTGTGTGTCTTTTATACATGGAAACCACTAAGGGAGTTAGTTTTTTCCTTCTTTTCATCTAATATTTCATGGTTGCTTTTGTTTTCTTGTAATTTGATGTACTTTCTTTCTAGCATTTCTTGTTTTACTTTAATGTTGCAACCTTATGCTTGTTTGAAAGTGCATCCTTATTGCAAAATATCTTGTGCTTGATAGTATATTGGATGTTCTTCCTTTCTTTTGGTCTATTATCTCTATACATTACATCTCTATGTGCTATGTGTAAGTACGCTTTCAACACCTAAGTTTTAAACTTTAAAAATCGATCCCATAGAAAGGATTATTAAATTGTTTTAGTTTCTCATTAGTCTTTATTACTAATGAGGCCTTTTGTAAAGCTTAATTTATGAAGTGGGAAACATCTCAGTATCATGTTGCATTTGAACTCTGAACCAAAAAGGTTCAAAATGTAGATTTATTGGTTCAGGAGTTTAGGTTCAAGGTTTAGAATTAGAGGTTCAAGTTTTATGGTTCAAGTTCAAGTTCAAAGTTTGAGTTCAGTAGTTCAAGTTCAAGTTCAAAGTTTTTTTCTTGCTATATGTATTATTTTTTTCATGTGTATTTATATCTATAGATTATAGGTTATGAATTGCATATCTTGTATTAGAATCCCTTATGGGGAGATTTATTTTTTACCCCCTCTTTTTCATGTTTTTATCTATTTACAGGAGTTCACTTTTTTTTCTTGGAAACTATGTTTATTTTATACAGTGATACCCTTTCTACATTACATCTCTATGTGCTATGTGTAAGCACGCTTTCAACACCTAAGTTTTAAACTTTAAAAATTGGTCCCATAGAAAGGATTATTAAATTGTTTTAGTTTCTCATTAGTCTTTATTACTAATGAGGCCCTTTGTAAAGCTCAATTTATGAAGTGGGAAACATCTCAATATCATGTTGCATTTGAACTCTGAACCACAAAGTTCAAAATGTAGATTTATTGGTTCAAGAGTTTAGGTTCAAGGTTTAGAATTAGAGGTTCAAGTTTTATGGTTCAAGTTCAAGTTCAAAGTTTGAGTTCAGTGGTTCAAGCTCATATGATCAAAAGGGCAATTTCATATTCTGAAAGTGCAAATTTCAAAGGACTAGATTCAAGATTCAAAAGGCTCTACCTTGGCTTTTCCACTTGAATGTTAGCCAATGGGGGTATTATGCCACGTTCTATTAGTAAGTAGAAACTTGACACTATGTCGATAAAATGCATATATGCTGGAACTATCATGCATGGTTTCATTAGTTTTGCTTACTACTCCTCCAAGATATTTTATGGATGCATCACATCAACATTTTTCAGCCCATATGAAGTGCATGTTAAAGAAAAAATCATAACAGTCATAAATAAAATCCAGTAGATTGGATAGCAAAGAAGATGGATAATTGAGAGGAAAATGTTTAGGATATTGATGATCTTGTTATTGGCTTGGGAGTCTCTGTTGTTGTAATCCAAAAGCATGTTATTCCATATATAGCAATTAATAATACTAATATTCTTATAATTTGGATTCCCTCGTGGTGCTAAGAGCAGCTCAACATGGTGATTCAGGTAATGGATATTTGCAGGTATATTATAATGCAACCTGTAAAAATGATTTTTCAAAAAGTAGAAACATGGGTCTCAGTGTGGGGGCCATAATTAATTATTCCACCATTGGATTTTTCTCATTTTGATATCTTGTTGTGAGGAAAGCTGCACACACTCGCATTGAAATAATTGCTAAAATATGATTGGGTTAAAAAGTTATTAATATTTGAGTACGGGTCTATTCAAAAATTTCTAAGGAAAATACTAAATATGAAAGCTCATTTTGTGAAGAGTTTTAAAATCAAGACCCAAAAAGCTATTTGAATTTATCAATTACTGCCAAAACTATTTTATTATAATTCTTAGCTGTGTTTTCTGGGTAGATTGTGTTACAATTTTTGCATCAACGTTTCGGATCACACTCTGTGATCCATCATCAGGATGAGAGAGCTGAAGGAAAAAAGTCATCTAAGAATACATTATAATGCTACATTTACAATACTATAGTATAAAACTTGTAAATAACCTTATGTTGAAAAGACGTGATGTAAAAATGTGATTGAGAAGAAATTAAAATATTGAGGAAGACAATTAAATATCTTTTCAAAAATCAATTATGTGGGTAACTAAAATGTTACGAGAATTGACAAGTGTTAAAGCCATAACAAAGCAATGGTAAAGGGGTTCTTCTTCTTTTAGCAGTCTCAAGACTATAGGGGAAGACATATTTTAAGTGTTGATTGTAATAGGGAAACGCGAAGTTTGTTTTATTTTTTGTACTCTATTTGTAAATGCAGAGATAGATTATTGTATGGTTTTTTGTTATGTGTTCATAATAAATATAGGTTATGTTTATAAGATCTTGAGGTGTGAAGATGTAATTCTTGGATCATTGTTGATTGTATGGTCACTTCTTTCGTGTTTTGAATCCAATCTTGTGGTCATTTATAGTTGCAGAATAAAATAATGTTTTTCTCCATTTCTCTATGATGTAAAGATGATTGAATTATTGGTAGTATGGCTATTTTTCCTTATTTCTCTCTTTATTCTATTCATAAACCAAGTAATCACATTATTTCCATTTTGATGGGTGGATGTTAGTAAACCTTCATGTATTTAGGTTAAAGACATAATCAATTTATCTAATTCATTGAATATCTTTTCATGAGGGAGTTGCACCTCACAATTCAGAGGAGAGTTATCAATCAATGATAACTCGTCCAACTATTAGTAGATTTTGTTCTTCCATTTGGGTGTTTTGAGTCATATTTTGTAATTATTTTCGAAGGACAAATATGTTTACTAATACTATGCATATGTTGTGTATAACTATAATGATTCCTACCTTCACAATATTACTTATATTTGTAGGATGTTCTTTAGATGACATGATGGAATCCTTCTATTTTTATCTATAAATTTTTCATTATTATATGATACATTTTCTTTTTTGTTATGAGATAGTTTGTTTTGTGCAAGATCGGGTGTCTCTACTCTACAAATTTCTTTCATGCCTAAAAGCAACATGTTTTCATTCGATAATCACCCACATATTCTTCATTTCTCTTCATCTTTCTTTTGAACTTTGGGGGAAAGATGACATGCACATTATATTTATCTTATTTTCTAAGGATCTACTTTCCTTGGGCTTAAACGACACTTGTTCATTATGTGATATTGTTTTCTCCTTGTAAAAAAATTGTGTCTTGACCGCAGATTCTATTTTTTTCAAAAGCTAGATATCATGTATCATCCTGTCTTCTTTATCAACAAAGACATGTCCATTTTAAACACTTTCCCTTTCTTCAGGTTAAAGCTTGCATCCTTTATCATAAATTCCTATCTACCTTGGAAACAAGAGGCTAGATAGTTGAACTTTTGTTCTCCTCTTCTTTGTCTCGGAGATGTTGTCTTGTTTAGGATTTCTTCTTAGGTAGATGTCTTGTATCCAAGATTTTTTCCCTTTCGAGGACCCTCTTTCCATAAGTGATATATCCTTCTCATGATTGTCTATGTTCTTAGATTGTAAGGGTTGGTGCCCTTTTCTACGAATATAGTATGCATTATTTCTTTTAGGATATCTCCTTTTCTGTATGAAGTAGGTATCCTCTTTCTCTTCCTTATTGTGTCTATTATATATAGACATGATAAAAGGGGGGCATATATATCCCCTCATTTGTATTATAGTTTTACATTTTTTTCAAATTCAATATGCCAAGTCATATACAAGGGTAACACATTCAAATTCAATATGCTAAATCTCATACATAGGTAACACATTCAAGTTCAATTTTATAAGTTCCATAAAAGGGTAACGCATTCATATTCAATATGCTATAGGGAGGTTGGATGAACCAATCACTGGCTCATGCTCTTAGTCTTCCTATAAGACTTTTAGGGTATCGTCCCCACACCAATTTCCACCTATAGGACCTTAATTGTAAGGATCCCCTGGTCTCTCTAGCCAAACCAATTACCAAGAAAGATTCATCAATCAAGTCAAAACTTGATGCATTCCTGCTTCACTCAACATAGCCCATAAAATGCTTAAGATCAAATAGAGGTGGTGAATTCATCTCCAATGAATTTAATAATTTTTGCATCGAAAGAAGAATCAAAAGACAAGTATCAACCCCCAGTACACCACAACAAAATGGTATACCTAAAAGAAGAAATAGAGCTATCATGGATTATGCAAGAACCCTGATGGTTGAAAAGAACGTTGCTCTCAAATACTAGAAGGAAGCTATCAGCACTGCAATTCATACCTTAAACAGAGTACAATTGAAGAAATATTCAAACAAAACTCCTTATCAGTTATGGTATGGCTACAAACCTAATGTAAGTTACTTGAAAGTATTTGGCAGCAAATGTTATATATTGAAAGAATTTAGAAAAGGCAAATTTGATGTAAAAGGTGATGAAGGAATATTTCTAGGATACTCCTGTAGAAGTAAAGCATACAGATGTTTAAATTTGTCTACCCATAAAATTATAGAAAGTGCACATGTTAGAATTAATGAGTTTGCATAAAAGAGTGAAGAAGAAAGCAACAAGGAGCTAGAAGATTACAAAAGATCTGTTTACTATGGACCCGATACCTTACCAAATCTATCTGAAAGAATAGAAGCTTCATCTCTCGAGTCCCCAAAATCTCCAATAGTTATTGAGTTGCAGACAGTGCAATCCAAGTTACAATTTGAAGGACTTAAGTCACAATTAGAGACTACCAAGCTAGTTCAAACCGAGCCTAACGGACCCAAGTCACAAACAAAAGGACCCGAGCTTGGAACTAAAATTCAAGATGAAGATGGTGGAACTCATTCAAATAACAAAGAACTTGTGTTAGCAAGATATGTCAGAAGGCATCATGCACCTGATCTAATCATTAGAGACAAATCAGATGGAACAATGACAAGAAACAAACTAAAAGGTACATGTTTACTTATTGAATTTTAACCTGGAAGTGTTAAGGATGCTCTAGAAAATAAAATTTGGATTGAAGCAATGAATGAAGAGATCGAACAGATAGAAAATAACAAAATTTGGACTCTCGTTCCTAGACTCAAGGATAAAAATATAATTGGTACAAAGTGGGTATTCAAAAATAAGTTGAATGAAGATGGAAAAGTTTCAAGAAATAGAGCAAGATTGGTGTGCAAAGGCTATTCTCAAGAAGAAGGTATTGACTATGGTGAGACTTTTGCTCTCGTGGCAAGACTATAAAGTGTTAGAACTTTACTAGCATATGTAACACATAGAGGATTTAAAGTATATCAAATCGATGTTAAATCTGCATTCTTGAATGGAATTCTTGACAAGGAAGTCTACATTGAACAATCAAAAGGTTTTGTAGATCTTAACAAAAAGGACATGGTTTGCAAATTACACAAAGCATTGTATGGTCTCAAGCAAGCTTCTAGCTCTTGGTATAAAAGACTTCATAATTACCTAGTACATATCGGCTTTCAAAGGACAAATGATAATAATAGTCTGTATATTAAGGAAGGATCAGAGAAGAAGATTGTGTTGATAGAAATATTTGTTGATGATACTCTATTTACAGGAAATGATGACTTATGCAAAGCATTTTCAGAAGAAATGAGTAAAGAATTTGAGATGTCCATCTTTGGTGAGATAAAATTCTTTGTTGGATTGTAGATACAATAGAACAAAAATGGTATTTACATCACTCAATCTAAGTATATCAAGGAGATACTGAAAAAAATTTGGAATGGAAGATTCAAGACCAATTGGAACCCCTGTGTCTACTGGACATAAACTCTCCAAAAATCATGATTCCAAAGAAGTAGATCAGATCAATGTTTAGAAAATTATAGTATGTATTACACACAAGGCCTGATATTGCTCTAGCAGTTGGAATAGTAACAAGATTCTCAATAAATCCTAAGAAAAATCACATGATGGCAATCAAGAGAATCATGAGATATCTGAAAGGTATTGAAGACTATGGTTTATGGTATAAACTTGGAGGCAATTTGGACTTGAAAGTATTTACTGATGCTAATTAGGCAGGAAATATTGATAACAAAAAAAACATTAGTGGGAGAGCATTCTTTCTTGGTAAAAGACTAGTGTCTTGGACAAGCAAGAAGCAAAATCATACATCTCAATCCACAGCAGAGGCAAAATATGTAGCAGCAGCAGTTAACTGTTCTAACATTGCTTGGTTCAAACAATTGTTGAAAAGAATGAAGACAGAGATCAAGGATCCAATAGTCATAAATTGTGATAACACCAGCGCAATCAACATATCAAAGAATCTAGTGATGCATACTAAAACAAAACACATTGCAATAAAATATCACTTTTTAAGATAATTAGTGCAAGAAAATGAAGTAAGATTGGAATATGTTAATACAAACGAATAGATTGCATATATATTCACCAAGCCATTACCTAAGGATGCATTTCTGTATCTAAGAGGTAAGCTAGGGGTCATTCCCCTATCTAAAATTCACTAAATAAAGTTTGGTGAATGCATCAACTAGAACCCGTTGTAGAGCATTCTTTCTCAGTAGAAGACTAGTGTCTTAGACAAGCAAGAAGCAAAATCATACATCTCAATCCACAACAGAGGCAAAATATGTAGCAACAGCAGTTAACTGTTCTAACATTGCTTGGTTCAAACAATTGTTGGAAAGAATGAAGACAGAGATCAAGGATCCAATAATCATAAATTGTGATAACACTAGCACAATCAACATACCAAAGAATCCAGTAATGCATACTAAAACAAAACACATTGCAATAAACTATCACTTCTTAAGATAATTAGTGCAAGAAAAAGAAGTAAGATTGGAATATGTTAATATAAAGGAATAGATTGCATATATATTCACCAAGCCATTACCTAAGGATGCATTTCTGTATCTAAGAGGTAAGCTAGGGGTCATTCCCCTATCTAAAATTCACTAAATAAAGTTTAGTGAATGCATCAACTAGAACTCGTTGAAGATCAATCAGTTGGTGCAAAATTGGCAAGGACATATTGCAAATGAATCAGTACTTAAGGTACATTGGTATTTACATAATTATTGTCTTTGGCATGTGTTGTCAAAGAGAGAGAAGTTTACTGTCATATCTTTGAGAAATTTTTGGAACCAGAATAAATTAAGGAACTAAAGAACTAAAGAAGGAGAAGTCTTCCAAAGAAGGAGAAGTTTGTTGTAAGAGGGAGGAAGTTTTGAATGAACTTGGTAGAAGTTGTTGCAAATATAGAAAGAATCCAGTGAAATGAAGAGCTCATACTGACAGAGGGAGTTCTCAGAGAACCAATCCAAAATTTCATTGTGCTATGACATGTTGTGTTGCCATCAATACCAAAGAGGGAGATTGTTGAATACAATTGATTAATTGTGTATTGTCTTTGATGTTACACAAATGTCAAAATCATTATCAGTCAGTATATGCTGAGCTCACTCGGGCACTGAAGACAATTTTATGTGTCTATTGAGCATTCCTATGTTTGCCTAGTTTAGAAGATAGTGTTTATTGAGTTCACTCGGGTGTCAAAGGAAAATATGTAGAAGATGAGTGTTAACCAAGCTCACTCAGTTAATGAAGGAAAGTTGGATGGAACTAGTGCTAACCGAGCTCACTTAGTTGTCAAAAGATTTTTGCGAGTTTGTAATGTTAACCAAGCTCTTGTTGGTTAACAAAAGAAATCATTTTTTAGTTGATTTCTACTGAGCTGGGTCAGCTAACAAAGGATTTTCTTATTTTGGCATATTGAGCTTAATTGATCTATATATTGATTCCAACTGACTAAAATGATGAATATTAATTATTCTAAGTTGTATTTGAACCACCTTGACAAAGTGGAAGATATAAGTATAAGGTCAAGTTGTGATTTTAAAGTGTGTGTGTGTGTGTGAGAAAGTATGAATATGTTATTAAAGATTAACGATAAGAAGAGGAAGCGAATTTGAAGAATAAGCAGAATATTCTTATGGAGCAACAAAGCTATATTTAATCAGGAAGGATCAAGTACAAGCCAGAATAGAGATCTGTAATTAGCAAATCAGTTGCAATTAAATCAGGGCATCTCATTGTTACTCTCTAACCATTGTAGCATTGATCTAAATCTCTCGACAGAGTTGGCTTAACAACTATTTGCAAATCTTCTAACAAGGTGGCAGTTCTATTGAATTATCTTAAGACCTCTAACAAAGCCACTCCTAATAGGGTGATTAAATAGGTCACACCTAATAGTGTGTTTTGTATGTTTTGTAACCATTAACAAGGTTGGCTCCCAACAGGACTCACTTCAAAAGAGTGAAAAACAGTAAATAGTTGTAATTGGTGGTTTTTCTCAATTTAGGTTTCCATGTTAAATCTTGGTGTTAGATGTGTTCATGTTATTTTCTTTTATATGTTTACAACTCAGTTAAAGTAATGATAATCACAGATAACATCTAAAGTTTATATGTTAAGCATTTATTGAGCTAATTCAATTATTACTGAGTTACAACATTTTATGTGCGTTTATCGAGCTTCAGCAGTATTTAGTCTTCAATTTGCATTTCTGTACTGACATCTAAGGGATCTAAAATTTATTTTAGTAGTAATTGATTCACCCCTCCCCTCTCAGTTGCTCCTCTTATATTTCCAACAATTGGTATCAGAGCTTTTGGTGCTTGCAGAGAAGGTTGCAAAGACCTAAGCTAAAGATCAAAATATCCTACAAAAGAGAAATTCCCAAGCTGAACAGAGACAATTTTGCAGCATGGCAAGGACTTATGAGGTTACATCTAGCTACTATCATTGATTTAGGTTGCAAATATCTTGATGCTGCATACAAAACTCCCACTAGAACATTATCAGTTGAAGATATTGTTGAAAAGAAGAATCATAATATCATGATGATTGATCAATATTGCATCTGCTCTCAGCTATGCTAAATTTGATGAGGTAAAGGATTACAAAATTGCTCATGCAATGTGGACCAAACTGAAAGATATTTATGGAGGAGATGACAATGTAAGAAGAGCCAAAGTAGAAAGCCCTAGAGGACAATTTGACCAAATGAGAATGAGAGAAGATGAAAACATTGCAAAATATTTGGAAAAGATCAAGGCCAGTGTAAGTGCAATCGAAGCATCTGGAGGAGACATTGAAGAGAAAATAGTTGTAAGCAAGGTACTTAGAACTCTTCTTCCTATTTATGCAATTAGAGTATCTGCTATTCAAGAAATGAGATGTGATCCAAATAATAAAATATCTTTGGATGCTCTAGTTGGAAGATTGACAACTTTTGAGTTAGATAAATTTGATAACTATGTTCCTAGTTCAAAGGTTATTGAATTTGCTTTTAAAGCTAAACTTTCACTCAAAGAAAAGGGTAAGAAATCAAAGTTTAGTCAATCAAGGAGTGAAGAAGAAGGAACATTAAAAGAAAATTTAGATAGTGATCTTGAAGTTGTTGAAGCCCTACTTGCAAGGAAACATTCCAAAGGAAGAGGAAAGTACAAAGGTAAAGTTCCTCTAATCTGCTTTTCTTGTGAAGAAGTCAGTCACATTGTTGCTAGGTGTCCAAATAAGGAAATCAAAGATGAAAAGAAGAGCAATAGGCATAAAGGTAAGAAGGACTCCAAAAACTACAAGGACAAAGGTAAGAAATCTTGTTTTATGGCTAAAGATTCTAATAACAGTGAAAATGAAATAGTATATATTGCTGTGAAAGATGAATTTGATGATGAAGTTGATAAGATGGCACCTATCTCTCATGTTAGCAAAAATGATGTATGGATTATTGATAGTGGTTGTTCACATCATATGATTGGAGACAAAACAAAATTTGAACACATGAAATATTATGATGGAGGTAGTGTGAGATTTGGAAACAATGAACCTTGTAACATAAAAGGAAAATGATGTATTTTATTAACAAAAGAACTTGTATGTGACAATGCTTATTGGGTTGAAGGGCTAAAGCATAATCTACTGAGTGTGGCACAGTTGAATAACATTGGATTCAAGGTAGAATTCATGAATGGACATGGCAAACTATTGGATGTAAAAGGAAATCTGGGTGGATCTGGCAAGTAAACAAAATGTAATCTATTTTATCTTGATCTCAATGATTGTTCATGTTTTATTACTCGAGTAGAAGAAAGCTGGTTATGGCACAAAAAACTATGTCATGTAAACTTTGATAATCTGGTTAAGATAAGCAAACATAGAAGAGTAAAAGGTATTCCTAGTTTGAAGAAGTCTAACATGGGTCTATGCAAGAATTGCTAAATTGGTAAGATGGGAAATATTAGCTTCAAAAGAAAAAACTATCAGTTAGAAGAAGTCTTGGAAATTGTTCATACAGATTTATGTGGACCTATTGGAATAGAAAGCTATAGTGGAGAAAAGTTTTTCATTCTTTTTGTTGATGACTATTCTAGAATGATGACAGTAATGCATTTAAAAGAAAAATCATAAGCCTTTCAAAAATTTAAGTGGTATTTGGCAAGAGTAGAAAAGGAAATTGGAAAGAGGTTGAAATGCTTAAGATCAAACAGAGGTGGTGAATTCATCTCTAATGAATTCAATATAAGGGTCCGTTTGGTTGCAAGCGTAGGAATTGAGAATTAGAATAGAAAATTTGAATGAGAATGGAGAATGAAGAATAGGATTGGAAAAATGCAATCCAATCTTGTTTATCCCTTGTTTGGTTATGCAAGCTTAAATTGGAATAGGGTTAACTAGCAATCGACGCCATTTGAAAATATTTTTGAAGATGCAACCGACACCATTGACAAATTGCTGAAATATTTGAAAATATTGAAGACAAAGTTCCAGCGCTCACCCCAGGTCAAAGAGGATTTGAAAATTTAATCAAATTTGAGAAAGTTAAAATGAATGCAAGAATAACAATTCCAATTACAGGTATTTTTTGGAATGGACAAAAGCTCATTTTGGGGCTAAAATGAGAATACGTATTCCTATTCCCTATTCCTGTTCCACGCACCAAACAAAGAATACAAATCATATTCTAATTTCCTATTCGTATTCCGGTTGTATTCCAGCAACCAAACGGGCCCTAATTTCTGCATTGAAAGAGGAATCAAAAGACAAATGTCAACGCCTAGTACACCACAACATAATGGTATAGCTGGAAGAAAATTTATATTTTAATAGTAAAGCAATAGTTACAAATATAAATACCAAATCTGATTATAACTTAGATATCAAATTTTTGATGTATAACTATTTATATACAAACACTTAAGCCACCTATTCCTATAATATGTATAGGAACTATTGATACCTCCCCTTTTATTTTTTTCTCACTTCTTAAAATTGAAAAGATTTTCTTAGGGTTTTACAGCGATTCGCGTGCTATCGTTGTAACCCTAAACGCGATAGGGGAATGCTTTTGCCCTTTTAAAATCTCCAGCGAATTTTACAATCACGGTTTTGGCTTAGGGTTTTAGGGTTAGGGGCAGTTTGTACTCTTCTCACTCGGGAAGCTGGATAGTTTTGGTCTCTGAAGATCCGTGAAGCTTTCTTAATGGCGGCAACAGCGGCAGCTCGGCCATTGGTGACAGTGCAATCGCTGGAAAATGAGGCGGCAGATGCCGTTCACTTGCCGGATGTCATGAAAGCCTGTATAAGGCCTGATATTGTCAATTTTGTTCACGCAAATATGGCGAAGAACAAGCGGCAGCCTTACGCCGTGAGCACGAAAGCTGGTCATCAAACATCTGCGCAGTCCTGGGGAACCGGAAGAGCTGTTTCCAGGATACCAAGGGTTGCCGGAGGGGGAACGCACAGAGCTGGTCAGGCGGCCTTCGGAAATATGTGCCGCGGTGGTCGGATGTTTGCGCCGACTAAGATCTGGCGTAAATGGCACCGGAAAATAAATCTTAACATGAAGCGTCATGCTGTCGTTTCTGCACTTGCTGCGTCGTCAGTTCCAGCGCTTGTCATGGCCAGAGGTCACAGGCAAGTGTTTTTTGTTTTTTTTTTTCGCTTTTTGTTTTTGTGCAAAATGACGATTTTTTTTCGTAACCACTGCATAGATCTTATTAGAAAATCTTTTTTCGTTAAATTTATTTTTTGTGCGGACTTGTGAAGATCTCTCGTTAATCCCTCCTGGAGATCTTATGAGTAGATTTTTTTCTTTTTCAATTTATTTTTTGTGCAGTGATCAAGGCCTTGTTAATCGATGCAGAGATTTCATTAGTAGATTTCTCTTTTGTTGCAGGATCGAGGCTGTCCCTGAGTTGCCACTGGTTATTAGTGATAGAGTTGAAGGCGTAGAAAAAACCTCAGCCGCTATCAAGGTTTTAGAGAAGGTTGGGGCTATTGCCGACGTGGATAGGGCTAAGAAGAGCCATACTATCCGCGCTGGTAAGGGTAAGATGAGGAACAGGAGATATGTGTCTCGTAAGGGTCCTTTGATTGTTTATGGAACTGAGGGAGCTAAGATTGTTAGGGCTTTCAGGAATCTTCCTGGGGTTGAGGTTGCTTGCGTGGATAGATTGAATTTGCTGAAGCTCGCACCAGGAGGACACTTGGGACGTTTTATTATATGGACTAAGTCTGCATTTGAGAAACTTGATGCTGTTTTTGGGACTTTTGAGAAAGAATCCCTGCAGAAGAAGGGTTATGTATTGCCCCGAGCAAAGATGGTTAATTCTGATCTGGCGAGAATTGTGAATTCGGATGAAGTTCAATCTGTTGTGAGACCTATTCAGAGAGATGTGAAGAGGAAGCCTCTCAAGAAGAATCCACTCAAAAACTTGGGTGCGCTATTGAAGCTCAATCCATATGCAAAGACTGCAAGGCGTATGGCACTTTTGGCCGAGGCTGAACGTGTTAAGGCCAGGCAGGAAAAGCTGGATAAAAAGCGAAACGAACCGAAGGTAAGTTAGATTCTATTATTCTTACTGTTATTTTTTAAAATTAGATTTGTCATGCAATGAAGAAAGATTTAACAAATAAACAGTAGGATCTGACTCAAAAGGTTTTGTTTAATACACAATGTACATCAATCCGTGGCATTACCATTTGGAGATTCTGTTAGAACTTTTGTGTTTAGAGTTTAGCTAGTTGCTAAATTTAAATTTCATTCCGATGTAATTATGAGTGTAATGTATAGCCCAGGCATTGACAATTTGGATACCATAGAGTTTTCTAGACGTGCAGCTAATAAGCTGAATTTTAAACCTTCTTAGAAGTGTCTTCCATCATTGATAAGCCAGGATCTTGTAAATCTCTGATCTGACATTCAGTAACCTTTTATTATTCATGGTTTCATTAACCTTGTTTATTTGAAGCTCAATGCCATATGGTATCTGCTAACTTGTGTTTTTGTCATCTGTTCTCTCCTCCTTTAGTCAACCATGCTGGTGATGATGCAATTGGTCTTTGATCACTTGTACCATCACAACCCTTGTGTTCTCTTGACTTATAGTTTTTACCTCGTGTAGTTGGCCTCTTATGAGTGACATAATAATCAATGTGTTGTCTCAGTGGCCTTGTTGACTCTCACATTTCTTGTGTATGGTGTTCTTGTACATTCACTGCCCCTTGTTGCAATGCGACTGATTGCTACATTCATGCTAGGCCCTTTCTCAGAGCCTGATAAATTGGAATCTTTGAAATGATTGCAATTTTCTACAAATGCCATTTTTTCATCTCAGTATCTTCAAGATTCTTGCCATTCTATACTTACCTTTGTAGTTTGAATGGCCCTTTTCCTTGAGTCTCCCTTGTCCTTTACTTGTAGTGAATCCATCATGTAGGACTGTCATTGCATTTGGTCTCATTGCCATCTAACAACGTCCTATCACTTAGATTCTCATAGGCCATTGGCTTCATGGGTTGCTCTACCACTCAGATTCTCATAGTTTGACTGTTACGCTTCTACTTTAAACTGTTTTTCTCCTTCTCAAGAAATCATTACTAGCTATCCCTGGCTAATACTTATTTGTCCTCTTCATTACTGTCCTTTACTGCAATGCCTGCCCATGTGACATTCATTAAGCCTTGTTGGTTTTTATGTTCACAATCACATCTTTCACTTGTGATTCCATGAATCTTCTCTGAACAATCTATTTTCATTTTGTAGAATTATGACTGCCGTTATGAGTTAATGGCACCTTACCATATTCTATTGTTTAAGCATGTATCTTCAGTCTCTATAAGAGCAGCCTTTTGGGTTTTCTCATCTGAGTACCATTGTGCTTTTATAAACTGTCACCGTTCTCATCATTTATCTCAAACATTAGTCTTATGATATGTCCTCTCCTCATGAAGGATCTTGCATTGTCCTTGTCCTTGATATCCTTGAGGTTTTGATGGCCACTGACCACTTTTATCATTGGCCTTTTTGACATTTACCTTCCACATTAAGCCTCTGAACTTCCATTGGCAAACATTATGTTGCCTCAACAGCGACTTGATTTCCTCTGTTCACCATATCAATAAATTGGAAAACTCTGCCTAGTTACTTGATCATGTATACTGACCTTTTCGGCAGCATTGAATTGTGTATATTAGAATCTTTGTTGTCTGGTTTGTATTTTCACAATCTCTGGTCATACAAATCACTATCCAATCTCTAACACAATGCTCTTGACAGAGGAGGCGCAAACCTTGTTCATATGATTGTCATCTAGGATCTTATAAACTGCCATGATATATATTATTATTATTTGAGTCTGCTTATACTCTCTTGATTCTGGATTCTATCTTGATTCCGGAGTCTAGATCAAGTAAGGCATTCGTAGCTTTTGAATAAAGATGCAATCTTTGCCTTTCTTCCTTTCCCCTTGCTCCTTGTCATTTCTTGTACTTACATAGCTTCTTTTAAGGGTTCTCCTAGCAACCCCGGGTTGGCCATCATGAAAACCTTGGGTCGTCCATCTTGAATGAACTGCTTTACAAATAGACTCTTTATCTCTTTTGTTGTTCACAAATCTTATGACTGGCATTTTCTGTTACATTACGTGGACGCTGCAGTGGTCTTGACGGTATTTTTATAGCTGTCTGCATATCCCCTATTTTCCTTTCTGGAGGTTTCAACTGCCCGGTCTCTTTACTTTAACTGTCTCTTGTATTTCTACCAGTTGCTAGATGACATTGGGCTGAAGCAATCAACCTTATCTGCACAAATATTGTTTGCACTGAACCTTATCCGCACAAATATTATTTTCATGCCGAGTCCTGCCACTTCAAAAAACATTATTATTAATTTGAATGCCCTTTTTTTTGAATGTTATCACTATTAATTTTGTTCTTTAGGGATCTGCCTTTGTTGCATAAGATTATCTAAGCACTAAAGAATTAAAAAAAACAGTGTAACACAGGGACTCACACCCCCCTCCCAAACCTCGAAGTAACCATCCCCAAGACGTCCTCACACTGGGTACTTAGTACCCAAGTACCCCCACCTCCACCATTCTGCAACCATGCCACCGCTGGGATGGGTGCTTGAATCTCTATTTGAATTTTGATTTTTGAATGTTTTTATTGGATATGTAATATGTTACTATGTTGAATGTTCAATGGTTCTAGTTCATGTTGCAATTTTGCTATGTTCAAGTATTTTAATTTGGTATCTTCTACTGAAATATCATTTCATAACTAGCATTTCAAGTTCTACATGTATACTATATAACCACCCCTCCCCGCCTGGTCCTCTCCTTGTTGCCGACCCCTGGCTGTCCCACCGCTGTCCCAAAAATGAGGCACATTTTCGCTGCATCCTGGAAACTCGTCCTAGTGTCCCGTCGTTGCGACGAACCCCAGTACTGGTGTAATGCTGAAAATATATCAAATACTTAGATTTACTGGCATCCTATTTACGGTATTACCGAGATCCCTGTGTTATGTTTCTTGCTCTAACTGTCGTTTTACTTTGCTTGCTACTGAAACACTTACACTGCTTCATATCCTGATTTAAGAAAAGCAGATTGGAGGGTTTCAAACAAGTTAAAGTGCTTGTCATGATGAGTGTCAGAGTAAGTGCTATCTCCTACACATCAGCTGTCCTCTCTCTTTATGATTATCCTCTGCCCCATAGCAGACAGTGCAAACCATCCATAATTATAAAGTTAATTGTGAAATTAATAAGAGTTAATGATCTTACTTCAAATGATGTAGATTTAATCCTCTCTTGCCCAGTTCTCACTCTTATTTCTTCTGGCAAATGTATCTTTTTTATTTTTTAAAATGACAAGTGTGTTTCTTGTTAGGGTACATGTGTTTCTTGTTATTATTAATTATCAGTGGATTGATTTTAGATTTGTGTTTTTTCCGACGGAATATAGGAGTCTTTGTGGGCCCCATATCCCTTTGTGTGTTTTAAATTTGAGTGTTTAATGTGCCTAAGCACTTCCTGTACGAAATTTGATGTTTGCATCATATTCAATTTTTTTGAAGATGTTGGGATGGTGTGGATGTTCTTTTCTTGTCCCAGAATGTCTCTATAAGGAACAGGTTCCTTTTTTATGGGACATATTCCTAGTACATGTGTTTTATCCTTGAATGATGTAAATAGATTTAAAAGTTTCCAGGTACCATTATGAATGGCAATTGGGTCTGTTGCTAAGTAACAACAGCAACAATTGCTGTCAACAGTTGTTAAGACACCTTTTTATAACTGGGTTTTAGAACTATTTGAAATGGGAACATGGCTGTTATAATGTTATTTGATTAGTGATGGGAACTTCGCCTGTAATAATGGAGAACACAGCTGCTATTGAATGTATTCTCTGAGCATTTTGTTAGTAGACAAAATTGTTATTATTATTGTGCCACAGATGTTAGTGCTGTTGAGGACTTTTTGTTATTATACTTTGTCATGGATTTTGTTATGATTATTTTTTGTTAATGTAGTTGTAGTATGCCATTTTTTGGGAATATTCGTTGCTAAATATCAGCGGCAGTAATGTCATAAATTGAGATTGTTATCTTGTGGCATAATGATCAGCAGCAATTGTTGTCCTTCTATGAATTGCAATCATTTTAAGACCACTGATCAGCAGCAACCTGTCATCATTGCGATCATTATACACATTATTGGGTAAACTAGTAATGCCATTGAAAAAGTCACTGAAAATAATTGTGCTTTTTTTGAAATAGTCTCTATAACTATCTTGGAAATGTGTTACCAAAACTTATTGCAGGGAAAAAGATCCGGGCTTTGACCAAAATTTGCCTTTGAAATTCCTTTTTTTGGCTTAAATGTGATTAGTTAAAATTGTTGTCCATATTATTAGAAAAATGGGCGATTTTTAGTGGGGCCGACCCAAATATGGTTTCTTTTGTTGAGCTTGTAATCTTTTTTTCTGTCTCTGAAAATGTACTTGTGAAAGGTTTCAGCTTCAATTTACTTATATCCTAACATAATTTATGTATCCTTGCTATCTGCTCTGCATGTCTTGCATTGTATTTAGTGCCTTCTCTTCCCGTCTCTTAAAGTTGAATTATCTTAGCCTTGACCTTTTATGCACTAATGACTATTTGATTTGCTTACCCACAGGCTGACAAGGATGTTATTAAGACAGCAGGAAAAGCATTTTACAAGACAATGGTTTCAGATAGTGACTACACAGAGTTTGAGAACTTCTCTAAGTGGCTTGGCGTGACACAGTGAAGCCATGTTCTTGAATGATCAATTTTGCATCTTTGAGTTAAACTTAGGGACTACAGTCATATCTATAAAGTTTGTTTTCTTCTTGGGTTGTGTTTATTAATTTTGTTATAGTGACAATTTTTTATTTCAACATTTTGAATCTGCTGTTAGTGGCTTCAAATGCCATGATTATTATGGTTGCTTTAGATCTGCAAAATGGTATGAGATTTGTTGAACTAATATATTTCGTTTTTCAATGTCTACTACTTTTATTTTAAATTTGATATTAATAAACGTCTCACTTCACTATTCCTTTATTGTGGTTATTAAAACTTGGCTACGGTTTTGGGTGAATCTTTTTTTCATCCATTTGCTTATCTTTGTGTTTCCACAACTATAAAATTCTTTTGGGTGTTGTTGATTTTCTGTTCTCGCTGAGTCGGTGTAAGTTGGATGATGCATATATAATCCAATTTCAGTGCCTTCACTGCTATATGCCAATACTTGCTTTTTGTCTGGGTGAGTTTTTTTGTTTTTAAGCACTTTGCAAGAAGTATATTATGGAAATGGCTATTTCTGTTCACAAGTACACATAAGCATTGCAAAGGCGAGCCAAGGTTAAGACAAACTTTTATGCAAAATAATGTTGCCAAACAAATACTTGTTGACAACATTGTGTCAAATAGGATTCGAATGACCTTAAAGCGAGAGAACTCACTGCAAGACATGGTTTTGAATGTATTGGAACAGAAGAAAATTTATTTAATAAGCGTTGAAGCGTTTAATAGTTCTGGTGTATTATGAATGGGTTTTAAATGCTATTGATTAAGAATAGTTGTGGGGCTCTAGATAACATTGAGTGAGAAGAGTAACATTTTCTGTAAAGATTTAATATAGAGAGCAAATGATATTCTGACCTAGCGAAGTTGTGTGGAATCCAAAGATTTTTGGTGACACTAGACAAAGGGTGTTTTTTTTGATTTTTGAACTTGCCATCCCGTTTAGTGGAACAGATAACAAATGTTATTGATCACCAGATTGCTGAGGATCACTTTAGGCTGCTAAAGGACTGGAGTTCTCTCTCTTTTTCAAATTTTAGTAAAATGGTTTTTCTAAACTCTATTCTTTTATAGATGAGAGTAAGATGAAACGTTTAGTATTTATATTTTGCACAATGCATATACCTTGGTTTTTTTGTTCTCATTAGTTCCTGCCAACGGCAGGATACTAACGCATCGGTCAGATGAAAATAAATGCCAACTACCTTTTCCATCCCACCAATGGCAGATAAATATTTTTTTGTCTATACAGAAATTTGTAATGTTGACCTATTTTCTATGATTTTAACATATGAAAAAAACTTAATTATCTTTATTGGGATTGGTGGGGAGTAAAAATAGTAAAGGGGAAAATTAATTTTCATTACATATTAATATAGAATTTTCAACACTTTGCAAATACATTGGTTTATAAGAATTTTATGAATGCATTAATTACAAACTTATCTTTTCCTTATCTTTTTCACATTTGTGACAAGTGGAATAACTTTTAAAAAACAATTATTTTTATCTTCCACATCACAAATGAATGTCTAATCAATAATTATTATTACTATTTATTTTTATTACCAAGTTTTTTAATTAAATATGTCTAATCAATAACAATTATTACTATTTATTTTTATTATCAAGTTTTTAAATCAAATATAGTCTAGTATTTCAATTTGTAATTTTTTTAAAACTTTGATTTTTTTAATAAAAGTACTTGAATTATTGCTATCATTTTACTTTTATAAATTAAAAAAAATTAGACAACATTCTTTTTTAATTATATTTTATAAGTGTTCGTAATATGTATAATTGATAAAAGTTACAATTTAAAAATTGTATCATTTATTATTATTATTTTTTATTTAAACAATTTATCATTAAAGCTTAAATATATATTTTAATATTAAATTAATACTTATATTTTACATCAAAAAACATAGTGAAAGAAATAACCAAAAAAAAAGATACTTCAATTCTAAAAGATGCATAAATTATTATTATTAAATTTTCTTAAACTATGTGCTGAAATTAAATAGTTATAAGTTATTTCTTATTTATTATATTATATTTATTCATTAACATTAATTTATATATGTATTACATTTATATATTATTTACAAATATACATATTAAATTATATACATATTATTTCATAATTAAAAATTACTTTATTCTATGAAAACAAAAAATTACTTTATTCTATGAAAACATACGAGTCTCTTGTTGGAAGAGGCTTCAGTCCAAATACACAATTTTATGAATGATGTAAAATCCTCCTAGAGATTAAATACGTTAATGTTTACCCGATTACCGTCCAATGACTCGTAAGATTATAAGTTAAGGAACTCGATAAAATTTTGGCTCTATCGAGCCTCGAAGGGATTACACAACTGTTGATCTAATGACTTAGATGTCTTAAATAAACATCTTAATGGCTGTTGATTGTCTTTTGTGCAACAAAAGTATCCATTAAGATGATTCTAGATTGTAAAGTTTAAACGGTAGGATGCTTCGGTTGTTACATCTCCTTGTGTTGTTTTATTAACACTTAGCCAGCTATAAGCTTATTTTCCACAAGATAGAGATACTGATTAAGATTATTTATGACTATAGTTCTAATAGAAGGATTTATTCATTTGGATGTTGCATCAACACTCCTATTACACATGGTCTTCTATTACACATGGTTTGTTCTTCAAGGCGAACTGTAACAGACATTTGGATGTTGCATGTAGTTGCAAGGGATTCATTTTTAATATTTAATCTAGTTCTTGAGTTTTATCAACACTTTTATTAAACATGGTTTGTTCTTGAAGGTGAACTTGGTTCAGATTGTCAAACTATTCAAAGATTGTTTTGTGGCTTTTCCTCTACGCAAGGATAAAGCAATGGAATAATCCTTCCAAAGGGTGAACCTTAGATGACTATATGATCAAGGGCACTGCCCTTTATACTACCAAAACCCATATGTGTCAATAGAGAGCAACAAGTTTGTTGGACCTTGGCAAAGACACTAAAAGGGCCTTACACGACATGGTCCTAAAAAGATTACAAACAATATACTAGTAGAAAATCTAGTAGCCCACTTGAAGATGGGGGTAAATAGCTCACAACGCGGGGAGGATAATGAGAGATTGGAGAACGATTTGTTTTATGATTGTTAGACAACCGTTTTGAGTGATGCTATCACTATGATCAACATAAGGGAGAGCAAGTGAACCCCTATTTGAGAGATTGTTATCATTAGGGGTAGATTACATTGTTAGCCAAGGGTTGAAGCAGAATATGCACAACATATTGAGGAGTCCGTGCAGCCAAAGAGCGCCACATCAGCAGCAAAGAATATTGTATACTTGGTTCGAGGAAGGCCAAATCAGTAACATGAGCATCATTTTGGGGAAATCATCATAAACTTGTGCGGTCATTAGAGGAAGAGTTAAAAGCTTGTCAAAATGCAACATTTATGTTTTATTACTATGCAGATCTGATTATTTACTAAAAGCTGATTAAAATCGATGGTTCTAACAATATTTATATTTTTATGATAGATAGTTGAATATTTTATTAAATTATTAAAAAAAAAGTACTTGTGAAAGGGTGTATGCGAGACATGAAAGAGGGTATGGAGCTACACCTATTATTGGTGACGGTTTGGTGGGCTGTATATACGAGAGAAGGGCCATACATTGCTGTCTTGACTAGGACTAATGCTTGGGAGGCATGCATGTTGGTTTTGTAGAACTATTTTCTTTGGCCCAAAACAACTATTTTTTTTGTTTTTTTTGTTTTGGTGTGGATTAGAATGACCATTCAAGTGCTTTGATTATAGTCAATTTACTATTCTAATTATTATGTTTAAAATTCTTTTTCAATTGATTTTTTTTAGTGCAAGGTAAACATTTTAATGTGATCGCTGATGTTGGCATGTTATACCCTTTGATACAACATAAGACATTTTTTAATGGAGCTGTGAATATTGAGGAGATACCTCATCTCCACTTGATAGTGATATAAGGCTTGAATTTGTGAGCACGTTAGAACATTGAAGGTACATGCTTGTGGTCAAAATGAAACAAAGGGGTTTGAACTTGGTAGTGACAACAAAAACAAAACATAACAAAAACATTGTGAAAAAAATGACGAAAATTATTTTACATTTATTATTGAAATCTATTTTAATAAATTTAATATTTAATACTTTTGCAACTTTAATACTTAGTCAATTAAATCCATTGCTAACACACCATTATAGGAACAATTTTATTACATGATTTGACATAGATTTATGATAATGCAATCATTATTAAAAACACCATTCATAGGATAATTTTAACAACATTACAAACACCATTCATAGGAAATGTTTAATCTCATTAATATGAAAGATATTGGCAAATGATAAGGTGATCAATGTTACATTTTTTGAAAATTGGTCAATTGGTAGAATATAGGCTTCCAGGCCCTAAAATATTTGTCCCACTTCAAGTTCACGCCTAGATACTTTTAATACACAAGGGGATATTTTATTGTCTATTTGAGCCAAGGATTGTGACATAGTTTTTTTTTTTTTTTCATTTACAATGATTTTCTTGGTATTATGAATCTTTCAATTAGAATCAATAAAAATGAAAAATTTGATTGCAAGACCTTTGACAAAGAGAGTCCAATGAAAGGGTTAAACATAGAGAAGCCAACAACAAGAATATGCCATTATAACAAATCAATATGGTGCAAAGGCAATTCTTTGTTAGTATATTGGGAATACCTCTAGCCAAAAGGTTTGGCATTAGAGTTGATAAAAGTGGATTTGGTTAAAATATGTAGTTGAAATTTATTTGAGAAAGAAAAATTGAGAAAACTCCATTTAAGATTGAGAATGAGATTGAAATAAAATACTTTTAAATTTGTATAATGAGATTACTATACAACTACAATAACAAATGGTATTTTAATTTTTTTTTGTTTTCTTTGTATAGAAAAAACTAAAACTTTTGTGTGGCATAAATTGATCAAAATATAGAATGATGGTATTACAAACAAGATGTTGGATAAAATTCTGATAAAGTAACTTATATCCCTCCACTTGCATTTAAGAAGAGGGTCACTACTATAAGGTCAAGTAATTTAAATGAAACTTGTGCACATGCGTACTTTAATATAAGAAACAAAGGCAAATGAAGAGCCTTCCAAGGAATGTGTATGCTATATAATCTACTCAAGGAGATAAAAACACACTTCAAGGCAATTATTGGGGTAAGAAGACTTAATGCTATATTTTTGATGGTCTCTTGTTAGACATTAATAAATTTATCTTATTTATGAATTAATTATCATTAACACGTCCAAAATTCATATAGTTATGAAATCTAACTATGAGCAGTTATCTCATACGAGATACTCGAGAAAAATTAAACTTAAAAGAGTATTCAGTTCATGATGATGATAACAAAAAAAAAAAAATGTTGTAATTATATAGTAAGAATTAAACTTAAAAGAGTATTCAGTTCATGATGATGATAACAAAAAAAAAATTGTTGTAATTATATAGTAGCAAGACTATAAGGCCTACCATAAAAGACTATCTTAATCATCATCTAGATCTTCCATATCAAAATTTGGATCATAATCCAATGCATTAGTATTGGGCAAGACCACAACTTTTCTTATGATATAAGCATAGTTGATCTGTTGACCCATCAGATGTGTAGTGCTTGATGAGGTAGATCTAGTTGTTTTCCTCCATTGCCCATTCTCCTGAAGTTGCTCGATGAACTCAACAAATTGTGATGTCAAAATCATTTTGTCCCGAACATAGGTGTATCCATAGGCTACGTCCTTTTCATCAATAACTGCTTAACCTACTCTTGAGTTGCAAAAACTTGTTTTCCTTTAATTTTAGTATGGTAGTCACCTGTAGTGAAGCATCAACATAATTGAGTCTTTGAAGAGACTCGGTAAAGAATTGAGCCTTTTTTGCAGGCACGTCATTATTCCTCATCTTCCAAATATACCATAACAATAAAGAATAAAAAATTAGACCAAAATATGTTACATAGTTTGCGGCCATTTACAATAGTACCATAAATAATGTTTTTCATTCGAAAGTTCATAAAGAAAAGTAAAGGGATTTTCTTTGACAAAATCCAAGATTGAATTATCACCCAAAAGAATGAATCATAAGTACAATAGATCAATCCTTATGGAAGGAGATCAAAGAAACCTAAAAGGAAACCCTAAGAGGTAATTGACACTTAATAATTAATATTTAATTATTAAATGGTAATGCATGTGTGTAAAGGGAAATCTTAAGTAGGGAGTAAATGTAACTTAATAAATGAACTTAAATTAATCCTTTACTCTATCCCCCTTAAGATGAGCAACAATGCAACTACAAACAATGCAAAAAAACAAGGAAACTACAATGCTAAAAGCATAAAATGGGTCTTGACAACATGGCCCAATGAGGTAACCTACACAAGGAAATCTTTGAAAAGTAGAGAAATAGGGAAAACCACATAGGAAAAACCCTTGTCCAAAAAGAGATAGAAGAAAGCTAAAAACAAAAGGAAGGAATGACTCATTACTAAGACCCCGCAAGGACAACTTCCTTCACCCCAAGCATAGAATGAAGATACTGCAGGGATGCAAAAGGTTTAGTGAAGATGTTTGCAACCTGCTCAACAATGAGAATATACTACAAGCTAAGAGAACCATCCTAAATCAAATGCCTGATGAAGTGCATATGAAGCTCAATGTGCTTGGTCCACTAATGCTCAACTGGGTTGTGATAAATGTGTATAGCACTTTGGTTGTCACACCGAAGAAAGGTGGAACTATCAGGGGGAAATCCAAACTCTATCATCAACTATCAAGAGCCATAAAACCTCCTCACTAGCTAGCACAACTACCCTATATTCTGCCTATGTAGATGATAATGTGCAAGCATGCTGCTTGTTACAAGACCATGTGATAGGACCAGAACCAAGAAAGAAAACAAAACTAGAAGTAGACAGTACCAAAATCAATATTACCAGCCCAACCTGAGTTTGTATAACCAACATTGTGAGGATCTCTTGATGTATAGTGAATGCCATAACATGTAGTACCCCAAATGTACCTCAAAATACATTTGACAGCTTGCTAATAACTCTCATGAGGATCATGTGAGAATCAAGAGACAAGTCCAACCAAAAAGTTCAAGATGTGTGTGCGTTAGGTACAACAAACTACCCACAAGCTGTCTATATAAAGTGGAATCCATTGTAGGAGTAGAGCAAGAGGTAGATAAAACAACACCCAACTGAAAAGATGTGGGAGTAGGCTTGCAATCAAGCATGCTGAATCTTTGAAGCATATTAAGAGCATACTTTTGCTGGAGTATGGATATCCCATCGAAAGACTAAACAACCCATAGGCTCAAAAAATAGTGCACAAGTCCAAGGTCTGTCATCTCAAGCTGCTTTCTGAAATCTCATTGAACACTTCGAATCATAGAGGGTGAGCGACTTGTAATAATGAGATCATCAACATATAGCATAAGTATCAATAGATCAACCTCGTGGCACTGAATGTACATTGTAGGATCAAAATGATAACGTGTGAAGTGTGATGCAAGCAAGAAGGAATCTATCTTCTCATACCAAGCTCGAGGGGCTTGTTTGAGACCATATAGGGTCCTTTAAAGTCTGCACACCATAGAAGAGTCCTGCATAAAACCTTGAGGCTACTTCATATAGATCTCTTTATGAAGGTCTCCATGCAAAAAGGCACTCTTCACATCCATCTAAAATATTGTCCAGCCTTAAGCAGCTGTAAAAAAGAGTACAAGGCAAATATAATTAATCTTGGCAACAAGAGCAAAGGTCTTAGAGTAATAATACCCTCCACCTATGAAAAGCCCTTCGCAACAAGACGTGCCTTGTACCTATCAATAGAACCATCAACAACATACTTGATAGGGTACACTCACGTACACTGAACCAAATTTCTTCCTTTTGGAAGAGGACAAAGATCCCAAGTGTGGTTCTTCATCAAAGAAGAGTATTCTTCCATAGCCCTATTTGAATTTGAGTGTCCCATCGCTTGTGACAAACTTTATGGATCATCTGAAATGACTTGACTTAAAATTCTAGTACCAGATGTCTGAGCATGAGTATAACGAGAACCTGAAGGATCTCTTGCCATAGGTCCAGATGCATCAACAATATCATAATCCCACTTAGGTACTCACAAAACATCAAGAGGAGGTGAAGGTGGATCACCATCAAAATCTTCCTCAAAGGATAAAGAATTTTGTAGAGAAGAGGAGGAAATACTAGGGAGTGAGGGAGAAGATGGTGATGGAGGCTCCATCAGAGGATAACACTCATCAAATTGGATATCTCGTCGAAAGAAGACCCTCTCTGGAATGAAAATCAAACAACCTGTACATCTTCACATCCTCATAGTAGCCAAAAAATATGAGTGGTCGACTCTTCCTCCATGGATTTTCGTTGTGCATTTAGAATAAATGCTCAAGCCTCACTACCAAAAATAAAAAATCCAAAAACATTGGGCTTAACATGAGTCCAAGTCTCCTCATGAGTCAAATGTTGTAATGCCTTGTGAGGCATTCGATTCTGAATATAGTTAGCACAATTAGTAGCCTCAGTTCAAAAATGACTCATATCTTGAGATTGTATCATACAATTGGCCATGTCTCGTAATGTTCTATTTTTTCTCTCAACAACTCGATTCTATAGAGGGGTATGTGGAACTATGAACTGATGCTGCAAAACATGCTTAATGCAAAAATATCTGAAAAATTGATTCACATATTCCCTACCATTGTTAATGGGTATATGTTTGACAAAAAAACCAATCTGCTTCTCCAAAACTATCTTAAAGATTCAAAATGAATCAAAGACATTAGACTTGTACTTAAAAAAAAGTACACCCATGTGCATCTAGAGAAGTCATCTATGAAGGTAAGTACATAGCAGGCACTAGAAAAAGATGGAGTGAGGAATGGCATAAGATCACTGTGTATCAAATCCAATGGTGCCTTAGCACGTGTGGATCTACTTGCCAAAAAATGATCTCTATGATGTTTTCGTAGTGCACAACCTTGAAAAACACCATCAGTACAAGAGATTTGAGGTAGTCTAGTCACTAGCTCCTGTTTACTCATATGTTGTAGATATTTATAGTTGGCATGGCCAAAAATCTCATGCCAAAGTTTGTTCACTGTTTTTGCAAGGAACACCTATAGAATTAGAGCTCTCAGAGGCATCAAAATGATATAAGTGAGTTTGTACATCAACACTCCCAATAGAGACAACCAAATCATGATCGTGGAGGTCTCAAATAACCACATCATGTGGTGAGAACTCAAGTGTCTTACTAGAGCCATAATGAATTTTTTTTTATAGAAAAACAAGAGGTTCATAGGAATGGCTGAAACTATTAGAACATCCTGTGGGGAACCACCCTCCAAAGAGATAGTGTTGGAATCTGAAACTGAAAGCTATGTGGAGTCACCAACTGCAATCTATGTAGTAACTCTCTAAGCAAGTGAGGCAAAAAGAATGTGTCATATGGTGGGAAGAATCCAAATCAATAATCCAAGTACCAAAATAAGAAAAATATTGTGCATAAAGATCATGTCCTTTCCTTGAAGGAGGAGGTGGTGGCTTCAAAGAAGCAATATTGTATTGCTGCATGACCTCCTCTAAAGCTTCAAGACATTTCCAACACCTAGAAACTAGATGTCCTTCCTTGCCACAAAAAACTATAAGGATCACCTATAAAATTATTAGTATTGGAGGAAGACTCACTGGATTTAGAAGGTTTACCCTTCGGAGTGGATTTCTAAGAGTTTGATCTACGAGAAGGCTCGGAGGAACTCTCACTACCAACTGAATTTGTGTTGGGCTTCGATTTCTGCTTTGGGTTCCCTGTAGATGTCTGAGTAACCAATCCCTAGTTCTTTGATCCTGTTAGAGAGTTCAACTGTGTAAGCTTGGCCTGCTTTCTAGTCAATCAATCCCAAAATACCTCAAATGTGGGCATAGTAAATCTGGGTCCCGAAGCATCCATAGTGGAATGAAAGGTAGAAGAGAAAATTTGAAAGTTTCTTCAAGGTTTTGACAAAATTAGATAAATGCACTCCTTATTAGTCTTTACTTTCCCACAACTGTGTAACAAAGTTCTCTGTTGTTTAGATTTTATCAAAAAGTTGTCATTTGAGGGAAAAGCATTAGGTATAAGTGATGTAAGCTTTGCCTCAATTTGAAGTACCCTGAACTCATTCATTGTACCAAACAAGCCCTCTAGCTTAGTCCACATATGTTGAGGAGTTGTGCACCACCTACAAAGAAATCAATCACATGGCCTCATCCATCTTGGTCCTATGTTGTATGACCTTAAAGGCCCTTTGTAAAACTGGCTGCACATCATCTAAACAAGACCACAATCCTTTTGAACAGAGAAGCTATGTCATTAGGGTTTTTCCATGTGTTATAGTTATATGGGGTCAGAAGTGCTAGACAAGAAGAGGTCTCAGCCTTTTATTTTGTAGAGGTGTTTGTTTTGATATAGTTCTGCTTTATTGAAGTAAATGACATAAACAAGCATGTAAAACAACCCCCACAATGCAAAAAACCAAACCCCAACAGCTAGTAGGGAAATTTATACAATAAGAAGAGAAAACAAGCCTCAAATGAGAATCATTTTTACCTTTGAAAAAATTTGATTAAAATAGCATAGAAACTGGAAGGAGCTTGAAGAGACCTTTCCAATGCTTCTTATAGATCGAAAAATCGAGCCAAAATGAGTAAGCTATGCCCCCCAAAATGCAAAATCAATCATTTGACTTTGACTACAAAAATAGGTACCATACTGGAAAAATTCACTAGTAAAACCTACACTACTATGTTCATTTGGAATCAGTTTTCCAAAGATATCTTGTTTGCCAAAAATTGCCTCTGTATATCAAGATATCACAAAAAAACTAATAGGCTCTCTAGAAGCAAAAAACAAATGGGAAAACCCCTTTGGAGCTAAAAATTTAAGCCCCTAGGCCTGTATGTGACTGCAGCTGGGTGCTTAGCTCCTTGAGTGAAGCGCTAGTGGATGGTGGGTGGAAAATGTTAATGAAGCGGCGGGTTGGCGGAGTGGATACTGGGCGCAGGTGATGCTCTAGAGGTGCGCTGGCTGTGTGAATGTTAATACTACAAGTGCTAATTTTAAACATGATTAAAAAAATAGAAAATCACCTCGATTTACATGTCAAGGTATTACAACCTTGGTATGCCAATTTTTTTCCTCCCCGGTCAACAATGTCCAAAATCAAAGTGCTTTATATGGAAAGGGGGGTTTTGATGTGCTCTGAATCCAATCATGAGTTCAGTTTGGCCTCAAGATGCTTTGAATTTTAGAGACCCCCTATTTCCACAACAAATGCCTAAATTGATCCAACAAAGCCTTGATCTCCGTCCCTTCAAAATTTTTGAACAAGTTGAAGCATATCCAAACTCTGATACCATGTAAGATTTGATGCAAAACAAATCTTTTAAGCCCAAGAAACCTAAATGCAAAAAATATGCCATAGAGAAGAAATGAAGAAGAGAAGAAGAGAGAAGAAAAGTACAAGGGATTTTCTCTTACAATATCCAAGATTGAATTATCAACCAAATTAATCAATCAACAGTAGAATAGATCAATCCTTATAGAAGGAGATCAAAGAAACCTAAAAGGAAACCATAAGAGGTAAATGATATTTAATAATTAATATTTAATTATTAAATGGTAATACATGTGCATAAAGGGAAATCTTAAGTAGGGAGTAAAGGTAACTTAATAAATGAAATTACATCTGTCCTTTAAAAAAAACATTAGTCTAAAACATATGACCCTTCTTATTCGAGTAGGGTAAGATTGAATGTGGCAATATAAAATTTAGTTTGGGGTAAAAATATAACATGTAGATCATGATGCTTTTGATAATTTATTTCTAGCCCTTTTGTGCTAAAGATGCAATTTTAATTTGAAGAGCTAACACATACAAATGGATGCACATGGACTTCACTAGAACAAAGCCAAAGTTTCAACATGTTATTTTTTTATGTAATGCTCCACGAATTCATTAAGGGGTTTCCACCAAATCTATGATTTACACTATAGGTTGTGTCTAGATGACATCTTGATTTTTTGTGTAACATGTAAATAATATTCATCCATATTAAGTGTCTTCAAAGAAAAATAACTTGTGCGACATAAAAAAAGTGAATTCAATAAAGAGCCATTGATATACTTATGAAATTCAGTTGGATAACAAGTGTTGAGTATAAATATTTCTAAGGTGGAAGCCACTACTAAATTTTCACATTAAAGATTGCCAGAAAATTAGGAGTTTCTTGAGTGCCATCTAATATATCTAAAGACTTATTTGATTATATTATTCTGACGCTTCACGTCTACAAAAAGTTATACATGGTACATGATTATCTATGATCAAGTGTACTTGTGCTTCCTAAATGAAACAATCCTTTTCTATACAAACCATTGGACTAATGATGCCATAAATAGGTACCATCTTGATTTAGGGAAGTGACCCCATATGTCATTTTCCTAAATTGGTATTTATTTATAGTTTGAACTAATGTAACACCAATGACTAAGTCATAACTTAATTGTTGGAATATTCAAATGGGAAGAATGCTTTTGAGAGGCGGGGTGAATCAGAAGTAATATATTTAAAATCTTTAAACTGAAAGTAGATTGCATACATACAAACCTATCAAACAATTATGAGAAACACATAAGAATCACCACATAACACTTGAGATATTGGTAACCCAGAAACCCTCCAGGAATAAGAAGGTAAAACTGGGGTGGGGATGATACCCACAAAATTTGCTGCAGTAGTAAGGTTTTAACCACTTCTGATGGTCTACCCTGTTAAAGGCCTGCCCTGTTAAAGGCTTTACACTGTATCAATAGTGACCTGGTTAGAGGATTTACAAACACTTTACATGAAGTGTCACCCTGTTAAAGGATTTAATCACCTATTTAAAGGATCTATGAAATAGCTGTTAAGCTAACCTATTACCATAGGATTTTCATTCTAATACAATTGCTAGAAAGTATTAGGTACAATAAACCTGATAGATTACAATCCTTCGATTGCTGAATATAGGCACTTGATCTGCTTTCTCTGAAAGTAGTTTTCCTTACACACCCTTGTATATCCACTCATATGTTTTACAATGAAGTTTTGTCTTCCTTATAAAGACATTCGAGGATTTAGGATTAGGTATGGATCTACGATCCATATTCAATCTCTATTTCTCGCTCATTGTTTGCACTTCTTCCATTGGTTGCATGCCTTCATCATTTTTCTTATTGGCTGCATGTAGATTGCATAGGAAAAATAAAAGATTCGATCTTATCATTTAATCCTTCGAGATTCATCACATGTCAGCCATGAAAATGATTTACATATGAATCAATGAAGTTACAAACTCATATGTACATTATGTGTTGCTCGACACTTGCTGATTCCAGATGCTCGACACTAATATCAAACTAGCTTACTCGGCACTTGTTTCATTTTTGTATTTCTTGGCATCATCTATGACTCGACACTTGAATATCACTTGGCACTTGTATCTGCTCGACACTTAAAGTCATTCAACACTTGAACTTCACTCGGCACTTGATCTTCACTCGGCACCTGAAGACTACTCGACGCATGAAGATCACTCGGCACCTGAAGTCTTTCCTAACTCGACTTTTGTTGTGGCTCGACATACATGGTGTACTCGGCCCCAATATAGAAAGTAGTTAAGTGTATTGGCACTCAAGTGTCAAAAACCATTATGAGGTTAACAATCTCCCCCTTTGACATAAGTGACAAAAACACTTAACTGACCTTGTGAGTACATTAACTAATCTGTTTGGTATATACAGAGTTTTTAAAGAAAACTTGATCAAAATTTGTAACTTACAATATATACCTCAAAATTATTGTAACTCCCCCTGAGTTGGTTGTGCCTCATACATCATATAGTATCTCCTCTTTAGTTAATATCTCCCCCTTTTATTCTTATCTCCTCCTTTTATTCTTATCTCCCCCTTTTTGACACTTATGTCAAAGGATTTTAAGGGTTAAGACCGTATTTCGCCAAAAATGTGTTGTTTACCTCCATAATCATCCTGAGAGCTGCATCCCAATTGTTCAAAGCAATTTTCAGTGACTTATGCTGGATGGCAGCCTCTGCAGCAAGATGAATAAGTCCATCTGATGTAGAAAGATTAGAATCTTTCTTGAGAACGGTTTCTGCATAGACTTGTTCCTTATGGAGTAATTCCAAATGTGGGGTAATGGAGGACTATAGCTGTATTAGTTTTGCTTTGATATTGGCCTCATCTGTTGTTAATACGACTATTTCTTTGTGAGTGTGAAGTGATTGAGCAAAATGCTTCTCACTTTGAGTTGGATCATTTGGTAGCTGTATGCTTGAAATGTTTAAATTTCTTTCCAAGCTCAGTATCTTTTGGCTTGTCTCTTGTGTGAAGTATAAAAAGTCACACAACTTTTTGTACAATGAGAATATATTCTCAAGTACCTTTTTCACTTTGTTTACTAACTTTGCCAATTCAACCTGTGAAAGTGCTATTTCACTTGATACTTTCTCATTCACTTTCCCTTGAAATTTTCTTTCAGACAATTCCATAAGTTTTGCATTTGTTTCTTGGTCTTCATTTGTCACCTGGTCAACAATATCTGATAATTGCTCCGTGATATGCTTTGACTCATCTGGTGATTGCAAACTGAAGGCATCCATAAAGATGTCCTTAATCTCATGTAGTGTTTTCTTTTGTTTATACTCCTTCTTGAGTATCTCTTGTCTCTTTCTTCTATTCACTGCTACCTGCACCTCATTTATTTGATCAATGGTTATTGTTTTTGAGTCATAGCCTAGTATGACTATCTCCTCATCTAATTCAGGGTCTCCATAGTGAAGTATCCTTGCAACTTTTCTAGTACTAGATGTTGGTACAAATATTTGCAATGGCTGTTGTGAAGGAGTTCCCGAGGTAGGCAAATTTATCAATGTTTGTATTGCCTCCTGCTCTTTAGGGGTTTCCACTATTTTCTCCTCCTACTGTCTACTATCTTGATCAATTATGGTAATCTTAGGAAGTGCACCTTGAGTTTGTGCTGTAGGATCAGATGTAATAGTCTGTCCTATTTGTTCTGTTCCTTTTTCTACAGCTGCACTCGGCTTCTGTATTGTAGTGTCAACTATGCCTGTTGAAATAACTGTTGGCATTTGAAGTTGACCACTAGTAGTTGTAGAGATGATGGAAGGTGGTTCTTGTGGATTCACCTTATCTCTAACTGTGCTTTCTACTGGTTTTTGCAATTCATCCATACTGACCAATACTGGATCTGCACATAATATTGCTTGTTGTGTAGATTGATCAAGGATTCTTTTGAGATCTTCTGCAGTTAATGGATTGATGTTCTAACTAGAAGTATCAGGAACATCAACAATAGTTACAGTTTTTGTAGGTGTGATGCGTACATGAGGAGGGCTAGAGGGTGGTAGTTGTGTGTCTTGCGCACTCTGATCTGGTTGTTGCTCTTGCTCAGCTATTGCCGATACATGTTGTTTTTGTGTCTCTTCCTCCTCTCCATCTTTCTTTTCTTCTTCTTTCTTCTCTTCTTCTACCTTCTTTTCTTCTTCTACTTTCTTTTCTTCTTCTCCCTTCTCTACTACTATCTTCTCTTCTCTCCTTTTTCTCCTCTCTTCTAGTGGAGCAGTAGCTTGTTCCTTGTATTCTTCTTCAAGAAAATCTTCAATCTTTTTGTACAAGTTTTTCCTTGATTTCATTGTTCTTTGAACAATTTCTTCCATCTTATTTTGGAGTATGAAGAATGCCCTGTACTTAGGTGTAAACCTATTATTATGCCTTTTGACTACTTTCTTTATTTGTTCCCTAGTCAAATCTGACAATACGCTTGCTAGGGTTGATTCCCTCATCTCCTTTTCCATTTTCAAACAAAAATGCCATCTGTCTTCTACAATTTTAGACAGTTCTTTTGGCAATTGTCCATCTAGTTCAAGTGGAGTGTACTTGAACTCTGCCATCATTCCATAAACTGTTTCTTCTATCCTATTCTGTTCTTCTTTAGTAAACTTATTGAAATCAACTTTATTTAAGTTGCTTAAATCACCATTTCCAATCTTTTTACATAAAGTATCAACTGAAGAATGGCTTACCATTTCAGATTGATCTTCTTCATCAGAATCAGGTTGAGCCACATATCTTCTTCTTTTCCTCGACTCTTCCTGTATTTCCTTGATTGGTTTCTTCTTTGTAACATCCTCTTTATCCTTTTGAGTAGAGGCCCTTGTTGCAGCTCGTGTTGTAGGCTTTTGAGGTGATGGCATGGCAGATTTCTTTGGTTTTTGCTGAGATGGAGGCTGTTCTGTTGCCTTTCTTTTCTTTGTCTCAGCTTCAGTTGGTGCTTCCTTGGCCTCTTTGTCTTCTACACCGTCCTCCTTGTCTTCAACTAGGCCTTGAGTTAATTCCATTGGGCCTTGTTCTTGTTCATCTTCATCATCATTGTCATCTTGTTCTTCTTCTGCTTCAGCCTCAATTTCTTCACCAAATTTCTTCTTAATCTTCTTTAACAATTTGTCTTTCTTCTTTAATGTGGAAGCAGTCTTTAATTCCATGTTTATTTTTGACCTTACTACATCATAAGTGCCAAAATGTGGAGCACTTTTATCTGTTTCTTCTACCAATAATGCAGTTATTGCTGCAGATGCCTCATCAACATTGATTTCATATCCAAATGGCCTTAGCCATCTCACTCTTGGAATTGCAGCTTGAATGTATGTGAAGTCAATATCAACCAAGAAGCATATATCATTAACATGTTCTTCTACCAAAGAAACTGGTATTCTCACCCTTTGTTTCATGGATTTCTTGAAATCTTTGAAATAACTTGTCATCAGGGTATCAAAATTTTCTCCCATTTGTTCTATATATTCATTGATTTAGGCAATGATAGTTCTATCATTCCTCCATGTAATTTTTCCGAAAGAGGGAAACTCATTTTGAACATAGAAGAATATACAAATTAGAATTGCTCCAAATTTGCATTGAGCACCCTTTGTCCTTCTTATGGCAGCTAGGTTTTCAGTAATCTGTTGTAGTTGTAGTTCTGCAAGATCATAAGTATGATCCTTTTTCACCAATTTGTAACCTACATCTACTGCAATACACGGCATACTGTTGAGTCTACTGGATTGATAGAACTTATGGGCAATGACTCTAACAACAAACTCAACTAGAGGATACTGAATTGTGTGAATTGTCATTCCTCTCTTATTCCACTAAGCACCAGTGTTCTTTTCAATAACCTCCTTCGATTCACTTCTCAAGGTTTTGAACCGATCTAGGATAGGGTATCCTATTACTCTATGTATGATTTCTTTGGTTAATTTGATGGGAGTATCTTCTAACCATAAACTTCCACCATGAATTCTTCTTAACACAAGTTTAACCCATTTTGTCTTGAATACGGTGGGAAAGCTCAAAACTCGGGTTAAACCCTTTCTTTCAACAATTTTGAATTCATCTTTTAAGACTCCATCCACGCACAATTTCTCATAGGCTTGCCTTATTTCCATATCTCCTAGGGCTTCTATCTTACAATTGTAGCATCTCCTCACGTCTTGAACCATTACAACTTTTGGGGGTATTTGGGAGAGAGCTCCAGCTGGGTCGTTTTGGTATGCAACTTCAAGTATGGGGCGAAAATCAAGTTGCTTGACCTCATTGCACTAACTGAACTTCAAATGACTCTTTGTGCTCAATTTTCTTGGAACTTGATGCCATTTATGCAAACTAGGGTTTCCTTTTTACAAAATATGAAACTGTGTAGCTCGACACAAATGAAAAATACCTCAAGATTGATGAAAACACATTTAGAGATGTTGCAATCTGCTTGAAATGCTGGATTCTATGCTGTGAAGTTGCTCTGCTCTCTCTCTTCTTTGCTTCTTGATCGCGATGAGGAAAACTGATTAGAATCGCGATAATATACCCTATTCTCATTGCATTAAATGCTCAACTACCAACTCGGCTTCTAAATTTTTTTAACCTAACTCGACATCAGTTATCAACTCGGTCACTGTTAGGAGCTCGACATGTGTTGGAGTTTAACTCGGCATCTAAAGATAGCTTGGCAACATCATTTAGATTTTGTCTTGACATCTTGTCTCATGTAGATTTATACTTTGCATTGCTTCTTTGTCTTGGGACTGATGTGTGATATAACTTTGTGTATCAGTCCCGTATACTTCTCATGCTTAGTTTGATGAAGTGTGATCACTTGACCTATTGGGTGAAGTGATCTCTCCACTTGATGTGTTGCATTCATCTTTCTATTTCCAAGTCTTACTCATTTGCCCCCTTATCTTTTCAACATCAATCTTTTCTTTGCCCTTATTTTCTTTAGTCTTGGGTGCCTTTGATCTTGTAGGACAATTTTTGTTGATATGACCAACTTTCAAACAACTGAAACATGTGGTTTGATTGGACCATCTTTTGTAGTTCCCTTTGAAATGTGTTCTTATGCAGTTCTGTGGTATATGTCCATATTCCTGACAATAATGACAGCTATACCTGGTGTTGTAATCCCAATGATAGTGACTTTCATTCCCTTTTGATTTTGCTGGTTCATTTGATGTCCATATAGGCTTTGATCTGCATTCAAATGCTCTATGCCCATACTTCTTGCAATTGTGACAGTGTTCATCAAATTTTTGTGTCCTTGTAACTCTGGATCTGCAATCTTGTGTCATATGTCCTTGCATGTTGCACTTGTGACAGTAACTCTTGCTCTTGAATTTCCTATTCCTGCAAATATTAGCAGTATGCCCCTTCTTATTACAGTAATGACAAGTGGGTTTTGAATTCTTACCTATGTCATCTTTTTGCTCGACACTCTTTGATGATTCTCCAACCTCAGTGCTGTTGTATCCTAGTCCTGATGTATCATGGGCAGATTTTAGGGATCTCAGCAACTGTTCAAAATACTTGATGGCTTCACTTGACTTGTTGAGATTCTCAGCTACCTGTTTTTCTCTGTTCAATTCATTATGTAGTTGTTCATTGTGTATCTTCAAAGTAGAGATCTCAATATCTTTTATATTGAGTTCATGATGAAGGTTCATTATTTGGGCAAGTGCATCCATCTGAATATTTGAGATCCTTGTTAATTCAATACATTTTTCTTCAAGCCTGTTTGCAAGATTTCTTTTGTCATTTTCTATCATGACTCTATCCTTAACTACTCTTTTCTTTTGTTCAGTGATTTCACATATCATTATGGCCTGTGATTCATGTTCCATCTTGAGAGATCTTATCTCCTTTGCTTGAACTTTGTTTTTCTCCATCAGTTCTACTATTGCTACATCCAACTCTTTAGTGTCTCCATTGGCACACAGTTTTGTGGTATCAATCTTCTTATAGTTTATATCATTTTCAGCTATGGCTATATCCTTCCTTCTCTTCAAGGATTTTCTCAATTCTTTCCTTGCTTCCTTTACTCTGTGTAGAGCCAGTTGCACATCAATCACTTGATTTTCAATAATCTTCCCAAGTTTGAAGACTTCCACCTTTAGATCTTTTTCTTCAAGTTGTTAGACTTCTTTTTGTGAGAACCAGTTGCTCTGATACCAATTGTTGGAATATTCAAATGGGAAGAATGCTTCTGAGAGGGGGGGTGAATAAGAAGTAATATATTTAAAATCTTTAAACTGAAAGTAGATTGCATACATACAAACCTATCAAACAATTATGAGAAACACATAAGAATCACCACATAACACTTGAGATTTTGGTAACCCAGAAACCCTCCAGGAATAAGAAGGTAAAACTGGGGTGGGGATGATACCCACAAAATTTGCTGCAGCAGTAAGGTTTTAATCACTTCTGATGGTCTGCCCTATTAAAGGCCTGCCCTATTAAATGCTTTACACTATATCAATAGTGACCTGGTTAGAGGATTTACAAACACTTTACATGAAGTGTCACCCTGTTAAAGGATTTAATCACCTATTTAAAGGATCTATGAAATAGCTGTTAAGCTAACCTATTACCATAGGATTTTCATTCTAATACAATTGCTAGAAAGTATTAGGTACAATAAACCTGATAGATTACAATCCTTCGATTGCTGAATACAAGCACTTGATCTGCTTTCTCTGATCTTGATCCTTTGTGATTTGATAGTCCTTTCTCTGAAAGTAGTTTTCCTTACACACCCTTGTATATCCACTCATATGTTTTACAATGAAATTTTGTCTTCCTTATAAAGACATTCGAGGATTTAGGGTTAGGTATGGATCTACGATCCATATTCAATCTCTATTTCTTGCTCATTGTTTGCACTTCTTCCATTGGTTGCATGCCTTCATCATTTTTCTTATTGGCTGCATGTAGATTGCATAGGAAAAATAAAAGATTCGATCTTATCATTTAATCCTTCGAGATTCATCACATGTCGGCCATGAAAATGATTTACATATGAATCAATGAAGTTACAAACTCATATGTACATTATGTGTTGCTCGACATTTGCTGATTCCAGATGCTCGGCACTAATATCAAACTGGCTTACTCGACACTTGTTTCATTTTTGTATTTCTTGGCATCATCTATGACTCGACACTTGAATATCACTCGGCACTTGTATCTGCTCGGCACTTAAAGTCATTCAACACTTGAACTTCACTCGGCACTTGATCTTCACTTAGCACCTGAAGACTACTCGACGCATGAAGATCACTCAGCACCTGAAGTCTTTCCTAACTCGACTTTTGTTGTGGCTCGGCATACATGGTGTACTCGGCTCCAATAAAGAAAGTAGTTAAGTGTATTGGCACTCAAGTGTCAACAACCATTATGAGGTTAACATTAATAAATTTAATAAAAACTAAAAGCTCAAGCACAAAAACATAAAGAGTAATGAATCAAACAAATTTGGTAAAGAAAAATAAGATAAAAAATATAAATCTAAGAAAAAATTTAATAGACAAGAAAGAGAAAGAAATTACAGTAGTTCTACAACATTTGCAAAAAAAAATTTAAATTGTGATAAGGCACTCAAACTATATAGGATTTTTGTATCAATTTTATTTGGTGGCCATAAATAAGAAATGAACAAATAATGTGGTCACAAATATGCTAGTTAGGTTTGTAATCTTAAAATTTACTTTAGCTATGATTATGATAAGTCAACTAAAAACTTTCAAAAAGGATGCTTATGAAGAGGAATGCAGTGAAGTTGTATGTTTTTGGAGAGAAATTCAAGGAGTTTCTGTAAGTGACAATAATTTCTTTCTCAAGGAGGGGATTTTTTTATAGGTTGCAAAAACTGTGCCAAGGGAATTAAGGCTACTACTCACAAGAGAGGTAAATACTACCAAATTTGTGAGTGTGCTTCAATGCCGACTTCACCTTGGATAATTCTATCTTAAATGTGATAATGTACATATTTTATATGCTTAAAACATTAGGAGTACATATCTACTCTCACTTAAGATCTAATAATGAAATGTGCACACTTGACTTGAGGCATATAAGTACCATAGTTACTTCACCAACTCTTGATATAATTATAGTTATATGTTACCCTTGTTTTGTCAAAGCCACCTCTATCTTAGTTAGAGCAACTTAACCCACCTCTTTTAAAGTTAAAATATAACTTTTGTACATGTCATCTCCTTGATTCATCTGTATAAGAGACTTGTATATTTGTATGATGCTCTTACTAACCAACACTCCATTATATTGAATGTTGAATACATTCATTCATTACCTTGCTTTCGTGATTAACACATAGACATTAAGTCTTGTGTAGATTAGTTGTCTATATGACAAATTCTAATATGGTATTATGACCATGATGTCATAAGGTCCATTTTCTTGGTTTTGTAATTCACATGCATGCATTATGTTTTGGGTAGATTATTTGTATATATGACAAATTCTATAATGGTTTTAGAGCCATGATGCCACAAGGTTCAGTTTAAGGCTTTGAGAACAATTAAAATATTATTTATTGATGGTGGGAGGGGAGTTACCTAGTGTCTCTTTACATTAACTCTCTTTCAAGATTTCTTCCTTCTCTTCTTCTAGGGAGAGCTTGTTGTACACAGTTACCTAACATGTCCTCATTTTTTGACTTCATAACCTTTTTCTTCTAAGTTACACTTTTGGTGAGGTGTTGGTATAATTTTTTCTTCACCTTTATGTGATCTTGCACTTATTTAATAAATTTAAATAGAATATTATGAATTTTTGATTGTCCTCACATAGATATCTAATGATTGAGGTACCTAATTATCATAGGCAAATAATTAAATCTTGATTGATCGTAGATACTAAATGTAAATATGTTGTAGAAAAATATAACATTTCATATCTCATAAGGGAAACAAATTCTTTAACTTGAGGTAGCAAAAACTAAGTATTTTTAAACAAATTTAAACAAATATAAAATTTATTTAATTAATCTCACATAGGCAGCTAATAACGACACATGTATATCTTTACTTGAGGTATATAATTGTCACCACTGCCTCATCAAATCTTGATTGATGACAGATACTAAATGAAAAAAATTATTCAAAAAAAACTATTTTATATTTGTTACCAGAGAGTCAAATGAAAAGTAAATACTTTGCATTCACAATGTAAACCAATAATATAAAATATCGTAAGATGACACTAGATGCATCTTGAAATGTCTCCCAGAAAGAAAAAATTAGCTTACCAAAACACACATAATTCAATGTGTTATATTGAGTAACAAGATTATAATACACTTATAAAAGTCTCCATGTAAGACCTTTGAAGCATCAAACATTCTAATTGCATTTCTCTTTGTAAAAATTAATGAGATTATATGACCATAATGCCTCTAATCACAATAATAACTTACAAAAGATGATAAGTCCAAATTTAACCTAGTCAAAGCTTATCACACTCCATATGTAATCAATGCTATATATACAATTGAAGCCAAAATGCCAATAAAACAAATAAACATGGCTAAATATGCCACCTTTGATAAATGGTATCACATTAATCATGTGGCTAAAAACTATGAGACAAAAAAAAACTACGACACCATGTTTGGTGGTAAGTTTGGGAGTATTTTTCTCAATATAAAAGCATATCAAACCAATACAATCCCATACTATCGAATCTCTACTAAAACATTACAATGCTATACTATCAAATCTCTATAAACTGTCACACAAACACAATCTAATACATATTGGAAATACTCAGTACCTAATTGTTCTGAGATTAAACTGATCATTCCTAGCTTTGGCAAGATCTTGTTCTTGCAGGACCTGTACTTGTATTCCCAATGACTTGAAAATCTCAAGAAACACCTTATTATTGAAATCTTCAACACCCTTTTTGACACTGGGCTGCCTGATTTTGTATTGGGAAAGATTGATCATCATATTCACATATGAATTTCTCACTCTCGAAAGCATGGATTTCGCATACTTAGAAAATTTCAGCTTCAGTTTGGGCACAGATTTGAGCTTCAAAACAAGCTTTCCTTTATGCTCACCAAGCCTGACTATTCTTAAACTCTTTCTTCTTCCATTGAAATTCTTAAGCCTTTTGTATCTTCTTCTCTGTATAAATCTCTTCACAGACATGGAAAATCCCATCATGCCCAAAATTCAAGCCAACCCAATTGGCGTTTTAAGTTATTTCAAATATAACAAGATGTTTTTATGATAGAGAGAAAACTCTAGTTTATAGAGTCTAGTAATGGATGGAGGGCATCATAGATAAGATGGGATAAGAGACAAATGTTTCAGAATATGCAGCCATGGAATCCGCTCATTGAATATTGCATGGGTACTAAAAACAATGGCCTTTGTCATGATTACTGAAGTATATGCCTCTCTGATCATGACTATTAATTGACATCCATGGGCTATTGGAGTATATCTTGTATTTTAATGCTTGATTTATTCTAAGTTGTGTTATAAATCTATGAGCGTTCTTTAAGTTTTTCTCCTTGTAATAGCCCTTTTTATAATTATTGTTTGACTGCTTTCATTTTGGGTGATGCATACTTTTTAAGGGAGAATAATTTCATTATAAAGGGACAAGATAAATAGGAGATATGTGGCTCTCTATGCATTGGGTTTAGTATGGGGAATCTAGTTTAGTAATTATGATTGTTTACGAGGTTAGCAAATATTAGTAAGAGGGATAAGTTGTTTAGTTACAAGTAGATTATTTATCTATATGAGGAGGAGGTGTTTTTTAATAGATAAGTAGGAGTAAGTGTTTTATAATAGTTATTATAATCTTGATATAAATAGGTTATTAATCTTTTTGAGAATTATGTCTTTTGAACAATTATTTATAGGATATGGTGTCCTATTTTATGTATGCGTAATTTTATTTATTGTGGATTACTATTTATTAGTGGCAAGATGTTAGAAGATGTGAAATTTTATAGTTTGATGAGGGAATATATTTCTAAGTATCATAAAATTTCATATAAGTTCTTTTGATCTCTTAATATCATATTAAAATATTTTTTAATTTTCATCAAAGGAAGGATATGACAAATTTTGAAATATTTTTCATATTAGTGAAGTGTAACAATGTAAATAGATGTCAAAGAACCACATTAAATAAGAGCTTGTCTAGTATGGTTGACATCTATAACATTTAATAACATTAACGGGTATGGTAGGTATAATGAAAGATCATACTAAGGTGTAAGAGCAACATCATCCAACAATATTTGTAAGTGTGATAGCAAGTAGATTATCGAACTAAGATTATTTATACTACATTCAAAATGCCTTTATGAAGGAGACAACGCAGTCTAATGAATGAGTTCTTTTAAGGATGATTACACAAGAAACAACGTTAGAGCCAAATGAAGTGATGAAGATTTCGAAGCTACTATTCAAGAGAAAGGTGGAAGAAAAAGAGAAAGAAAAGGAGGAAAGAATGTTGGAAGTTACATTGAGCATTGATAAGAAATTAGAGTATCTATGTTCCTAATGATTCTTCCAGGTAAAATCTTAGAGGAGTTAATGCATTAGATACCTTATTTATAATTTTTCCCCTTAGGATGAATATATTGATGATCTAGATAAGGTGTAATGTAATGCCTACCCCTAGCTGACTTTTCAGATTGTATTGCCGAATTCTTTCATGCTAGATTTATGATTATGTTTTATGATTAGTGATACTTGGTTACCGAATTTTATTAGATGTTATTTCATACTTTGTTGATATATGTGATGAGCTACTTGATACTCAGTTATTTCATGTGCTCATGATTATTTCAATAATGATATATGTATGTTCAATTAATGATTTTTAATTATCTCATGATGGTAGGTAGATGAATGATTTATATGTAGTTCTATGATTACTTACCCCATACTTGCATGTGTATGGTGTACTTGTCTGTTTTACTTTATGATTGGCATTCCTAATGTGGTTGAGGGAGCTGTAGTCACCTGGTAGTTGGGATCTACATGATGCACCACTTCTAGCCATTGCCTGTTTGTTTAGATTATATGTGTATGTACATGCTAAGATTTTATGTAGAATGCAGGCACTGGGTATCAATTTTCCTGAATTGCTAGAATGAGTGTACCCTATCGCAGTATCTCAATAGTAAAAGAGGGGAGATAATTCTTGATTCCAAATCCTTACTTAAGCCAATTGTCCTAGAAAGTAGGACAAGTATCTGAGTTGTTTACCCATCCAAATTCATCAAGTGACATGAATGCACGATTTTGACCTTGAAATTTGATTATGTTCTTTGTCTTCAGTTGAGTTGTTGTATTTGGTTTTGTGGGTTTGTTGTGATTTCTATTATAATTAGATCAAGTTAAAAGATAATTTAATGATTTAATTTATTATATTTAGTTGATTTAATAATAATTTATTTAGAAGTTTCATTTTAATAATAAACTCTAAATAATATAATTAGTTAAATTAATACATATATTATTAAAGATGTCTTGTGATTTAATAAAAGAGAGAAATGAATTAATTTAATAAGATTATTTTAATTAAATTTGCAAAAAGGTTGCACATGCAATTAATATATAATAAAATAATAAAGGAAAAATGGGTTTCACATGATTGCAAAATTGAAGCCCTAATTTGGGGAAAGCTCTTTATTAGGAAATCAAAGCTCATTTCTCCATATCGAGATTTTGGGGAGCGAATTTCAGAGAAGAAGGTTTTTGGAAATAGGGAAATTGTTTGCAAGGTCTATGCGTTCATTATATTAGCTTCAGATCGAGGTAGGATCTTGTGGGTTTTACACAATAGATTCGTTCTTGGAAATATTTGTCTTCTCTGTATCTGATTGAAATTATTTTCAGAGTTTCAATTTGGTGGAAACCCTTGTTTGTGAATCTACTATTCTTTGTTTTCGATGACATCCATGAATGAATTTCATCTTTTTTGAAGCCCTTGTTTGTTAAATTGAGATTGGAAACACTCGTTTGATTTAAATTGGGTGATTCGTAAAGGATTTGTTAAAATCAAGATGTTGGTTTTGAATATTTAATCCGGGTTGCTATACCAAGTTTATATTAGAAATTATCATTTTAAAAAAAAATAATAATTATCACAGTAATTTATAATTATGATGATAACTATTAAAAAAATGGTCTTACAAGAGGGGCATTTTTTTTATTGTTTAAAAAAAAAAAAAAGTATAATTGTTTGGGTGGGTGGGGGCCACAACCCCCACCCACCTTTCCTCCTCCCTTCTTTTTATTATTGGCAGCAATGTGGCCGCCCACGAAAGGCCTATTGTTGATGCAATAGGTACTACAACATAGACTTGTTGTGGTGACAGCAGGGCTGCTGCAACACCCTTACCAGCCTCTAGGCTTTAAATGCACAAGGTAGGTATTTAAAAAAAAATTATTATTATTTAGTTTGGTTTAATATATATTTATCATTAAATATTAACTTTATTAAATATTAAATGTTTTAATAATTTTTTTTAGTAAATTAAAAATATTATTTATTATTAAATAATAATTGTATTAAAAGGTTATTAATATTATTATATTAGTTAATATAGTAATTATTTATTGTTAATAAATAATATATTATTATATATATTATCTTATTAGTAATTTAATAACTATTAGTATTAATAATATGATAATATTTAATAAATTTTAATAATAGTATTAAATCATAGGGTGTTATAATTGTAAATATTTGAATAGATATGTTTTCCTTAAGAGACTTTCTATTTTGAGATTTGGGGTGTTATTTCTAAAAGTTGGATTCAAATTATAAGAAATTGATTTTTTATTCATTTGAGAATTTAAAAGAAAACTTTATCAATTATGATTACTAATTGAGGAACAAAAATGTAAACCCTAGTTGTAATCGAAAACCTTGTCGAGTCTTGTGTCTTGAAAACAAAAAATGAAAACTTGAAAACCTATAAGTGAAAATTGAACCTTTGTGTTTTCAAAATCTAATGAATTGAGAAAGTTACATAGTATGTACTTTATGTGATGTGTGGTTTACTGATGTTGGGTTTGGGTTAGTACTTTGACCAAATCATGATGTTTAATGATGTTTTCTATAATCTTTTATACCCAACCATGGTGATGTGTCACATGTTTCTATGATGAGTTATGACCAGTGCTTGTTTGTGCTTTCCAGTTGCTCATATAGAACTGAGGTGATAATTGTTCTTTTCTAGTGTAACCTTTGAGTCTTCAATTAGTTAACTTTTGATGCTTTCCAGTTGCTTGTATAGGACAAAGTTGATTACTATGTTTTATCTTTTGGTGCTTTCCAGTTGCTTGTATAGGACTGAGGTGATATTGAGATTTGTCTTTAGGTGCTTTCTAGTCGCTTGTAAAGGACTGAGGTGATTTGTGTGTTTGATCTATAGGTGCTATCCAGTCGCTTGTAAAGGGTCGAGGTGAAAATTGTGATTTTTATGAATTGTACTTTTTATGAGCCTAGGGTAGGTAATTTGTGTGTATGTTGGGAAGTGGCTTGCAATGGAGGCCGAATCCCAAAGTGGCTACTTAGGTAACCCATTGTGAGTTGGTTTAATAAGTGATATCATTTCATTAAATGGGTTTTAAAATGAATTAACAAGAATCATTATTTTTGCTCACCCATGGAGCCCTTGAGTGCTAGTACAGGCTAGGATGGGAGTAGAGAGGATGCTTGGTTATGACCTTTCTTCGTTAGTATGACTTGTATGTACAAGAGGATACTAGTGCCACATAGAGACACTAGGGAGTTAGAGTTCAAATAGGCTACTAGGGTAACCTTAGAGTTGGTTCATGCGATGATACTTGCCCACTTCTATAGTATATTTTCTATGTGTCATTGTTTCCTCTGAGATTAGATGATACTTGTATCTTGGTACCTTTGAGATAGTTTTCTTTCAGGTATTTCCTTGACCTAGATGTTGGTTATGACTTGTGGATTGATATTTGTTTAGGACTTGAGGTTATCTCCTCAACATAGTGGGAGTGGGCCATTTAGGTTCCACAAAGTCGGGTGGTAGTGCATTTTTCTTATTCCACTGAGATTCGTCCGTTGGATGCCATTACTGGATGTACCTATGCAATTGTTCTTTTCTATTTGATCTTGTATTTTTGTTGAATGAATATACTCTATGGTATTGTATTTGATTATCAAAGATCTTATGAGATGATGTATATTCTTTCAGCCTTTCATACCCTGTGACTTGTACAATGGATGATTGTGCATTCTGATTATTGCCAAGTGGCATCCTGTAATTGTATATTATTTAAATGGATTCATACTCATAGTTATTCTTGATGTGGATTTTTTATATATTGGTTTTCAGTATTAATTAAACTTAAATGTGATTCAATGTCATGAGACCTTTAAAGAGATGTAATCTGTTTATGTGTCACTTATGTATATGTGTATGTTATTGCTTCCACTATATTATATTTTTTGTTGTTAAGTTATTATCTTTCAAATTTTTTTTTTTTTGACAAACTTAGTGAAACTTTAGGTTAATTTCTTTTGGGTTCCCTAGCAGGGCGTTACATGTAATTTTCGAAAAATAAGTCAAAATGTTATTGCCATTCGATAGAAATATATAGGAACAAACCTAACATTAGAAAATGGGAAATAATAGTAAAAAAATTAAAATTAAAGTTCATTTATACAAATTATCATCTATTATTATTGAAGGAATTATAAAGCTTAAGGTAGAAAAGTATGACTGTAAATTTTTTTTAATAGAATATTATAAGTTGATTATACAATTTAGGCATCTTGATGAATGGATAAAAAGTGACAACATACATACTCATTTTGAGAGGACTAATTTAGAAAGGCTTGCATATCTTGAATACCCAAATAGTAGATGATGCACATTAGCTGGCTCTATGTGTATAAAATAAATTGAATAAATTTATTGATGGAATATATGACAAAGAGAAAGAAAGAACATTCTATAAGGAGAAATATCAATGAAAGGCTTTAATAGTATAAGCATATCACATACAAGATAATATACTGGATAAGTATGGACTATTATTCATCATATGGAATTTATATCAAGAGTAAAACTAAATAAAGTAATGCATGCAACATTATAACACATTAGGTAAGAAACAAACATAATTACATCAATTATAATCAAGTAATAATATTACACAATTTATCATCATAATGATAAGGAAAATATTTCATTGGTTGAATTTAAATAAAATTATAGAGTAAATAATTAATAAAATACTAATGCAAGGGTTAGATATGAGAAAAAAATAAAAAATCTAAGTGTAAATAAATCACTCAACTAGACATCTTCCCAAAAGTACGGATTCAACATGAATCCCAATGACCACAAAGTGAAACCATTGAAAGATTGGAAACATAGCATATATTCCATTTCCATGAATTAAATACATTCCGCAAAATTCCTACAAAATTAGACAATACACAAAACAAGATGACAAGAAAAATGCCTCAAAATCAAACACTCTACAATTTGATGAAATAAAAAACCCACCTCCAAAATAAGGTCAAACACCCAAAAATAAAATAAAATTTGAGGTACAAGCTCACATGCAAATTTCAACAACGTAACTCCATTAAAGCTTACAAATTAAAATCACATAACCATCAAATATTTGTTCCTGTCCAATCAAGTTGAGTTAATGCATGTAAATGAAGGGAACACTAGTTCTCAAGATCCAACTAAATAGTAATTGAAAATAAGAGGTTCCCCAGATTTCCTCGGAAGTTTTCCCAGATTTGGCATACTTTCAGGATGGAAATTTTGTTTTCTCTATGGAAAGATAGGAATGCAGTTTTATTCACTCACAATTTTTTGGATGTTAACATTGCAATGTACACTAAGGCATGCATTTGTAACAATTTCATTATGCAGATACAGGTGCAAGCTAATAAAGTTGCCCTGAAGGTTGCCCACTTACAGGAATTGTTAAATCAATGGGGCAATGCTCCTTGTACCATTGCCAGAGTGCCTCCGGATGCCTCGGCTGATGCCTCCTCGTCTCACGGTCGTCGTTCCAAACACCAGTCCTTTGGTTTCCATTCACACATGCCGCGCTCCTAGGGTCCCCGCCACTGCTCTCCCAGTGGTGGTCATGGCGGTTGGAGGCGCCACTCCGCTTCCCCACCACGTGGTGGTTCTAGCTAGTCCCCGACTCCCCCCCTTGGGCGAGCTTCTGGCCGGTCTCCAGCTCCTCCCCCTGGATGGGCACACTCTGGCAAGTTTCCCCGGCTGGCCTTGGCAATTTCTCCTCCGCGGCCAGACAAGAAGGATGCGGAGACTGCAACTACCCCAGATCCTGCAGATGCTGCTGACGGCTGGACTGTTCCTAGTTCGCCTCACAATCCCACTGATGCGTGGGGATTTCCTGATAAAGATGATCCTCCTCCCTCTGCTAGTACTGCCTTGGCAGCATGAGGATGTCTTTTTTTGATGAATAGTTTATAGTTTCTGGCTGCGGCCATGTTGTTTATTCTGGCTTCAGCCAATTGAACTCATTCGCGGGGTGATCCTGTATCCCTCAGCCCTTTTTTGTGAATTGTAATCTTAGTAAATTTTATTAATTGAAAAGGACTATTCATCAAAAAAATAAGAGGTTAAACAAATTAAAAAATATGAGAAAGCCCTACCTCATACAAAATGCCCAAATCCAGGGATTACAACTAAATAATGATTAACCCACTAAATGCAATGAAACACTTGAGAAAGAAGGAGATTCATACTAAGAATCCATCAAGATGATACTCGTGATGATATGGTGAGCTAAAATCTCCCAATGAACAAATCATTGAAAGACACAAAGAGAGTTTTGAAGGATTTGCTCCAAAACCATGAAATAAAAAGTGAGAAGTCAGAATTAAAACTCACTTTTGCTAATATAAGCACTTTTATAAAAGTGACTGATAAATCAGAATATTAAATACTCAATAAACTAATTGACCCATTTTCCCAAATAAATCAGGAAATTCTAAGTAATTGGAATTCAACATTGACAAATTAGATGTAATTAAAATAAATGAAATCAACATACACCCCCCCCCCCAAAAAAAAAAATTAAAAATAAAAATATAAATAAATAATAATATTAGCATTTAATAATATTTTGTGTGACAACTACACAGCCCTAAATACACATAATCACATAATGCACTAGGAATCCAAATTTACTAATTATTGAAGGGTTTTAATAATAACATTTAGACATATATGTCACCTACATAGAGATGACATTGGCTCAACATAAATGGTCAAAGTCACTATCTCTTGGTGCCATTGCTGGGGATATATGTACACACTTAGCTTCTGAACTTAGGGTGAATGTACCTAGGACTTATTAAATCACTCAATATATAATAGCTGAAGCACACAAAGAAACATAATTACATGAAGGAAAACAAGACACCATGTAGATATCACAAGCAAGTGACTATGACTCTACTCCTACTTTGTACTAGTACTGACATGCAATCCATGCATAGCATTGGTGCAATACAACATAACAAGATATAATAAAATATATAATTTAAATTATTTAAATAATCCATTTTCATCATTGAGCATATTTTTAGAAGGTAAAAGACATATATCTATGACATCAAAACACACCATCAATGAATCCAATAATATCCATCTGATAACTTAGAAATCATAATCCATGTCTAAATACAAAATAAACTAGACATCATCATAAGACATCATGCCACATCACTAATATCATCATGCATATACGATCAAATTGAATAGTAACACATGTAACATAGATAACAACTATGATACTGGTAATCAAAATAATGTACAATCATAAAAGCATCTCAATATGCAAATATACATGAAACTCCATCAAAGTATATCTTGATTGAAAATAACTATGGAACAAAATGAAAACACATGAGAAATTATATTATTCCCCACTAGGCATAGGATTACTTGTGGAAGCTTGCAAAAAGATAAGGGTGCAAATATTTCAACTGTGTGGCATTCTCCCAAGTGGCTAAAGTCTCATCATTTGGGTTCCTTTGGACCCTTACCTTCTCTATATCCTAACCTCTAAGGGAAAAATTCTAATATTTAAGAATGTAGATGGGATCCAAAGAAATCTTCCCATCCTCTACCTATAAACCATCCCAATCTTGAGTACATGGGTCACATTAGGAATATACTATCTCAAAACTAAAACATGAAAAACATCATGTTGAGATAATGGGTGTTGCACACATTGCATAATATTGTTATGTTGTATTACTTTATTTTATTATGTAATGTTGCACCTAAATGGATGTGCAACATGGAAAGATTCCCATGAGATATACTTGATGATTTGTATTGTAACATTGTGATAATATTTCATGTAATTATTTAATATTGCAGAAAAGAATTAAATTTTCAATATTAAATATGGGGTCAATGGATTAGGTAGCACATGGTTTTAGCACATAGCACTTGGTGGTTTTGTGGGAGTTGCTACTATATAAACAACCATAAGGGTAGTTGTTGGTGTGAGAAAGAAGAAGGAAAAAAGATAAGAGTTGAGCAAGACAACACTTGACAGGTTAGCCAAGGGACCATTTGTGAAGGTTGGAAGCATGACATGGGATGTGTGGGTTCATGATTTTTCACATGGATTGTTTGGTTGTGGCTATGGCATTGATGACTTTCATGGTTGTATTGCAGTGGTATTTTTGCTAAATAATACATAGTGATGGATGCTTTTGCCAGAGGTTGGGTTATTCCCTCAATAAGGGTTTCCTAGGTTATAACTTATGTCACAATTTTTGTGGGTATGTTGTCTATCCTCTTGCATGTGGATTTCAATTAAATATTTATTTTAGATCTATTACGGGTTATGTGGTATCAGAGCTATTATATCAAATACAAGTGGTATCAAAGCTATGGTTTTATTATTGTAACCCTAGATTGAATCCATAGGAATGCATGAGAGGATAAAAGAAAGGGCAAGATATATGAGTTGTTTATTGTAGATTTGAAGGTTTTGGATTTACTATTATGATGGGATGTTGGTAAATTTTGGAAATATGAAATTGTTAGACAAAAGAGTTTTTTAGATGTTTCATTTGAATGAGGGTTTTAGGGGGGAGCTTGCAGAAATGACCTCCTAGGTAAAAAAAAACCTCATCATTGGATCTAGGTCGACATTTCTATAAATTTTGATATATAATATGCCCTAGTTTGGCCATCTTCAGAGGAAATGAAAGATTTTTTTAGTTTCAGCCCATGATGGCCGTCAAATCTAATCCTGTCAAAATTTTTGTCAAAAAAAAATCATAGTGAAAATGGTAAAGAGACTGTCTTAGTAAAACAACCATAACTTTCTCTCAAGAGATCAGATTTCAGACTTCTTATAGGCATTGAAAAGATAATTTAGAGAACTACAACTTGGTGTAGGTTTGGTTATGTGATTTTGATATTTTTTTTAGGTTTTAAGAGCTCGAAAGTTAGATGTTATTTATTTTGAGCACAGATTAGGGCATAACTTGGGCATATAGAGTTATATTTTGGAGTTTGAGTAGTCAATGGAAAGCTCTTGGAGAGCTCTACACATTGGTTCAGATTTGATGTAGGTTTGGTATAGTTTATTTGGTGATATATTAAACTGAACAATTTATGGTATATATTAACTATGGTAGCATTGTGAGTTTATGACATTGTATGTTTGGAGATTTAAGATTTGATGTCATTGTATACTTAGTTCATATTTTAGATTGGTCTCATGATGATATGGTTACTAATGTTTGGTTTGGATATGTATAATGACTTGTTAACTCTGCAAGTTGTGTAGTGTTGTAAGCAGTCTATACTTACAGGTTGAATTTATGGCTTGGTTATGTGTTGTTTTTTCCCATTGAGCTTTCATTATTGATGCATATTCCTATTGGTGGCTTGGATTTTGGTTGTCTATGCCCTAAGTCACAAGATTTGCTAATTTTTTATTCATGTAGAAGGGATGAGATGTCGTTACCAGGTACAGTCATGGTGGAGGATTGTGGTTGACTATTTTATGTTGATAGGTTGGACACTTTGAGAGTCCAATGTTTGGTTTATGGATGTAATCACAGTGCCATGGATTTTTGGCATGACATGATTGGATATACAGGTACATCCTTGATGTTCATTGGTTTGGATTCATGATTTGGTTATGGTGGTATATCTTCTTGGTTAAGGATCATGGTTATTTGGTTTCTTTTGAGAAGCTCATGATGTGCACTTTGAGTTATTTGATGGTTTGATGCCTTGTTTGATTCTCATTGTTAGAGGATGATTTTTCATCATGATGTCATTGATAGCTTGGATACATGGTTTAGTGGGAGCTTGTAACAATGATGAGGTAACAATACAGGAATAGTTCTTGGTTTAGTTTGTATCTTCTTGGTTTCACTTGGTATTGATACTTTGGTTGTGTGAGTGTAGACCTGGGGGATATTCATGTAGGAGATGGGTTTTATGATGCCTTGGTATTGTGGTTGAGTGGGAGTTTTTTTTGGCATTGATATATTTATTGAGTGTTTGCAGATGTTGAAGGTTTTTCTTAGATCCTATTGTTGTAGAAGTGCCTTTCACATTTGCATGGTGCACTTGTTATCTTTGTGGTGTGTGAAGATGGTTAGATTTTGAGGACTCGTGGGGTTTTTGGTTATCTTCATGGTGCGTGGAGATGGTTGCATCTTGAGGACTTATGAGGTTCTTGGTAAAGGTGTGGTTTATGTTTTTACTTTTCATGTTATCCTTGGAGTTAGGATGGTTTCATTTTTATGTCATTATATACTCTTGATACACATTTAGAGTTGTGACATGTTATAGTATGTTCAAATGGAGCATGTTATCTCTTTGCATGAGATAGTTTAGATCATGTTGTCATGTTTATGTTCCTAAGGCCATTGTTGGAACTTTGACATTGATCTTGGTTTAGTTTCTTGGTATTAAGTACATTGATCATAAGCTAGATAATTCATGATATTTCTATGTTGCATTTGGAGTTGGCATGGATTGATTGGTTACAGGTGCTTATGGATACTTAGAGATGACGGTGATGCTGATTTCTCTTGGATTAGAGAAGTATTTGTTGGGATAGTTGATGGTTTCAACAGGAAGATTGAGGGGCATTCACCTGATATGGACTTGAGAAGAGATTGTTCTTAGATGAGTCTTGGTTGGAGACTTCGATATATTGATGAGCATTCTCATTCCCCACTCTTGGTCTACTTGGTGGTTTTTCTACTTGAGAGGTATAGCCCATTGTTTCTCTTAGGTTCATTATATTTATGCTTGTCTTTCATAGATATGGATCTTGAGCTATGGTAAATGAGTTAGTTCTAGAGGGTTCATTTGAGAGATGGTTTAGCATTGGTTATCTCCATGTGCACATGTTTTTATGTTGGTTGAATTTGAGAGATGGTTTAATATTGGGCATATTCCTTGGATTAGGAATGGTTTATGAGTTTGATCTTCTTTTGAGAGGCTTACATCTATGATTAGTTATATGGTATGATGTGGGTGTTGTTGAGGCTTCTTGTTGGGGTTTTATGAAGGGGATCATACATATACAATTTACATCTAGAGGTGTGTGTAGAAGGACATGATACATGTTATGATTTACATGGTTTCTCTTTGGTCTTGGTTATCTTCCTGGGTGTTCAATTTTGCTTACATTGGATTTGAGATTGGTTAGAGATTGTGATCACTGGTTTGTGCTCATCTATTTCATGTGAGAGATGACATGGTTATTCTTTTATCTCTTTTCTTTGTTGGTTGTGGAGAGCTTGGGAGACTGTTGGAGTTTTTTTAATGAGAGTTGTTCTTGCAGGTTATTGGTTTATGTGTTGTGGGTGTCCTTGAGACTACATGGATTCACTTCTTTGAGATGTTGTGAGTGGATTAGTTATAGATTTGACATTATCTTTTGTAGTGGGAGCTTCTTAGTATATATGTGGCAAGTATTGCTCTTGAGGCTTGTGATTGCAAGTTACAGATTGGATATGTTGATAATGTGAGATTCACTTTGTATACCTTTGGAGGTATGGATAGTTGGATGGGTTTGACACTTGATGTGGGTGCTATTTCCACTATGTATATTTTGACAACTATAGATACATGTGATTACTTGTGGATCAGGTTTTTTTTATGCTTGGCATTTCAGTTGCTACAATATTTTATGATTTTCTAATGTGACAGGTTGGGTGACTTTCTCTTTACATGGCTTCTATGTTTTTTTGGTGATAGTGGCATATTAGGAGGTGAGATCATTCATGTTTTAGCTGTTGTATACTTTGATTTTATTGTGGGTACCAAGATGGAGCACTTGGTACTTTGATCCATGGTGGTGGATGTGCTAGGAGGGATTGTTCCCTTTCTCATAAATGTGGCTATAGATTGACCCTATGCAATGTATACAACAAGTGGGAGATAATTGTTGAGATAATGAGTGTTGCACACATTGCATAAGATTTTTATATTGTATTATTTTATTTTATTATGTAATGTTGCACCTAGATGGATGTGTAACATAGAAAGATTCCCATGAGATATACTTGATGAGTTGTATTGTAACATTGTGATAATATTTCATGTAATTATTTATTGCCAAAAAGAATTGAATTTTTAATATTAAATGTGGGATCAATAGGTTAGGTAGCACATGGTTTTAGCACATGGTTTATGTAATACCACTTGGTGGTTTTGTGGGACTTGCTACTATATAAGCAACCACAACAGTAGTTGTTGGTGTGAGAAAGAAGGAAAAAAGACAAGAGTCAAGAAAGACAATGCTTGACAAGTTAGCCAAGGGAGCATTTGTGAAGGTTGGAAGCATGGCATGAGATGTGTGAATTCATGCTTTTTTGAATGGATTGCTTGGTTGTGGATATGGCATTGATGGCTTCCATGGTTGTATTGCAATAGTGTTTTTGCTAAATAATACATGGTGATGGATGCTTTTGGAGGTTGGGTTTTTCCCTCAATGAGGGTTTCCCAGGGTATGTCTTGTGTCATAATTTTTGTGGGTATGTTGTCTATTCTCTTGCATGTGGATTTTAATTACATATTTATTTCAGATCTATTATGGGTTATGTGGAAACAAGTTCCATTCTTTATTGCAAGTTTCCTCGCACATCATGGATATATAATAGGATAGGTGACAACACCAAGTGATAATAAATAGGTTGAATCCTCTCTAGGATCTCAAAAGGTCCAATTATATGTGGTGCTAACTTAAAGCCTTTCCCATAATGGATGGGGCTCTCATGCAAATGAACTTTAAATAACAAGGCCTGAAAAGGTAACATGCCAAGAGAACTGTGGTATCCACTATTATAAGAAAACTCGACCAAGTACAAATAATAGTCCCATTTCATCTGTTGATTAGTTACATACATAAAAAACATGTCCTCCAAAACCTAACTACTTGCTCACTCTAGCCATCTATCTCTCAGTGGTAAGCTAAACAAAAACTGAGCTACACACCCAAAGCATGTTGAAGAGACATCCATAGTATTGAAGTGAACATTGTATCTCTATAAAAATGATCCTACAAGGAATCCCATGCAACAAAAATATATCCTCCAAGAACACATGAGGTACCAAATCAATTGTGTATAATGTTCTCATGGGGGAAGAGTAAGCTACCTTAGATAACTTGTCTTCTATCACTACAAATAATTCATTAATACATGATAGAATATGTAACCCTATAATAAAATCAATAGATATTATGTCCCAATTTCAACCAAGAATGAATATAGCTGAAAAAGACCCACAAGCTGATGCTTTGCCTTCACTCTTTGGCACTTAAGGAATCAAATAATAAAATAAACAATATCTTGCCTCATCCATGCCCAAAAGTAAAATTTTATAAGGTCAAAATGCATCTTCTTGATGATGGGATATACATAATATGGTGCATAATGTGCCTCTAAAAAGACCAAAGGTCAAAGATCCCTTGATGCTAGCACATAAGTACACTCCAAGTGCCACAATAGTCCATTAAAATCCAAAGGATAACTTGTAAAAAAATCCTCAAGGACTTAGTCTCCACTCTAACCTCTTGATACCAAGTGTCACTAGGAAAAGCCACCAAGATATGGTTGTGCAAATCCACTCTCAATGAAAAGACTGATATCTTGTCCCTTCTCCTACTCATGGTATGCACAAAAAAATTCTCCTTTCCCTTGATGTAATGAGCATCAAAGTCATACTTACATAGGAACTCCACCCAATAACACTGTCATGCATTCAAGTTTGGTTGAGTAAAGATAAACCAAAAGCTATGATGATCACTTTACAACTCAAACCTATGACCAAAAAGGAAATGTCTCCAACATACATGTTATGCACAACTATCACTAAACACAAATCATGTGTGGGGTAGTTCAAGTCATGGTCCTTGAGATTCCAAGACTCATATGAAATAACTTAACTACCCTGCATAGAAAATTTTCCCAAATCACTCTCTAATGATACATCCATGCACACTATGAAATCACCTGTATGATTAGGTACTGCAAGGACAAAGAGCCTCAAACACTAACTCACACTCTTTGTCCAAAGGACTTCTTCCCTTTCCTTTGAATATAAGAGATAGGATGGGCAAATAGAAGAAAATCTTTCACAAATTTATGGTAGTAACCCACCTATCCCATGAGGTTGCAGTGGGATCACTAGTGGGTGTTGGATAATCCATGATAGCTAAAATATTAGTAGGATCCACTACAATACCATCATCCATAGTGATGTTCCCCAAATAATTCAACTCAAACTAGAAGAACTCACACTTGCCCAAATTTCCATACAAGTGATGGTCACATAAGTACTGCAATACCTGACACAAATGAACCTAATGCTCCTCCATGGTCTTATAATAGATTAGTGTGTCATCAATTAATACAAGGAAAAATTGATCAAGGTACGTGCAAAATCACCCTATTCATCAAACTCATGAACACCAATGACACATTGGTAAACCCAAAAGGTACAATTGTGAACTCATAATACCCATAACTTGTACAAAATGCTATTTGATGAATGATAGTCTCATGGAACCAAATATGATGGTATCCTAACTTAAGATAATTCTTCAAGAATGCTCTCACTCCCTTTATTTGATCACACAATTCATCTATCCTCAATAAAGGATATCAAGTCTGCATCGTCATCTTATTCAACTATGCATAAATGTTGATATATAGACTATAGATTCAAAAGGCTATAATCTTAATCCAAATTAAAGATTTAACTCCTTGATCTAGGTAGTAATTTAACATCTATGTATTTTTAAATCTTAAAATTACAAGAGTTATGCTTTAAACATTATGTGTTTGATTACATAAAATAAAGAATAATTAAAAGTGAAAGAAATGAGGGGATAAGAAAGAGATAGAAAAGAGATTCACACACTTTGATAATTTTTTTGGTTGTTAGGACTATGTCTCCAAGTCCAATTCTCAATTAGGGGATCACTTTATTAATTCCACCAAGCAAAAAACCTTATTACAACACCTAAGCTTCAATCTTGTTCATAGTCTCTTTCCTTGCACTTGAAAACACTTCACAAAATCTTCGCGCTTACAAGAATTTCTCACAAAAAATTGCCTCTTTATCCCTCAATAATTTTCCCTCTTAAAATTATAATATTTCTACCACAAGAGTTCATTCATCATAATTTATTCAAGGCTAATTGCCTTTACAAAGAAAATAACTCCCCTTTTATATATGAATGTTTTCCTATAATGGTTAAAACCATAATATTTTAAAAATCTTCTAAATCTCCCTTACATGGTAAAGCTCTTCTAAAATATCCTCATATTTCCTATTTAAACCCCCTTTCCATTAAAATCCAATATAATAAATTGAAAGTAACCTTAAAATATCCAATCTTAAAAATTATAGGCTTACAATTAATTGGGGTCGTTTACGATTTATGTAGTCCATGGTAATGAGGATAAGCTTGGGCCCCTATGTACCTGGCCCACCAAAGGATGTTAATAAAATTAATGGTTGTAAAACAAATTCCCAAATGGTTACTAGAGTAGTTGATAGAGAGTATCAATAGAAGGTTGGTGGTTGAGGGTTCAACTCACCTAGGCATCGTCAATTTTAAAGGATTTTTCCAATTGCATAATAAAAGTTACCGCTACTTACAATAGAAAAGTGGAAGTTACTTGATTGAACCCCATAATTTAATAATTGGGCAATGTGGTTAGTATTTTCTATTGCAAGTGGCACTAACTTATTCTCTCAAGTGTCACACATATTCCTCTTCGCCCAAGTGTCCCAATAGAAAAGTGGCACTTTCCTATTCAACCAAGTGTTATACGTACTCCTCTATATAACTTATCGTCCTTGTCTTTCCATGTCATCATGACACACATTTTTTATCCTATCAATATAATACCACATGTAATTTTATGATTGGATGAATTTTCTAATTAGGTTTTTGATGTCACATTGATGTAATCTAGTCAACCCTTTTCTTGGTTAAATTTGGCCAGCCATAACATTTGCATATAAACTCCATTTTCAAAACAATTTTTTTTTCTAAAATTAGTGTCACAAGCATTACAATTTGGTATCATTTTTACTTGGATTTGGTACATTCCATTTTTATACCTTTCCAATTAGTCTATGGTTCATTAGTTTGACTAGACCTTTAAGTGAACATAACTTCTACTTATGAGCTCCTTTTGACCTCGTACAAATTTCATTAGATCCAATTCTATGAGCACTTCATAGTGATGCTAAATTTGAAGGATTTTGATACTATAAAATTTTTGGTTTTTCTTGATCCTCCTGGATCATTTCTCCCCATTGAGAAGCTTTTGGACCTCTAAAAGTCTATTATTTCATAGAATGGAAGTGAGGGCATGTTCACCTCACTTGTCCAGTATCACTTGTACACCCTGTTGGAATTTTGAATATTTGAATCATCAAAAACATCATGAGAAATCAAATATCACTCATGATATAATTAACCATACATCCACTAGTATCCATTGCTATGTCCATTTCCCACATAGTGCCAATCAATAGAAAAAGAAGTAAAAATATAGAATAAAATGACGATAAAGGAAAAATATCAACTCTCTGGATCTCCTATATAGGAACACCATTAGAAGCGAATCTTTTGAATTCTCTTTTACCATCACTATTTGAAAACTTATCTCTACTTGCAAGTGATCCTCACTAGCTATAGTAGACATGAAATCCAATTTATTACTTGTATTTACAATCATTTTCAAATGTCTTATTTATACAATTGATCCTTAATTCTTCATATTATGAGAATTTATAATGTATTCAATTCCATCCTTGCACAAATGAAACTTGTTATGTTCCTTCTATAAATATAACTTTCCTATCATATAAGCATGGGCTATCCAATACAATCCTACAAATGTCATGTCAAACCACATCAAATTCAAACTCATCTACATACCTAGATGTTATTGAAAATATTAACTCACATTTGTTTGGTTGCTTACAATCTATTATCATTACACATCCAAACCAATGGATAAGGTTTATTATTGGGCTTAGTTTCCAATCCAAACTATTTAACAACTTCCTCTAAAATTAAATTAACTTGGGATCTACTATCTATTAATGTGTCAATTTTAATGTTATTTGAAATCATTCTTGGATAACTAATGATCTCTATTATGTTCATGATCCTTCCCTCCAATGGTAAATGATCTCTGACCACTCTATTGGATCTAAGAGTAGCACTACCTACTAGGACAATCACGTCCGCCTTTTGATGGTAAAAAATGGGTATGAGTCACTTTTGTGGACTATGTGTGTGAAGAAGGTACAATTGATATTGTAGATCATGCACTATGACTTTATGTAGCCACTCTACCACAGTAACCTCTAGCTACATTTCTCTAAGAAATATTTACCATCTAGAAAAAAATACAAGTTTTATGGTTAGGTGCATACAAACACCCCCAATGATGGAGTCCTTAACACCCCAAACAAAGTGATGAGTCATAATTATTTTGTCATGATTGTATCTTGAGTACTACCTCAAATCAAATAACTATTGTCACTTAGGTTTGCACCCTTGTCCAAAGCCTATGCATGAGGACAACCTAGTGAAACATGGAAACAACCTCCAAGCTGTGGGACTTAAACTATGAGGTTGACAAGGCCGACTTCCTCTTACTATCAAGATACACCTAACTACTCTTGGAGAGGAAAAGGGAGAAGGAGAGCATGGAAGAAAATCTATCTAATCTAATCTAAAGAGGTGATGCACCAAAATAGAGTGTTCAGACCAATCTCTGCCCATATATACACTATTGAACCAGAATGAAACTAAGGATATATTCATTCAAACTTTCTTTAATCTAATAATCACATGCAGATCAGAAGACCAAGATGAATGACACAAGGAAAGAGAGATTCACTTATATTATCATTCATAGGCCAAGGAGATACAGTCATGCAGATCATAGATCTCTACAAAACACCAGTAAGAGGCAAAGAGTTCTTGCACTTTCATACCAATGGCTGAAAGAGATAAAGTAGAAAATCATGTAGTTCAGAGGCACATGGGAATTTACACTGAGAATCTGCAGAGCAATAATAGAGAAAAAAAGAAAGGTCGACCCTCACAAAATTTACAAAATTTGCCTTTATAGCTCAGGCATAACTGAGATATTTCTCTCTATAGTTACTTCGCAACAACCTACCATTAAGTCCTACAGAGAACAATCATGGAGAAAATTTGATTTGGGTACAGATGCAAATGTAATGATATCTAATCTTGGTTGCAACAGGGCCCCGAGAAGACAAAAATGGTGCCATAACTGTGCTCTAACTAGGTAGATAGATTAGATCAGGGTTGTAGAGTGTCTCTGCATGCTTCACATTCACTTCTAGTGGTTGGAAATGATCATGAAGATTAGATTTGTGTAAAACCTCGATTTCTTATCATTTTTTGGTGCATGAATCAACAAAGTTAGCGAGCAGTCGAATACTGTAAATGAAATAGGCCATGTGGACCAATCAGTTCATTTCTTTATGCTTCCTTGTGGGTCTCCTTGAATTTGATTAGATATTCAAACTGATCGTGCCACCTTGCAAACCCTGATCGCGACAGTCACATTAACTGCCAGTCGCTAACCATCAATGCCTTAACTAGACTCACTGGGACACGTGTCACTGAGGCACTATGTTGCTATGCATATCCTCCAAGCAATTTCCCATAGCAAGATAGCGCCCACCGTAGATTTAGACTGATCTGACGATCGTGAAGACTCACCATATTACTGCGCTATCTCCTTAAAACTTCTGGGCCCACAAACCAACTCAGCACACCTGGCATCTAACTCAGCCCGAATTGGTACCATCCCTGCGGTTTCATAACACTTGGCCCCACCCTGCTACGTGTCGTTGAGGCGCTATGTCGCTATGGGTAATATCCTCGTAGCTTTCCATAGTGAGATAACGCCCACCGTTGATTTTTTGAGATCTGGCGGCAAGCAAGATGGATCTGACCTATCAGTATACCAACCAATAAGAACTGGTACATGCCAACCTGTTTGACAAGTCCTCGTTTGCGACCTGCCAAGGGAAGCATGACCCACATTCTACACAATCATACCTTAACCAATGAAAAAAATTGACCAACTACCAATGTGTGCCACATTTCATCATTGATATCCAATGGGGCATACTTGGGACCCACCTTCCTTCTGATGTCACCGCAGTAACACTTTCCATCTGGGTGCTATGTCGCTAACGGTGAGGAACACAAATTTTTGATAGTTCCATAGTACCCTCCAGGGATCTATCAAAACTTGGCACCAGAGAAACAACAAGGAAAGGGAGGACCCACCTGACATGCGACCAAAAGGCACTATGTCACTATGGCAAAACAACGTGCAACTTCCCATAGCGAGATATCGCCAACCTTTGATTTTCCTCAATTCGATGATGGGGACTTGCTGGCCCATAGAAACATTAAAATGCATAGGGCAGAAATATCATAAGATTCAATCATTTAAATTTTTTGATATTCTTGGGATGTTTTAAAATAGCATTAAATCAGGAAGTGACCATTGGGTGGGCAAGTATTTAAAATTCAAATATTTTGCAGGGGGCACAATATGTAACAAGAACCTCATCTTATACTATTCCACCATCATGTTTCATCATCTAATCTCATGGAACTCACCCTCTTGAGTCTCTTTATACTAAGAAGATAGAAACTTCTCTTTGAACCTCTCCTAGAATATATCTTATGTGAGATCTTCGAGGCTAATATAGAGATTTTACTCCTCTATGTTCCACCAAGTGGAAGTTTGATCTTGCAAGTGTGTTATTGCACAATTGGCTCTAGGGTTTCTTTCATAAGGACACATAGAAACATAATTCCCAAGGTCCAACAACCAAGTCTTAGTCTTATTGCCACCCACATTTCCATAAAATAAAGATGGTTGATACTGCTAACAGTCTCTCATTATGTCCAACTAGATGGTACCCTCATCTCCCCCAACTCTAGCTCTCCTGTATGCCCTTCTAGCACTAGGTGGTGTGTATCAATGCTCAAACTTTCCTTTCTAATATTTATGCTTAGACCTACGGGAAGATCCACCATGTGATCCCTCTAATTGTGAACCACCATGTTGAGAAACCTCAATCAAAGGTCCCAAATGAGCTATAAGCTCATGCAGCAAAGGCACCAATGCCTCGAATCCACCTCAATTCTTTCCCTATCTCTCCCCTTCTTCCTGACACTCATGAAATTTCTAACATTTCTCTTCCTCTTGGTCATTTTGGTGGGCATTCTTCTAGTGAGGACCTCTACTTTGCCCAAATGTAGAAGGCATCCTTTAAGGGACAAAAAGAGACAAGTTAGAATCTCATGAGAGTGTACAAGACTATAAAAATTAAAAACCATTTAACAATTAGTATCATTACATAAGAATTGAATATCAAAATATGATAATGGGGGCATAAGACATAGATTCCAATGTTAAAACATGGGCTTTGATACCAAATCTAATGCTTCACCCGAAGATCCTTGGAAATAAAGATAAACATAGACTAACATATTTTTTTGTTGTTAATAATTATATAACAACATGCAAACAACAATCATAAGATCACAAAAAAAGACATAAACTAACTAATCATAGATTCCTAGACATTCACTACTTACAAACACATACTTTTCATCTATGTGAGTTAACCAAATAAGGTTTATTCAATTTAATCAAACTAACATTTGATGCAATATACATTTTAAAACCAAAATACAAGTTCCTAAGTGATTAGGCCATACAAGTTTATTTTCCAATCTAAAACTTATAAGAAACATGAAAACATCCAAAAATGACCTCAAAACACCCCAAAGGTGACTTGTACTAAATTGGGAGGAAGAAAATCCCAAAAGGATACTCAAAAAATGAGGTTGCACCCTTCAAACAAGTCAGGAAATGCTTGATGTTTGAGGAATGACCATTGTCTATTAACATCATATAATAGAACTTTAGAAGTGATGCAGGAGCATCTTGGGTTCGCTTGCAATCCTGCATGTTTAAGAGGGATTTTGGTTAAGGATTATGGAGCTTGGTGAATACTGGTGCTCGACATGATCTTGGGAGCTCGGCATGGTCTATGGAGCTCGACATGGTTTAGGGAGCTCGGCATGGTCTATGTAGCTTGGCATGGTCTAGAGCTCAGCATGGTCTGGAGCTTGGCAATGCTTGGAATTTTCTGGTGCTCAGCTTTGTTTTGCTAACACTCGGCTCGGTCTTGGTTTCTGTTCACGCCGAGTTGTCTGTGAGCTGACTTATGGCATTTAATTTGTGTATAGGTTATCTAATTAGTGTTTTAGCCAACTTGTTGCTCGACCTATATTAAATGTAAGGGGTTTATTTTAATTTTTAATAGCTGGGCCAACTTGTGGCTTAGATTGGTATAAGTAGGGGTTGTGGGGAAGTCTTTAGAATTAATGATCCATGAAGGAGAAGTAGAGGAGCTGGGAAGAGAAAATTTTGAGAAGGGCTAGTAGCTGCGGCTTGGAAAATTAGGAGATTACTTGGTGGGCTTGCGAGCACAAGTTTAGATCTTCCTTGGAGGTTTCTACTAGAGTGTGGATATGGACTAGCTAGGGTTTGGGATTGGATCTTGAGGGATCTTTTAGAACTATTACTTGCTTTATATTTGGCCGTAACTAGGAAGGCCTTACAGCCCAGCACATTGCATGTAATCAATTATATTTTATGAATTTAATATTGTGATTTGGTATCAGATCTTGCATTGTTTCTCCTTGTTGTTGTGTTTTTGCTGCATGGCTATATAGTTGGAGGCTAGGAAATCTCCTTTAGGGATTCTCCTACCTTGCACTGCATCAGGTGGTATCAGAGCCAAGGTTGTTCCTGAGTGTGTGGATAGATCGACAAAGTTGAGGTAGTTTGCACTAGGACTTGGGTTGAAGAGGTAGATTTTGGTCATGGATTTGTTGCTTAGGGTTTTCTAATAATTTGGAAGATGCCTCCAAAAAGATCAGACCCTAAAGAGATTGATGATGCTATGGAAGAAAGGATCTTAGAGAAGGCTAAAGAAAATTTTAGATCTGAGATAGAGGAGGTTAGGGCAGAGTTCAGATCTTAGATAGCATTGATGAAGAGTGACATGATTGCTAAAATTGTGAGTGCTTTAGGTGGTGTACCTAGACATGTAGATACTGAAGGCAGTTATGAGGGAAGTTGCAAAAGACTTTGAAGTTGCTGGATCTAGTGGTGAGGAGAAAATTGATCATGTGGAGAGACCTATTGGAACTAGGGTTGGTCAGTTTGCTAGACCTGGATCTCAGTTGAAGCTGAAGCATAAGATGGAGGTTTCTAATTTCTCAGGTAATTTGAATCTTGAAGACTTGATTGATTGGATTGGTTAATTGGAAGACTACTTTGAGCTTGAGGATATTGAGGATCCACTCAGAGTGAGGTTGGCTCAAACAAAGTTGAAGGGACATGCTACTCTTTGGTGGAAAGAACTACAAAGAGATAGAGAAGAGGAAGGTGAAATGAAGATCACTAGATGAAGGTTAATGGTGAAAAAATTGAAGGCTAAGTTCATTCATGCTGATTATGAACTTGAGTTGTTTAAGAGATTGTAGAATCTGAAGAAGAAAGATATGTCTATGAAGGATTATACAGAGGAGTTCTACAAGTTGACTATTCGGTTTGGTCATAGAGAATTGTCAAAGGAGAAGGTAGCTCGGTACATTAATGGTTTGAGATTCAATATTCACGATGAGGTTGGTATGCTGAATATTTCTTCAGTTGAGGATGCTTATCAGTATGCTTTGAGAGTAGAGGAGAAACTAAAGAGGAAGAATCAAGGTAGTTCTTGAGGGAAGGAGAAGTAGGATAGTTCAACACAAGCTAAACCAAAAGAAGAAGGTAAACCAAAACTTGTGGGACCAAGGAGAAGGATAGGTGGAGGTGGGTTCAGAGGTAATTATTTCAAGTGTGGTCAACAGGGGCATAGATCTTTTGAATGTCCAATTGGTAGGACAACTGCTATTGTGAATGAGGTTGAAGTCTAGGAGAGTCAGCCTGAGCAAGGTGAGAGTTTTTTGGCTCGATGAGTATTGGTTGGTGAGAGGGCATTGGATTCTTGTCAGAGGACTAGTTTGCTCAAAACTCATTGTAAGTCTGGTGGTAAAGTCTGCAAAGTGATTGTGGATGGTGGTAGTATTGATAACCTTGTTGTTGAAGAGATGGTTCAAAAACTTGGTTTGAAGAGAATGAGACATCCTTATCCTTATAGGATTGGCTGGTTACAAGGTGGGCATGCTTTGGAAGTGAGGGAGCAATGCCTTGTTGATTTCTAGATTGGGCAGTATAAGGATCAAGTGTTGTGTAATATTGTGGATATGAATAGTTGTCATGTGTTGCTTGGTAGACCTTGGCAGTATGATTGCAGGTCTATGCATGATTGTGCTAGGAATGTGTTTACAATTGAGAAAAGTGGTAGGAAGTTTTCCCTAATTCCTTTGCAGAATGAAGAGATTAGTAGGAGAAACTTGAGTATTGGTAGTTGAGTTGAGTTGGCAGATTCTGAGAAGGTTGGAGATCAGTGTGGAAATCGGACCTATGGAACACCTATGGTGGATGTGAAGAAGAAAAACAAAGGAAAGAGTGTACAAGTTAAAGACTCAGAGGATGTGTATGTGAAGAACTAGTTTGGGATTTATGTGTTGAATCCTAGAAGATGTTCTTCCAGTTACTAGAACATCTTTTCAAACCTGGGGTGTCTGATGTAGGAGCATCTTGGGTTCTCTTGCAATCTTGCATGTTTAAGAGGGATTTTGGTTAAGGATTATGGAGCTTGGTGAATACTGGTGCTCGGCATGCTCTTGGAGCTCGGCATGGTCTTGGGAGCTCGACATATATTGGGAGCTCGGCATGGTCTGGGAGCTTGACATGGTCTTGGGAGCTCGACATACACTAGGAGCTCGGCATGATCTTGGGAGATTGACATGGTCTATGGAGCTCGACATGGTCTAGGGAGCTCGGCATGGTCTATTCAGCTAGGCATGGTCTGGAGCTCAGCATGGTTTGGAGCTCGGCAATGCTTGGAATTTTTTGGTGCTCATCTTTTTTCTACTAACACTCAGCTCAATCTTGGTTTCTATTCATGCCGAGTTGTCTGTGAGCTGACTTATGGCATTTAATTTGTGTATGGGTTATTTAATTAGTGTTGTAGCCGACTTGTGGCTTGACCTATATTAAATGTAAGGGGTTTATTTTATTTTTTAATAGTTGGGCTGACTTGTGGCTTAGATTGGTATAAGTAGGGGTTGTGGGGAAGTCTTTAGAATTAATGATCCATGAAGGAGAAGTAGAGGAACTGGGAAGAGAAAATTTTGAGAAGGGCTAGTAGTTGACGCTTGGAAAATTAGGATATTACTTGGTGGGCTTGCGAGCACAAGTTTAGCTCTTCCTTGGAGGTTTCTACCAAAGTGTGGATTTGGACTAGCTAGGGTTTGGGATTGGATCTTGAGGGATCTTGCAAAAATATTACTTGCTTTGTATTTGGCCATAATCGGGAAGGCCTTATAGCCTGACACATTGCATGTAATTAGTTATATTTTATGAATATAATATTGTGATTTGGTATCAGATCTTGCATTGTTTCTCCTTGTTGTTTTGTTTCCACTACATGGTTGTATAGCTGGGGGCTAGGACATCTCCTTTGGGGATTCTCCTACCTTGCATTGCATCAAGAAGTTGTGCAATAAATTGGTGAATGACATGTTATACCCATACAATGGAACCTAGAATTGGGAGCGATGATCTTTTGCATCACACAAATAACTTCAAGATCCATGTGGTATAACTCCCAACTACGTATGATGAAACATAAAGTATCATTTCATCATAGAATTTTTTGACTAAATGAGGTACAACTAAGTACCCAAATTTATGACAAGAAACTAATTTGAGCTAAAATTTAAAGAAAATCTCTACATTTGGGAGTACTAGATATACACATATAGAGGAATAAGTGTTCTATAGAATCAATACATATAAGCAATATAAAAAATACATCTAACATGCTATTCTACCAATTAAAAATCTACAACATTATAATGGTAATACAACATCAAGGTAAACATGTGCATCAAGTAAAGTATATACCATAAGAGACTGATGAAGGGTGCTCCCTTAATACCATAAATGCATAACAGAAACAAAGAAACAATAGCAATTGCGAGAACAAAATATGGGCTTCTTATTATCATCGCAAATATGATATTACAGAATTCATAATTTCAATATGCTAACCCACATGGGCGCCTTCATTATAATAATTTGCCAAACAAAGCTGCGAACTATCACCCAAAGCTGTCCTAGACAATGTTTGAGCCTTTCTTAAACAAGAAATTTTATGTCATGTGGGAAGGTTCTAGACACTCAAACTTAATACCTAGGGTCGACAGACCCTAACAATACATATCGAGTTGGCCAAATACAGTTTTGACATTTATTTAAGAAGTTTTGGGTAGCCCAACTTTGAAAGACCATAACTCTTGAACCATTGCACTGATTTGTTATTATAACCACTTTTTGAAAACCTCAACTCGTGATCTACAAACTCAAATATGTGAAAGCACTTGTCATTCAAGTTTTAGACCTCATTCGAGGTCTCTAATGCCTTCAAAATTGATCTTGAAGTTTAATACCAAAATTGCACAATGAAAATTTGTAAAACTTTACAAATTCATATAATCTAGCCATGCAATTTCATTGACAAATTGATATAACTAAAATAAACCTTCACCATTGAAATTAGAACATTCTGAGCTTGTATGACTGACTTACCAAGTAGCAATCCTTCACATACAACAATTTTATATTAAGACAACCCTTATTGAATCAACTTAATGGAAATACTTTTGGGTGATGCAAGATTGCTCTTACACCTAGGATGCTCTTGCATCAGACACCTAGGGTAATTTGAGAAGTGACCCCATCACGTCTCAAGTATTAAGAGGAAAACTAAGACGGTTAACCTCCTCCTTTGCTAGCCATGATGAATCTTCTACTAGCCTCTCTTTCCATTTGACCAGGTATTCTTCATAAGTTCTGTTCCTTGTACTTTCCCAACATGACTGTCCAATATCTTGTCAATCTCTTTTGTAGTTGAACTAGCTATTCCTTGGAATACTCCACTACACTTCTGCAACTTCATCCCCATCACCTCCTTCATGGTACTCTGCAAAATTTAAAATATTAAATACTAGTGAAATATTCAATTTAGTAGGAAACTCCACTTCATAGGCATTTCCAAAATCATGCCTTTTTACTATCTTGCATGTTCCAAACTTCTTCATTTTTAGCTTATTATATGTACCCATTGGAAAACACTCTTGCAAATGAACCATGACATCATCTCCAATATGAAATTCCTTATACCTCCTTTTCATGTCTGCCTTAGCCTTATACTATGTATTATCTTGATAATGTGTTTCCTCACCTCCTCATGGATATAATTCAAATATTTAGCAAAATCTTCTACTTCAGTACTACCTATCTCTCCTTTATCCAACTACCTCAAGTCATAAGCATTTTTGGGACTACTCCCATATACAATCTGGCATGGTGATTTACCAACACTCCTATTAATAGAATTATTATATACAAATTCTGCCTATGGTAAAATCAGATCCTAGCCTTTTGGCTTGTCTTTAACCTAACATCTCAACAAATTTCCCAAACTATGATTCACAACTTCTGTCTGCCCATCAGTTTGTAGATGATGTGATGAACTGAACTTCAAATTTATCTTCAATTTCTTCTATAATGTATTCCATAATTACCCAACAAACTTGGTGTCTCAATTTGAAACTATACTCTTTGATAGACCACGTAGTCTCACCACTTCTTTGAAAAGCAACTCTGCCACATGAACACCATCACTAGTCTTCTTGCGAGGAATAAAATGTGCCATCTTTGAAAACTTGTCAACCACAACAAAAATAGAATCATGCCCTCACCGAGTCCTTGATAATTCAAGAACAAAATCCATGCTAACATCCTCTCATGAATTCTCTAGTATAGGTAATGGATGATACAACCCTATATTCTACTTCACTCCTTTTGCCATCTAACATACTCTGTAACTCTATACAAACTTCTTCAAATCTTGTTGCAGCTATGGCCAATAATAGTTCTCAACAACTAAAGAAATGGTCTTATCTCTCCCAACATGTCCAACAAATCCTCCACTATGCTTCTCCTTGATGAAATTCTCTCTCATGGAGCTTCTAGGAATGCACAACTAGATTCCTTTGAACAATATACCATCTTGGATTATGAAATCCAACCACTTCATCTTGTCAAGTGTAACAAGTTTTGCACAAGCCTTCTTCACTTCACCAAAATTAGGATCCTCTAGGTACAAATTCTTGAGTTCCTTGAACCCAACCACCTCAATCTACATATCTGTTAGAAAAAGTTTTCTTCTACTAAGAGCATCTACAACTCTATTAGAATGCCTAAACTATAGCATAAAATTCCTAATCATCAATAAAACATTTTCTTTTGGAATCATTCAATTTCTCAGTAAACTAAGCAATAGGTCTAATTTCTATTTCAATAGATTAAAACTCTTATCTGCTCCTATAGTCCACTTAAATTTGTTTCAGTTAAGGGTCCACAAATATTGCTAAAACCTCTTATGAAATTTCTATAAAAACTAGCCAGTCCATGAAAAGATCTTACCTCCAAAGAACTCTTTAGAGTAGGCCATTCAAGGATATCCTTCACTTTCTCCAGGTCCATTTTTAGATCCTCTGTTTAGACTACAAATCCTAGGTACACCAACTCCTTCTTCACAAAACTGCACTTCTTCAAGTTTATCAACAACTTCTCTTGCCTCAACTTATCAAACACCTTTCAAATATGCATCAAATTCTCATCCAATATCTTACTAAAGATCAAAATATCATCTAGGTAAATAATGAAAAACTTACCCAAAAACTCCTTCAATACTTCATTCATGAGCCGCATGAAAGTGCTTGGTGCATTGGTTAGCCCAAAAGGAATGACTAACCAATCATACAGTCCTTCACTTGTATTGAAAGCAATTTTCCACTCATCACCTTCTCTGATGCAAATCTGATGGTATCCACTCTTTAGATCTATCTTTTTGAAATACTCAACCACACTCAAATAGTTCATAATATCATCCATCCTTGGCAATGAAAATCTGTACTTGATTGTGATCTTATTAGTAGCATGATAATTTGTACACATCCCCCATTCTCCATTCTTATTTGGTTCTAATACTACTAGTACAACACATAGACTCAGACTCTCTCGAATCAACCCCTTCTACAACAAATCATGAACTTGTTTGTTCAACTCTTCACTTTCTGCTAGTGTCATTCTGTGAACTGCCTTATTTGGAAAACTAGCTCCTGAAATCAAATGTATTTGGTGACTGATCTTCCTCATTGTAGGTAATCCATGAGGAACATTATTTGACACAATATCAAAAAACTCTCCCAACATATTTGCAACTTTTGTAGGTACCTCCTCTACTTCTTCTTTACCATCTTTTAGAATTATAGAAAAATACATATGCTCATGCTTCATACCTTTGAGAAAATATTTTCCATCAAAAAAACATATTCTAGAAACACTACATACCTTTTATTCTTTCTCCTTCAACAACTTCAACTTATGCTTCACTCCATCCTTGGTCAGATTGTAGGTATTTGCTTTCCCATCATGTACAACATGCCTGTCAAACTACCATGGCCTACCCAACAAAATATGACATATATCCATAGGTATGATATCACAAAGGACCTCATCCTTGTAGCTTTTGATCTTGAACTTCATTGAGCATTGGTCACTAACCATGACCTTGTGGTCATCTTGCACCCAAGCAATATAGTATGGACATGAGTGTTTCTGTCTCTTTAGCTTCAACTTTGTGACCACCATTTCTAACACCAAATTGTTAGTACTTCCTCCATCAATGATCACATCACAACATGTATCTTCACATCTACACCTTGTATGAAACAAAATCCTTCTTTGATCAAGTTCATTCTCACCACTCAAGAGGACTCTTTTGTTAACTAGTACTTCTCATCTTTCAACATCTTTAGAATGTGATGATATAACATCTTCATCAATATGCACAACTTTGGCTTGGCCTTTTTTCTTCTTCTTCTTCAATTAGTCCTTCCTTGGCATTGGGAGCATTTGAATGCTCTATGTCCTTCTTCTCCACAATGAAAACATTTCCCATGGAAGCCTCCTCTGCCAGATCCTTTTCCTCTACCTCTTCCTCTTTGATCTCTATTGTTTTGTTCATGGAAATGAGTGGAATTATTTCCCTTCTAGTTATGACTGCTACTTCTAGCCTTATCCTTGTTCTTCTGATCATCATTTTGGCCTCCATAAGACCATCTATCAGATCTTCCACCATGACCTCTACCACCATTTCTGTTATCAAAATTTTTTCTTAGCTTCTCCTCAACTCTTAGGGAAAATTGGTATGCCTCCTTAATATTGGTCACTCAAACAAGACTCATCTCCTCTTGAATGCTTCACCTTAACCCATTAAGATAATGTGCCACTTTCTCCTTATTAGCTTTTGCATGACCGGTTCTAATGAGAACTCGGTAGAACTCTTCGATATACTCTTGGAAAATTTTTCCCAGTTGCTCCAACCCTTGCATTTTCTTTAATAGATCAAGCTTATAGTCTATAGGAATGAACTATCACTTTAGTTTAGCTACCATATAATCCCATCTGGTGATTTTTTCCTTTCCTCTTTCATTTTGCTCCAACTAGATCTCCTGCCACTAGATCCTTACATGACCCTTCAGTTTGGTCTTCACAAACTTGATCCTATCTAGATCTTCAATATATTCATATTCAAAGTACTCTTCCAATTCATTGATCCAGTTGATCAATTCCTCTAGGTTGAGATTTCCCAAAAATGTGGGAACATCAAACTTAGGTCCTTTTCGAATACTAGAAATAGCCTTAAAAAGCTCTGCCTCCTTTGGGTTAAGAACTTCTTCTAATATGGCTTGGTCCACATTTCCTTCTTCTTCTCTTTCATCCTCACTTTCATCATCTCCTATGAAAAGGTTCATTCTTTTGCACATCTATTCTTGTAATGCTTACATTTTCTTTAGGAGGGTTCTAAAATCCTTAGGTATAACACCTTCGACTCTTCCACCATGCTCTCTTCATGGAGGCATTTTTGTGCTTCTGCTAAAACCCTAGTGCAAACTACCTCACAATCATGATCTATCCACATGCTTAGCCCAAACCACAGTCTTGGTGCAAACTGCCTCACAATCGATGATTCATCCACACACTTAGGAACTTCATTTTTGACACCACTTGATGAGGGGTGCTCTACTTAATACCATAAACACATAATAGAAACAAAGAATTAATAGCAATTACAAGAACAAACTATGGGTTTCTTATTATCGCCATAAATGCATAATTACCTAATTCAAAATTACAATATGCTAACCCACATGGGCACCTTGATTACAATAATCTGCAAGAAAAAGCTACAAACTAACACCTAGAGCTATCCTAGACAATGTTCGAGCCTTTCTTAAACAAGAAATTTTATTCGACTTGGGAAGGTTCTAGACACTCAAACTTAATACCTAGGGCCGAAAGACCCTAACAATACATATCGAGTTGGTCAAATACACTTTTGACATTTATTTTAGAAGTTCTAGGTAGCCCAACTTTTGAAGACCATAACTCTCAAACCATTGCTTCGATTTGTTATTATAAACACTTTTTGAAAACCTTAGCTCATGATCTATAAGGTTGGATCATGCAAGCACCCATCTGTTGAGTTTTCAAGCCTCATCCGGGGCCTCTAAGGCCTTCACAACTGAGCCTGAAGTTTATATACCAAAGTTACACATTGAAAATCTATAATAAGCTTACAAGTACATATAATATGGCCATGAAACTCCACTAAAAAATTGATATAACTAAAATGAACCTTCACCACTGAAATTAGGACATTTTGAGCTCCTATGATTGACTTACTAAGTAGCAAGCCTCCATAGACAACAACCCTGCATTAAGACAACCCTTATTGAAACAATTGAATGGATATATTTTTGGATGATGCAAGATTTCTCTTACACCCAAGATGCTCCTGCATCAGAGACATACTTTGAAATAACACTAAAGAATCCAAGTGAGCATCAAGTTCCAATATCAAAGCTAGAAGAAGAACATCTCTTTCCTCTGATCCCTAGTAGTTGTATAGGTAGAAATGCCTCTCAACCACATGGAACCCTTAGGCCCACTCCACCATGGTCATGGAGATAGAAGCCAAAAAAAATACATTATAAAAAGAATACAAGGCTTACACACATGTCAATCAGTACATAACAAAAATTCAATGATCACGAATACAATGCAAAATAGGTCACTATTTTGACATGCTAGAGGATAGCTATGTAGGGATTCTAGTGGAGTGTAATTGCTTGACATTGACTAGCCCAAGTTGTATATGGTATGAATCAAATCCCTTGGAAGGCTTCATAAATAATGTAGTAATTCAACTCCAACATGAGGCATCACATCATGCCCTTACACCAACTTTTGTGAAAGAGTGGAGACCATATAGAAACCACACCCTTGCACTAACTCCTTTGAGATCCTCAAAGAATGTACAAGTGCTCTCTCATTTTATCACTAAGTTTTATTATTCCATGTTAAATATAGTTATCACTCATTAAACCTCTTCACATTACCTAGTTGACCACTTTTAGGGTGGGGTACATGAGAGAAACCAATCCACACATTTACCCTATATACCCATGCTTTTCACATGATGAGTGCCCATAGGCAACACAAATTTCCAATTTAACCCCCAAATAAACAATCACACAACTAACCTAAATTTGGGAGTTTGGGTCTTGCAAGATCCAACTATATGCACACACATGTGCTTATGGGTAGTTACAACCAAATCTATGAAATAATCAATAAAAACCAATGCAAGGTTGGATATGAAAAATGAAATAAATTATCCAAGTGTAAATAACTCACTCATCCATACATATTTCTTGGAGTATGGATTTTGTAGTGCCTGCCCCTAGTTCGCATTTCTGTTATTTTTGTCGAACTCTTTTAGGCTAATTTTATGTTTAATGATTAGCAGTATTGTTTGGTGATTATCAGATATTGTCTTAGATTCAGTTGATTTTTACTCTATATTTCATATATGCATGATGATTATACAATGTTTTCAGATATTGATGGTTTATTATCACATGTGCTTTCTTATGGATACTTACCCCATACTGCATGTGTATGGTGTGCATGTTTGTTTCTTTATGTATGGTGTTTCTGATGTGGTTAAGGAAGGGAGTCGTAGTCACCTGCTAGTTGGGATCTACACGATGCACCACTTCCTGCCATTGTCTATTTAGCTTAGAATATTGCGTTTGTACATGCGTGGATTTTATGCAGGTTGTAGGTACCGGGTATCGACTTCCCTGAATTGCCAGGATGAGCCTACCCTATCGCATTATCTCAATGGTAAGAGAGGGGAGATAAACTCTTAAGTCCAAATCCTAAACCCTTTAGCCAATTGTCCTAATTGATAATTAGGGCAAGTATCTGAGTCAAGTACCCTCCGAATGCATCAAATGATGTTATTTCGTGATTATAACCCTTTTGTTTGATTTAGTATGTATTTTTCTATGATGGGTTTTCGTATGTTGCTTTATGAGTCCTTGATGTATTTTCTATTAATTAAGTTTAATTAAAAGGATTAATTAATGATTTAATTTAATAGAAAATTATTATGATATTTTAATATTTAATTATATTTAATTAATTGAGAAATTAATTAAATAAAAAGAATTAAATTTGGAGATAAAAAATTTAAGTATAATTTTAGAATGTGATAATATTTATTTAATTTAATAATAATATATATTTAGAGTTCATTTTTAAATAAATGCTAAATATTATTATTAATTGAATTAATAAATATTTTTTTTCAATTAAAGTTTCTTAAATAAATTAAAAGTGGAAAAGATATTAAATTATTAAAGGTTTCTAGATCGCATGATCTAAGCATGAGTTTAAATATAAAAGAAATTAATTAAAAAGATTAATTAATGATTTAATTTAATAGAAGATTATTATGATATTTTAATATTTGATTATATTTAATTAATTGAGAAATTAATTAAATAAAAAGGAATTAAATTTGGAGATAAAAGTTTAAGGATAATTTAGAACATTATAATATTAATTTAATTTAATAATAATATATTTAGAGTTCATTTTCAAATAAATGCTAAATATTATTGTTATTTAAGTTAATTAAATATTTTATCAATTAAAGTTTCTAAAATAAAGTAAAAAAGTGAAAATATATTAATTATTAAAAGTTGTAAGATTGCATGATGCGAGCATGTGTTGAAAATAAAGAAATTAATTAAAAAGATAAAATAAGAGAAAATTATAATGTTATTTTAATTTCATAAAGTGCGCATGGGTTTAAAAGAAATAAAGATTAAAAATAGAAGTCAAGTGGAAAAATTAAATAAAGTTAGTTAATGATTCATTTAATATGCATTAAAAAGATAAAGTAAAGATTAATAAGAGTTAATTTTGAGTTAACTCAGTTGAGCAAAGAGTCCTCTCAGGTGAACGCACAATTAGTGCCCTGATTTGAGGAGAAGACTCCTTATCACAACTTTGGGGGTTCATTTTTGGGGGACACGAATTTGGACAAGGAATTGGGGGGAGACAGAAATTTTGGGAGACACTTTTGGAAGCAAATTTCAGAAGGCGAATTCTAAAGAAGATTTTCAGAAGAAAGGTTATCGAAGAGGAGCGAATCCTCTTACAGTTTTTGGAGATTGCATAATAGCATCAGGTTTAGGTAGGGTCTTGTGTTTGATCACGGGTTGAATTATGCAATTTGATAATCCTGTCTTCTTCGTGCTTGTGGATTATAAATCCGAATTGTCTGGATTCCATTGTTTGATCCTTTCGCTCTCTTGTTATGAACCTTATGATACTATATTGTATTTCATTTATATAATAGAATTGGAAGAATAAATCAATTTGAAACCCTCGTTCTAGATGATAGAATTTTACAAATTAAACTAGGGAGAGCTTTTGAAAGAAAAGAAAATCTTGATTGGAAAATTTTATTAAAATCAAAGAGAAGAAATTTGTTATATAAATTTTATATTAAAAAGAGACGATATTCTTTTAAGGAATATTTTAATTTAGAGATCTGAGTGGTTAGTTCTATCAGATTAAAATTTCAATCATTTATTAAAAAAAAAAAAAAAAATAAAAAAAATAAAATAAATAAATAAATAAATAAATAAATATATATATATTGGAAAAAGAAGATTGTTTAAAACAATGTTTATAAAATTAAATATATTTGAAAAGTATTAATACAAAATTTTTGAACAAATAAAAAAATTTATATGCTTTGGGAGGGGGCGGGAATACCCACACCCCCCCCCCCCCCGTACCCACCTTCTTGGTGGCTGCCGCCGGCAGTCTGCTGGCGCAGGGACTGCGTCAGCTAGGCTGCCGCAGGCCCTGCATCAGCAGGCCTGCCGTGCTGGCTTAGTTAAAAGGCCGGAAGCCTATATCAAATATATATTGTTTTATTTATTTATTTATTTAATATTTGTTTTCTTTTATTATTATTTTTAATAATATTAATATTAATTTATAATTATTATTTTTAAATAATAATAATAATTAACAAATTTAATATTATTAATAAATTTTAATATTAAAACAAATATAATTTAATAATATTATATTAATACATTTCATAATGTAAACTTTGATATTATTTAATAATATTGATAAGTTTTATTATTGTTTAATTAATTAAAATAATAATCTATTTAAAATAAGTTTATTTTATAAAATTATTAGTAATTATATTAATTATTAATAATTGATAATTCTAGAGTTGATAATATAAGAACTTAGTTGATTATCATTAGTTAATTTAATTAAACATTAGTTTAATTAAAATTAACCATTGATGAATATAGTTAAATGAAAATTGTAAATTGATAAATTACCTATT